>BSUD01000003.1:135520049-135621246 GCA_033239045.1 Fagopyrum esculentum
TGTAACACCCCGAATCCGCGGGACTCGGGATGCTACGGGTTGAGACCTCACAATGGGTCCCGACCCTTAGCCTGACAACAATTTCACCGGATCTTTCAACATGGCACAAATAAAGGCAAAAACGAAATTCCTTTTAATGCAAATGATAAGAAACCCGAAGGAAAACAACAAAAGACTTCAGCCGGTAAACAACACCAAAGACCAAAACGCCATACACGCGGCATACCAACATAATAAACATAGAATAAAACACAACCCGACTCTAACCAAAACCCACTCCTAAAATGTACGGAACCCCGGCTGCCCACTCTTCCGGATCTCTCGGCCGCATTCCTAACCTGCAAGGCAATCTACAACAATCGGTATAAAACCGTTAGCTAATATTCGAAGCATTAGAATTAAAGGGAAAGGCACAAACACAATTAATTCAACATAGTCACACAACATACTCAAAGCACACAAATCCGGTTTATTATCTTTATTTATTAAGTCATATCCCGTTCTAATTCAACTTCTTTTGTGACACGAAAATCCTCCAAAACTCGCCTCGGTCCCTTCTTCCGGCAATGGAACGGCCGGATGCCTCCGACCGTCTAACCAGCACGGGTCAGTCGCCGAGATCCCCCTAGCTCTCACGGGGAGCCAAGCAGTGATGTCACCGCCCGTTATCATACACTTGGGCCAAATAATATAAAGGTCGGTAATCCTAGTTCCGGTTTAGTTGTTATAAACAATAAAGTAATAAACACACACCACCCAACACACAATAATGCTAATACAAAGAATACGAGCTAAGTAAGTCCGAAGACTTACCTCGTCATCACACTCAACTCACAACACTCTCGCTTCCTTAGGGGAGGAAGCACATAACCTGCTCACAAGAAGATAACTATATCAACAACAACCCACTCACAATAGAAGTTTAAGACTTCTATACAAATGATCTACGCAAGACCATTTGACACTCAATTCTAGGACCGCATCCTAGAATCCCTCAAGCTCACATCACACTCAACAGAAGCTAGAAGTGCTAAGACTTCTAAACCTTCGGATCTCATAAGATCATAACTCACAACGCAACTAGATAAGCCAAACCTAAAATCCAAAATCCCACAAGATCATACAACCCCACCACGAGCCTCAAAACGCTCACAAGATCAACCATATAACTTAAAGCCTTATAACAACCTCACAAGATAACCAACACCTCAAGCTTAGAAACAACATCAATCCATCAAAAAATATTGAATCCTCGAAACTCACCTAAGGTTCAAAACCACTACTTGGCATTCACTTTAAGTTATGCTAGATCCATCCTAACATGATTCTACCAAAAAAAACGTAACTAGATCGAGTAAGATCATAAGCTCGGGGGAGAGAGTACTCACGTGACGTCAAAAGACGGAAGACGATCTATGGATGTCGAGCTTGGATTCGTTAGACCTTTACCGGGGCGCTTCCGGACCTAAAACCAAAGCTAATCAAATTTAGCTTATACGCTAAATTTGAACGGGATATATAACGTATATAAATCTAAAGAAAACTCTTTCTCAAAAGCCACGTTAAAATCTCATAAATAATCCTCTCGGGCACGATATGAAATTCTAAAAACTTGGTCATTAAACCGGAATTAAAAACTTGGAGCCATAAATCTAATTTAATCCGACAAGGGCATGATTATTACTTGGTGAAAAACCGGGTCAAAATGTCCTACTAAGGGCACAATTGCATCTTTTAAAAATGTGGGTCAACAACAATATAAAACCATGGGTACGTTTTCGTAAATAAAATCTGCAATATAAAAATATGACCCAAAATGTAATTAATTCCAGGTTTGCAAATATCCAAAATCAAGGCCAGAAAATGTAAATACATAATATGGGTTGATTTTTGCAATTAAACCAAAAGTAAAGGTCCCTTATTTAAATAAGGGAAGTTCTTCCTTCAATCTCTGAACTAGGGTTCCAGCGATTAAACCAGACGCAGAAGGAGGCGGCGGGGATCTGAGGCGGCGGGAGTTCCAGCAAGGCGGCAAGGCAGGTGCCGGAAGCCACAACAGTTGGCGGTCCTCCCAGTGGTGGGGATTGCAGGCGGAGCTCCGGCTAGGAGAAGACAGGACAAAGCCCTGCAGTCCCGGCGACAGTGAAGACGGGGTTGTTAATGGTAGATCTCAGGGCGGCCGGCGACAGGGTCCAACTGCGATGGCCAACAAGACTGGATTGACTCCGGCGCCTCCTGGTGGCTGCACAACATGGAGGGGGTGGCTCACTCAATTTGGTGGTATCAATGGTGGTTGCGGACCCACGTTACCTCTTCTTTCGGGCACTGTAGAGCGAGGAAGGAAATTAGGTGGTGGCGACTGGATGCGAGGACGGGATGCTGATGGGGATCGGGGTCAAAGGCGGCCGCAGATCGGCTCATGAGGAGAAGAGATCGAGGGCTCCGGCGTGGGGCTCATCAGTGGAAAATCGAAGGAAGATGAGAGGGCGATTGAGTGACATGGAGAAATGGGAGAAGCAGAAAGGTGATGAGATAGGCTGCGAAGGAGAGTTGGGTAGGCAATACGAGGAGTCGCTGCAGGCTGCAACGTTGCAGTTCATCGCGCGTAGGAGAGAGACAAGAGGAAAAGAAAAACAAAAAAAAAAAAAGAATAAAGAGGGGAAGGGAAAATAAATAAATAATAGGATAGACTTAATTTTAAACATTTGAAACGGAATTTTTGAATCGGAAACATTTCCTAATAATTAATATACGGAAATTACGTTAATATATGAACTCGGAAAAAATATTTTAATTTACCGCGTAAAAATATTCTTGAAAATTTTAAGTTAATAAAATATCGGTAAAAGTAGGATAAAATAATATCGAAAATGCGCCAAAAGTTTTGGGCGTTACATCAGATCCCCCTAAAAATAAGGTTCGTCCCGAAACTTGCTATGCGCCGAACTTCTCGGTCCCTAAGGCCGAGGTATGAACTCTCAAACTAAGAAGGCTTAAACCTTCTAATCTATACACACAAATCTACTTAAACTATCACTACAAGATATATCATGTCATATAACACATTCCCACACAAGGCACAACTACACATAATATCACACATCACACATGCACATAACTCAAGCAAGGGAAGAACTAGGTCTAGCCCGTCGATTCTATCGATACTACTAGCTCAGCGTAAAACTCAACTAAAGATACTATCCTCTGTCTTCCAGTTAGCCTCATCGGTCTCTCGTTTTCCACTAGATCATCATGACTGACGACACGTCTCGAATCTTGTATGTACTGCCTCGACTGATACGCATGAAATATCGAGTGTACACCCTCTACTCTTTGTGGTAACACCCACTTGTAAGTCACTTCTCTAACTCGCGCTAAGATCTCAAAAAGGTCCGATATATCGGAAACTCAGCTTCATTCTCGGGTCTTTCTTACTACAACATTTCCATTATGTTTCTCTTTGATTGTCTTAAATAAAGAAAGTCGAACTTCCAATTTACACAATTGACTTTGGCTCTAGCCAAACTAAACTTCGATGTTACATTTCCTCAATTCCTGTTGCAAGATCTAAGGAATGAGGGAATCACTTTACGTTCCCATCGCTTGACAAGACACATATGCTATTACTTCTCCCTTTGCATCAATACTTAACCAAGACTATGTCTTGGAGAATCACTAGTACACTTCAATTCGAACAATCATACCTCAAGGCAGTTTCAAAACAGTTGTACCAAAGTATCTCCTCTTAACTCCCAACAACTACATTGTCAATTTTCGTCTCACTCAAAACTTCATTGTCATCCCGAGACAACTTGTCATACAACTTCTCTCTTCTTCGAGAGTAGAACAAAATGTCTTATTCGGGCACGAGTAAGCCCATATGGGATTTCTGCACTCGTAGTGACCATACTCTGTCCAGAATGCCGTGTTTGCAATATCTCAATTTCGACTTCTTAATTGGTGACAATCAACCTTAAATCAATTTTAGAAGAGACTACTGACCCTTGTGACCGATCGAGTAGATCATCAATTCGTTTAAGGGGTATCTGTCCTTCACCATTATCTTGTTCAACTCACGGTAATCGATGTTCAAACGGAGATAACTATCTCTCTTCTCGCAAACCGGTGTTCTCCACAACAACTTCAAATCAAGAGTTTAAGATCACGTCTGGTGTTTTCTATGGCAGTGCATTGGTTCTAATGAAATCTTATTACTAAGTTCTTGCAATTGCTCCTTCACTTGCTTCCACAACTCATGTCTCTACACAAGTGTTATTCCATACGGCGCCTTAGTCATCGGAATTAAATCAATCTCGACCTTAGTGGAAGATTCCACATTTTGACGTATTGGAATTCGTGATATCTTAGGTTTCATCTTTTCTCTTCCCGTCACATATCATAATAACCGACATAATCTTGTCTTACCACTCTACAAGTGGTCATGACACAATTGATCTACCCCGATCTATTGAGGTGACGTCCTTTAAACACATGCATCGCTCTATCTGTAGCTACAATGCTAACCGTCCTGTTTCAAAGATCCTTCATCTCCTGAACTCGAGGGACTTGCTCGAGTCTTCTGACTCTTGAAGCCTTGGTTAAACAACAATTTGACTTAATCCCTCTTCTCACTTAAAAGGGATGGCGATAATAACATCTCTTGATCTCCCGCATGTGTTCAGTCACAAAGGTCTTAACTACAAGACTCGTTCATGTCTTATAACAAACCGATACAATCTCTTTCGCTTCCTCGGACATCCCAACCTATGGGAGGAGCTCTTCGTATTCTTCATAAGCTTTCACCATAGACATCCTTTCTTCAAGTAGGTGTAGAACTTTACACTGCATTTTCTTATGTAACGTCTAACCGACCATAGAGGTTCTAACCTCAATCTTTCATGTACTTCTTGTACGTCTCATATCCACTTCAAACTTCGAAACCTCAGTTTTCTCTTACTCTTGTTGGTCACCTTATGCACTTCTTGATATTGTTTGAGCAATTTAACAATTGTACTGGTATGCCTCATGGAAAATGCTAGAAGAAACTCCCCATCCAAAACCGCTAAAATATCAAACTCATTACTTCTCCAATTACTAACATCATAACTCTAAACTTGTCTTGTTGCCCTAATCTAGATTCCTCATTTCACCTCATAGCCACTATGGCTTCGCCATCCGAGTCACAAAACCTTGACATTGTTTGGCTCACGAAAACATGACAACCATAACTTTAGAACAACATATCATATCTTCCCTTATATATTCTCCCTTTATGCATAATAACCATAAAAAACTCACCTTTCTTTCCGTCCTTCTGGTCCCCTTTACCGTGATCCGTGCCATTTCTCCATATGACAACTCCATGACCTAAAAAGGTCACACCAGATCGCTACAATCCCTCCATGAGGTACGATACCATCACTTGCTGGAATCGGTACATTGCTACATAATTAAGCTATCCACACTTCCCTTGATACACCTCTTCATTGCCGACATTCCACCACCACGAATTTCCAAGTTCTTGTTACTCCTCTTCGTGATCCCACATCCCGGATTACTCTCCCCACCTGCAGTCATCACTATACAACCCGCACCTATGCATTTTTGGTGGTCACCGATTAACTCATTGATGACCCTCTCCAAGATCAACGACTTACCCTCCTATCACACTTCCATGTTACCATACTTATGAAGACTTCCTTCCTCGGGGTACTTTACCTCAAACTCCGTTAGTTCTTTCTTCATTCCATGCTTCCTCTCCTTTATAAGGTAACTATATCTTCTTTGCCTTGTTGTTTCATATAACTCCCCTTCATAGACTTAACCATTCTTCCTTGATGTCTTTTAAGACCACCTTCCCAAATATTATAGTCTTGGCTAGCATCCACTTGCGTTCCTCTTGGTTGATATCTTAAGTCTCTCGATCAAAGCTCTTCGTTTCGTCTTTCATCTTCTTGGGGTCATCATTTATACACACTTCCTCCTTCTTGGCGTTTCTTAGTCTTCTCATCATAATGGAAATCGGTCAACTACACGTGAATCCCCACCATGCCCTTCTTCTCATAGCTCTAGTAATGTTGACGCTTCACTTATTGGTACCTCATAAGCTTAACTTACGGTATCTTAATCTTTTGCCAATGGTTCGTTCACTCTTACTCATCTTGACTCCAATGCTTAGGAGCTTCTAAGGAAAGCTTCACATCTTAATTGAATATCACCTTTAACCTTGTTAGAATGTATCCATCTCCTCCTCGATTCGCATCTTTAGTTGTCCACACTTCTTCTTGAAAAAGTTATGTTTGTTATCCCTATTAGTCTCCTCGTCTCCCATTCGTGACTTCGTTGTAATCTAATCCTCCTCTCCGACCTTCTCTTAAGGAGTACGAGAACTCCAAGGTGTTCGCACGATCGTAGCGTTCAACTCGATACTTGAGCATATTCATCCTCGTAAGCACACTATCCTAAGTCAAACGACGTCATCCAAGGCGATGATATCATAATAGCATCTCAACTAAAAGATCATATAACTCCATATGCTACTATATATAATAAGAATACTTATACATAATTATATAAGTCCTAAGTCCATATCAATACCAACATAACACATCCAGCATTCCATCAACAATTAAGGTCCCAAAATATATAACCGTCCACATATATAACTATACACATATATATCCAGTTCATTATGCAACATACAATCACAAAGATGCACATCAATTCTATCATGCATAACTACAAACCTCATATCCATATCTATATATACATATATCTAAATATCAAAATCTAATAAGCTAAGCTGCCGAGATCTGCGGAAGGAGTGGTGGTCCGTACATTCTACCCCGACTCATGCATGTGATTTTGAAAACGAAAACTCAAAACCCGTGGGGTTCTGTTTATTCCTTATTCGGCCTTTAGAAGATTGCGAGTGCCATTGTTGTCAACCTAGGGCTCTGATACCACTTTTGTAACACCCCGAATCCGCGGGACTCGGGATGCTACGGGTTGAGACCTCACAATGGGTCCCGACCCTTAGCCTGACAACAATTTCACCGGATCTTTCAACATGGCACAAATAAAGGCAAAAACGAAATTCCTTTTAATGCAAATGATAAGAAACCCGAAGGAAAACAACAAAAGACTTCAGCCGGTAAACAACACCAAAGACCAAAACGCCATACACGCGGCATACCAACATAATAAACATAGAATAAAACACAACCCGACTCTAACCAAAACCCACTCCTAAAATGTACGGAACCCCGGCTGCCCACTCTTCCGGATCTCTCGGCCTGATTCCTAACCTGCAAGGCAATCTACAACAATCGGTATAAAACCGTTAGCTAATATTCGAAGCATTATAATTAAAGGGAAAGGCACAAACACAATTAATTCAACATAGTCACACAACATACTCAAAGCACACAAATCCGGTTTATTATCTTTATTTATTAAGTCATATCCCGTTCTAATTCAACTTCTTTTGTGACACGAAAATCCTCCAAAACTCGCCTCGGTCCCTTCTTCCGGCAATGGAACGGCCGGATGCCTCCGACCGTCTAACCAGCACGGGTCAGTCGCCGAGATCCCCCTAGCTCTCACGGGGAGCCAAGCAGTGATGTCACCGCCCGTTATCATACACTTGGGCCAAATAATATAAAGGTCGGTAATCCTAGTTCTAGTTTAGTTGTTATAAGCAATAAAATAATAAACACACACCACCCAACACACAATAATGTTAATACAAAGAATACGAGCTAAGTAAGTCCGAAGACTTACCTCGTCATCACACTCAACTAACAACACTCTCGCTTCCTTAGGGGAAGAAGCACATAACCTGCTCACAAGAAGATAACTATATCAACAACAACCCACTCACAATAGAAGTTTAAGACTTCTATACAAATGATCTACGCAAGACCATTTGACACTCAATTCTAGGACCGCATCCTAGAATCCCTCAAGCTCACATCACACTCAATAGAAGCTAGAAGTGCTAAGACTTCTAAACCTTCGGATCTCGCAAGATCATAACTCACAACGCAACTAGATAAGCCAAACCTAAAATCCAAAATCCCACAAGATCATACAACCCCACCGCGAGCCTCAAAACACTCACAAGATCAACCATATAACTTAAAGCCTTAACAACCTCACAAGATAACCAACACCTCAAGCTTAGAAACAACATCAATCCATCAAAAAATATTGAATCCTAGAAACTCACCTAAGGTTCAAAACCACTACTTGGCATTCACTTTAAGTTATGCTAGATCCATCCTAACATGATTCTACCAAAAAAAAACGTAACTAGATCGAGTAAGATCATAAGCTCGGGGGAGAGAGTACTCACGTGACGTCAAAAGACGGAAGACGATCTATGGATGTCGAGCTTGGATTTGTTAGACCTTTACCGGGGCGCTTCCGGACCTAAAACCAAAGCTAAGCAAATTTAGCTTATACGCTAAATTTGAACGGAATATATAACGTATATAAATCTAAAGAAAACTCTTTCTCAAAAGCCACGTTAAAATCTCATAAATAATCCTCTCGGGCACGATATGAAATTCTAAAAACTTGGTCATTAAACCGGAATTAAAAACTTGGAGCCATATATCTAATTTAATCCAACAAGGGCATGATTATTACTTGGTGAAAAACCGGGTCAAAATGTCCTACTAAGGGCACAATTGCATCTTTTAAAAATGTGGGTCAATAACAATATAAAACCATGGGTACGTTTTCGTAAATAAAATCTGCAATATAAATATATGACCCAAAATGTAATTGATTCCAGGTTTGCAAATATCCAAAATCAAGGCTAGAAAATGTAAATACATAATATGGGTTGATTTCTGCAATTAAACCAAAAGTAAGGGTCCCTTATTTGAATAAGGGAAGTGCTTCCTTCAATCTCTGAACCAGGGTTCCAGCGATTAAACCAGACGCAGAAGGATGCGGCGGGGATCTGAGGCGGCGGGAGTTCCAGCAAGGCGGCGAGGCAGGTGCCGGAAGCCAAACGTTGGCGGTCCTCCCGGTGGTGGGGATTGCAGGCGGAGCTCCGGCTAGGAGAAGACACGACAAAGCCCTGCAGTCCCAGCGACAGTGAAGGCGGGGTTGTTAATGGTGGATCTCAGGGCGGGCGGCGACAGGGTCCAACTGCGATGGCCAACAAGACTGGATTGACTCCGGCGCCTCCTGGTGGCTGCAGAACATAGAGGCGGTGGCTCACTCAATTTGGTGGTATTAATGGTGGTTGCGGACCCACGTTACCTCTTCTTTCGGGCACTGTAGAGCGAGGAAGGAAATTAGGTGGTGGCGACTGGATGCAAGGACGGGATGCTGATGGGGATATGGGTCAAAGGCGGCCGCAGACCGGCTCATGAGGAGAAGAGATCGAGGGCTCCGGCGTGGGGCTCATCAGTGGAAAATCGAAGGAAGATGAGAGGGCGATTGAGTGACATGGAGAAATGGGAGAAGTAGAAAGGTGATGAGATAGGGTGCGAAGGAGAGCTGGGTAGGCAAAACGAGGAGTCGCTGCAGGCTGCAGCGTTGCAGTTCATCACGCGTAGGAGAGAGACAGGAGGAAAAGAAAAACAAAAAACAAAAAAAAAAAAGAATAAAGAGGGGAAGGGAAAATAAATAAATAAATAATAGGATAGACTTAATTTTAAACATTCGAAACGGAATTTTTGAATCGGAAACATTTCCTAATAATTAATATACAGAAATTACGTTAATATATGAACTCGGAAAAAATATTTTAATTTACCGCGTAAAAATATTCTTGAAAATTTTAAGTTAATAAAATATCGGTAAAAGTAGGATAAAATAATATCGAAAATGCGCCAAAAGTTTTGGGCGTTACATGTCGACAGAGGTTTGCCTTAAGCTCTAGTCTTTTAAGCCTTGGTCTGTTGACATTGTAAACTTCATTGTCAGGAACGAGTATCCACCAGACATCACCAAGGCACAACGGGAGAAGGTGAAGGCTGAAGCTCGACACTACATTTGGGACGACCCCTACCTTTGGAAGCATTGTAGTGACAAAGTAATCCTCCGTTGCATTCCGGATAATGAGGTACAATCTGTCTTAACTTTTTGTAATTCCGAAGCATGTGGGGGCACTTTGGGGCAAACAAAACTACAAGAAAAGTTTTGCAACATACTGGCCACCGCCCCCGCGGTGACTCCCTTACGCCCCTGCGGCGGCCACCCTTGACACACATCCTCAGCGCCGCCCTCGGCGTTGAGCCTACGTGCCCCCTCTTCCTTGTCATTGCCCCCGCTGTGACAAGCTCCCGCCCCTGCGGTTTTACCTAATAAAGAAAAAAATAAGGATCCCAAAAATTGCCTACACCTACCACACCCACCTACTCTCTTTCTTCACCAAACACACCTTCCCTTCGAACCTTACTCCCTCACTCCCACGCCCCTGCGCCGCACTCCCGCTAACACCTTCCAACCTCTCCAACCTTAACCCCACAACCCTTCCTACCTCTCTCACACTCTCCACCCTCCACTTTGAGCATCTCCGGTGACGTCTCCACCAACAAGAAGCCACCGGAACGCCCCCAACACTACCACCTTCGTAGCTGTTCAGAATCGCATTCTGTACTTCTCCCGCCCCCGTGCCTGCAAGCGGCCGCACCTACGCCTCACCGCCCTTGTACATCCTCCAGCCGCCCCTGCGGAAAACACAACAGAGGGTTCGTCTTCTTTCCCTATTTTTAAAAATTGCTAATTCTTTTGCTTAATCATCTACAAGAATGGAACCACAAAGGAAGCACAAGATGTTAGAGGATGAGAAGACTCGCTATAGGATTTTGCAAGATCGGGTTGTGTATGCAACTCGGTTTTTGCACGTGCCTACCTTAGAGAAGCTAAGCATGTTGGAGAGCATGCAATCCTTTCTAGCCAATGCTGCGCTCGGAGACTTTCTACAAAAGAGTGCTCCAACGTATCTGATAGCATGTATTATAGTCTATATTTTGGGACTTGTTTACATGTTTTATCTTCAATAAGCTGCATGTTTGGATGTATATTATGTAATTATATTGTTGTTTCATCTACCTTTGCGGGAATCGAGGTCTACACCTAGTTTCGTTGTAATCGTAGGTAAAATAGCGCATTTTGGACTAAAATGGAGCTAAGGAGCTAAGGAGTCATAGGAGCTATATTCTGGAGCTTAAAAGAGAGAGCAAGGAATTAATGAAGAAGATTTACTTTGGACCAGATTTGAGAGATTTGACATTCAGCTGAGATTCACCTTTGTCAGCTACAGTGTCACCTCGACCGAGGTGATTTTGAGGAGCGCCCCGACCGAGGCGAACACCCTGATGCGGCGAGATATATTTTATTTGGTTGAGATCTTTTATTTATGGAAGGAGATATCTTATATTTTTGGGCTGGATTTCTGGAAGGCAGATCATATATTTGGGAGATCTATTTTAGAGATAAGATATATTTTTATTATAATATTATCTTGTTAAGATATTATTATCTTTGGAAGATAAATCTCCTATAAAAAGGGCCGGATTTGCCACAATTCAGCATCTCCGCAACAACCCGCTATCCCCGATACACCACTTTCTACGCTGCAGTAGGAAGGATTTTTGGAAGTTTGAAGATTGAAGGAAGGAAGTTCATAGCTTTGAGATAGCTTTTGAAGGAGCTTGTAAGATTTTCTTAGATTCCTTTTGGTTATTTGTCTTGTTGGATTTGTGATCCAAGGAACGCCGATTTGTTTGATATTTGATTCAGTTACTGAAGCCTTGTTCTTAAGGTTTTTGTGTTCAAATATTGATTACCTTCTCATATATTTGATTATTGCTTTCATGATGATGAGTGGCTAATTTCCTTGTGCGATTCTAGGGTGATGGGTTGAAGGTTGTGGGAAAGACAATGATAGAATGATCTTAATCCCAGTAAAACCCTGAAAGCTCGAGTCTTTAACCTTAACCCTAGAGTACCTCGCTCAGTCGACGAACACCCCGGCCGAGGTGGATTATGTCTGACCGAGGTGACCTATTCTGAACCGAAACTGAGAGTTAAGTGTTAGAGTTTGCCAAATCCTATTCTTATTACACCTTTTCTGGTTCAATGCAAGCCTAGGATGAGACTTACCCAGTGATTCATTTGCTTGTTTACCCAAGATCATAAGTGTAGGTAATAAAGGTTTATCCTTTATTGGGGTTTGAGTGTGCCTTCATTCCATCTTTGTGAGTTAGCCTGAGAGTTACCCGGTAAAGGTTGATTCTATACCCTTAGGTGGTGTGTTGGTTTGAGGTTATAGTTCTTTTCCTTAGTTTCTTGAGACTTACCCGGTAATAGGTACTTCGGTTTGGGATAATGAGTAGTGAAACTTACCCGGTAATCTATTCCACTTTAGAAACACCTTCCCTTTGCAAAATCTCAGCTTTGTCCGCTTTATCTTTAGATCTTGAGTTGGAACCACAACTAGATGCTTTAATCCCTAGAATTTGCATATTTCCTTTATTTGACCTATTATCATCTTTGATTGTTTTAATCGCTTTTGTGGTTATTAGTTACATAGACAACCTATACTTGCTTTGTTTCACCTAAGTCCCTGAGATCGACACCCCGGAATTCTTGCTTTTACTATAATTGATTCGTACACTGCGGGTTCGCATCCTTGTTTAAGCATATTTCCTCGGTTATAAATTTAAAGCTTGTACACACCATTTGGAGCGAACAGGTTTTTGGCGCCGTTGTCGGGGACTTGGTCTAGACCGAGCCGGTTGCGGTAGTCTTTCGGGGCAATTTCCCCTGTTGCTACTAACCACTCTACTTGAGTGACTTTCGCAGGTTCTTTCTTTTAGGTTTATGCGAAGAATCCGTGCTAGGAAGGAAATCGTTTCTTACATTCCCGAACCAGTAAAGACGTACAAAAGACGCTTGAAAGAAGCTAAAATGGCCAACCAACACAATCGCGATCTTGAGGCCGAATTGAAGGAGGCGATGGAATAACTGCAACTCAATAGGGAAGAACTTGAGCGCGAGAGGGAGCAAACTCGCACCAGAACTGTAGAGATTGAAGCAGATATGGCTAATCTACGAACCCAGATTCTGCATCGACTAGACCCTCGACCGAGGCAGGACCCCGCTCCAGTTGCCGCGGCCGAGATACTTCCACCTTGGGTGCCTGTCCGAGATGTTCTTTTTGCAAATATTCCACAGACCCTAGGACAGAGGATGGACCCAAACCAGCAAGTGAGGCGTCCACGAGTCAACCTAGGTGATCCAGCGGAGCATGATTACGTACTTCGACCGCAAGTTCTTTCCATGATCCGCCAATGCCAGTTTGGAGGTTTAGAGAGGGAGTCTCCGCATCAACACTTGCAAAACTATGAGATTTTGATGGAGATCTTAAGACCTTCAAGGCTGAAAAATAATAATTACAAGCTAAGGCCTTTTTACTTTTCTTTGAAGGACAGGGCGCTTACATGGTATCAGTCACTTCCTCCCGGAAAGATCAACACTTGGGAGGAGATGACGACGGAGTTCTTAACAAAATTCTTTCCCCCCTCCAAAACCGCAGAAATGAGAGGGAAGATTAATGCATTCATCATGAAGGACAAGGAGAGTTTGTCCAAATCTTGGGAGAGATTTAAAGATGTTCTCTTGGATTTCCCACATCATAGGATTCCAAAGATAGAGTTGTTGGAGATATACTTCAAGGGATTGGATGGAGCTACCTAATTCAATCTTCAACTACTCTCCGCCGGCACATTCATGGACATGCCGATTGATGAAGCTTGGAAGTTCATTAAGAAACAAGCTTTGCACATGGAGAAATACTCCCACCGAGGAGCTGAAAATGGGGTTAAGAGAGTTAATTTCCAGGAAGCTCCATCAAATGATAATCAACTTATCTCCCTCAAGAATGATGTGAAGCAATTGAAGGACCTTTTGGTTGCTCACACCAAGAAGGAAGAGGGAGGATATCAAGGGTCAAGGAACAACAATCAAGGTTCCCGGAACAACAATTACAACAACAATAGAGGATCCCACAGCAACAATTGGAGATCTAACAATCAAAATTCGGGTAACCCTTATTCAAATTCAAATTATAATAATTCCTCTAACCCTTTCTCTTATTCTTCTACTCCATCGAAGAGCCAAGAGCCAGGATCAAGTTCGTCCCAGCCAGAGAAGAAAGATGCAGTGCTGGAGGCCATCTTGATCAAGCTCAACGCTATGGAGACATCCATGACTTCATTTTCGAAGGCACAAAAACCGTTAGAGCAACAAATCTTTAGTAAGGCGAATGAAGTGCCTAGAGATCCAGGGAAGCTCCCAGCAAAGACAGAGAGCAACCCTAAAGGACAGATTATGGCAATAACGACGAGAAGTGGACTGAAAACTGCAGATCCAACGCCTCGGTCGATGCCAATGCAGACGAAGAGCACCTCAGTCCAGGTACAGACGAGGAACACTTCGGTCGAGGATCCACCCGAGGTGGAGTCCCAGAAGGCGACGGACAAATCTGAAGTTTATGTCCCACCTCCTGCATATAAACCACCACTTCCATTCCCTCAGTCAAGGGCTAGAGCACATCTAGACAAGCACTTTGGTAAGTTCCTTGACTTGATGAATAAACTACATATTAACATCCCTTTCCTTGATGCTATTCTACGGATGCCCGCCTATGGGAAGCTCTTAAAGGAGATTCTATCAAGGAAAAAAAACTGGAAGACTTTGGTGAAGTAAGGATGACATCTAAATCCTCGGAGCTCATTCGAATCATGAAGGAGAAGATGTCACCCAAGTTAAGAGATCCCGGCTCATTTTGCATTCCCATTCAAGTTGGGTATATCACTTGTGAGGCGTTGTGTGATCTAGGAGCCAGCGTGAGCATCATCCCGCTGGAACTATGTGTGAAGATCGGACTTAGAGAGCCCAATCCGGTGAAGATAAGGCTATACATGGCGGACCGCTCCATTACCCATCCCGTTGGCATTTTGGAAGATGTTCCGGTTAAGTTAGGTAACTTCTATTTACCTATAGACTTTGTTGTGCTTGATATTCCCGCAGATTATCCCGTCTCTATCATTCTCGGGAGACCATTCCTAGCAACTTCGGGTTGCAATGTGGATTGTAAGAACGCCAAGTTGAAATTCAACATTGGCGGTGATCAAGTGGAGTTTGCATTGCTTGCTGCAATGAAAGGAGAGCCGCTGGAGGATGATATCTTCAACATCTAAGATGAAGAAGAATCAAGAGAATTGGTGAGCTCTATCCTTATTAATGATCCGTTTGAAAGAGTTATTAGTTTTAGCTTAATGGAGGAAGGTATAGATGCTTCTTGTGATGCAGATATACGGAGCTTGAAGGCACTGGAAGAAGATCCAAGAGCTAAGATTGAAAAATTAATCCAGGAGAAGAAAATCTCCAGTTTCGGTCCCAGTTGCAGTACCTCAACCGAGGCACTTTCTGGACCAAGCGAGGTGTTCTTATCTGAAGAACATCTCGGTCACCCACCTCGGGCACCGACCGAGACAGCAAGCGAGATGCCTTCAACTGAGAATAACAAACTTCTTACTCCCTTTTCCGATACTCATTCACAGTTGGTGGAGCACTTTCTCCACCAAGCTTCTGATATTAAAGAACCTTGGTATGCTGATATTGTTATATATCTTATTTGCCAGGAAATACTGCCCGGTTTGACGTACAATCAAAGGAAGAAATTCTTTAAAGATGTACTCCACTACTACTGGGATGAACCTCTACTGTTTAAGAGAGGTCCGGATGGGATTCTTTGAAGATGCATTCCGGAAGATGAAGTTACAAGTGTCATAAGGCATTGCCACTCGCTTCCTTGTGGAGGACATGCTAGCGCTCACAAAACGTGCGCTAAGGTATTACGTTCCGGTTTCTTTTGGCCTTCATTATTTAAGGATGTGCAAACGTTTGTTGTTTCTTGTGATGCATGCCAAAGAACAGGGAACTTATCTAGAAGGAACGAGATGCCACTGAATAACATCCAGGAGGTTGAGATTTTTTATGTATGGGGGGTTGATTTCATGGGACCTTTCCCATCATCCGGAGGAAACCTCTACATTCTCTTACCTGTTGACTAAGTCTCTAGGTGGGTGGAAGCCATTGCCTCCCCCACTAATGACGCCATGGTGGTTGTGAAGTTCTTCGATCGGACTATCTTTCCACGAATTGGGACACCACGTATCATCATCAGCGATGGAGGAACACATTTCATCAATCGGAAGTTTAAGGCACTTCTATCGAAGTATGGGGTAACCCACAAGGTAGCAACTCCTTATCACCCTCAAACTAGTGGACATGTTAAGATCTCGAATAGAGAAATCAAGACAATTTTGGAGAAGACCGTCTCTAGGACGAGGAAGGATTGGTCCATGAAGTTGGACGACGCTGTTTGGGCTTATAGGACCGCATTCAAGACTCCCATAGGCATCACCCCTTACAATTTGGTATATGGGAAGTCTTGCCATCTACCCGTTGAATTAGAACACAAGGCGTATTGGGCAATCAAATGGTTGAATTTCGATATCAAGGAAGCGGGTGAAAAGCGGCTATTGGACATCAACGAGCTAAAAGAGCTGCGTTTGAACACTTATGAGAATGCCAAGATCTACAAGGAGAGGACAAAGAAATGGCATGACAAGCGTATCATTCCAAGGAGTTTAAAGAAGGAGATTTAGTTATACTCTTCAACTCCCGCCTTCGCCTCTTTCCAGGTAAGTTGAAATCTAGATGGACGGGACCTTACGTTGTGAAACATGTTTTCCCTTATGGTGCAGTTGAGATTTGGGGAGAAACAAGTGGAAGCTTCAAGGTCAATGGGCATAGACTTAAGAAATACCAACAGGAAGTCCAGGTTGAGGAGATTGCACCACTATATCTTGTCTAGGATGCCGTATGGTCCAGCTAGCGACCTTAAATCAAGCGTTTCTTGGGAGGAAAATCAAGGTATTGCTTTCTTTTCCCTTTTCCTAGTTTAGCTTTAGATAGTTTGCTTTTGCTTTGCTTTGTTTTGTTTGTGGCGTCCTAGACAGAAACCAGGTACTTTTAAAGGAAAGATTACATTCAAGAGCAGCACTGGAAGGATAGAAGTTCGAGAAGACGGAGTTTGACTGAGACACATCTCGGTTGCTGTCACAGCACCTCAACCGAGATGTTTCTTGAGCAACCGAGGCGACTAGGGCTGACAACAATCCACCTCGGTCCAATCGGGACCACCTCGACCGAGGTGACAGCAGAATCGGCGAGGGGTATAAAAGGGAACAATTTCTCTCTCTTTCCCTCCCATCCCTCTCTCGACCGCGGCGCCCAAATCACCTCGTTTCCCTATTTTTCGATCGTTTTCTGCGATTCTTGCTCCGATCTTGCAAGAAAAGGCTAGAGGATCAGATTGCAAGCGAGAAACTACGACAAAAACGCCTCCAATCGACCGAATCTGGGGTAAATTGAAAAAACCCTAACTTCCTCTTCTCTTTGTTGTTTTCAGTCAAATTTGGCTTTGGTTGCCATTGGTTTGTGTTGGAAAAGGCTTAAGTACCCCATAGGAACAATTGGTAGTGATATTGGGGGAAAAGAACTGGAAATTTGAGATTTGAAATCACCTAGCCTTTCACCTCGGTCTAGTCGAGCTGTGCCTCGGCCGAGTTGATTCTTCAGCCTTGTCAGTCCAACCGAGGTGCCTTTTCAGCAACAGCATTATGAGTTCTCGTTTTGAACGCCATTTAGTTCTGAGGGATGCTCCCAATAGATCCTAGCCTTCTTCTTCTTCCCGACCTTCTATCCCGGTGATTCACGAGCGTCACTAGGATGATTTCGACCACATATGCGCATGCCCCGTGATTGCACCGCGTTTCTTAGATATCTCCGCTTTTGATTGCCTCCACGTAGCTGATGATCTGAGGAGGATGGTTTCCATGGTAGGGCTGGAGTAGTTTATGGAGATTAGAGCTCCAGCCTACCTCGAGCCCACACTAGAGTTCGTGAGTTCTGTGACTCACGTTCCAGAGACGAGGAGCATCAAGTACCGGTTGCTGAACCGGAACTACGTCGTTCCCATGGACCAGTGGAGAGACATCTTTTGCTTCTCGACCCCCACAGTTCCCGACTTCCCTTCTCGAGCCGTAGCTCGACAGTTTTGGGGACAGATTGCTCACATGGTAGAGCGTGCAGATAGGTGGAGACCTCGAGACTCCAAGGAGCGCATCATCTTCCACCTTGCTTTCTGACTAGCCCACCGGATCTTCAGTAAGACCCTTCTGGCGCGTACTGAGACGCCCCAGAAGATTAGATTGGGGGAGCTTTTGAGTCTATACCGTATGGTGACTAGGGGAGTGCCTGATTTTGGGGTCATGCTAGCTGAGGATCTACACAGAATCAAGGCTAAGGGGAAGTGAGATATCTGTTGTGGCGGCCTAGTGACTCATATAGCGACGGTCATGGATCTGGATCTGAGTGCATGTACACTGGTGGCGGCTGCCAAGCCGCTAGGATTGTAGGAGATGATCACGAGGAGGATTCTGGTTCCTCGTGGACTCACTACACCGTATGTGGCGATGCCTTGGGAGTAGATTGCCCCTCAAGGTACCATGTGGTCGGCCCAGTTCTCAGTCTTCGACCCTCAATATTGGTCTACCGCATGGATACCTTACATAGAGGATGCTAGAGACGCGGTAGCAGCTCAGATGCAGGAGGAGGATGAGAATGATGATGGCGGTGCTGCCATGGAGATAGGGACAGATACATTTGGGCCTAGTGTACCAGTCCATCTGGACGACGAGGAGATAGAGGAGGAGGCTGTTGCAGCACTATCACGTCCTGCTAGGTGCAGGCCCCGCATCGATGGATAGACGAGCTGAGGGACCAAATGATCGACTCTTACGCCGCCTTGACAATAGAGGTGATGGAGATGAGGGAGAGCCAACACTACCAGCGCCGTATGATGGAGATACAGTTCCAGTATACCATGGGTTACCCTTTTGATCCATCTCAGCATCCTTTCGTCCCGTATCCACCACCACCACCAGCAGATCAGGATTAGAGCTTGCAGGGATTTCTTTTCTTTATTTATTATGCAGCTCAGCTTATGTCCGGTGAGTATCCTGTTTCCTAGACTTATTATGACCCATTGGGACAATGTGTCCCAAGTATGGGGTATGCGGATGTATTTACTTGACATTATGTGCATGCTTGTATGACTCTAGTTGGATATTTATGATTTTTTCTGCTCTATGTGCTTATCTGAGATTTTATGCATGCATACAGGTTATTTGATTGAAAAAAACGTCAAAAACTTGTTAAGAAAGAAACTTTTATGACCTCGACCGGGATGATTTTGGCCAAACGAGGTACTTCACCTCGGTTGACTAAAAACACCTCGACCGAGGCGGTTTAACTGAAAGAGTTTCTGAAATGATTTTTGTGCTTCTTTTCTCGATATGACCTCAGTGACGATTTTGTTTGCAGATTGGTTTTGAAATCTTTATATGTTTGAAAGGTTTTATGATATGTTTCAGTTGCAAAATGCTTTGTTTGAAATTTTGGCATGTTTAAATACTTTGTTTTTATCAAAATTATGTTGAATTTGAAGGTTGACACCACATGATGAGTTCTATCACTCTCTTCGTGGAAAGACCAAGACAATTCATTCTCTTCTCTTCTTCTTTTTGATCATGCTTAGCCCCTGATATATATATTTGCCTTCCTTTACCTACACTACAAAAAATAATTACTTTTGCGACGGAACTTTGCGTCAGCTAAAAGCGTTACTGCCGTCACAAATGGTCTTTCGCGACGGCGTAGCGTCAGCAAATCCACCGTCGCCAAAGGGCCGTCGGAAAGGTTTTGCGTCGGCATTATGCCGTCATAAATTTTTGCGACATCTCTTTGCGACGCTAGTTCCCGACGCAAATTTATTTTTAGAAATAAAAAAGGTTACATTTGCGACAACAGAATTTGCCGTCGCAAATTTAATCAACAAAATTAAAAAAAACTGAAACCTAACTAATCAACAATACAAATTAATATGAAATATAAATAATCAATGATACAAATTAATTGAAATAAATATAATCTGTTTTTAAAAAAACAATTATGAGTCACAAAATACTACTTAACTTACATTAACTAATTAGACATTCCTAATTTCCTATTTATTCACATCAATGTTGTGTCCATCGAGATGTAATAGCTTCACATGCTTCATCCGCTCGAGTAGCATCTCCAGTGACATTTTAGTGTGTTTGTAACATCAAGATCATCCAACCCAAAATAAGACATTAAAGATTTATATGATGACACTATTATTTACAATAAGTGACACATTATAACCTATTAGCAACTATGGAAATGATCATATACTTCTACATCAAACATATATGTACAATAAGTTGGACTATGGAAATGGCATGATTTCCATTGTCAATCACCCTTTCATCTTATAATAGAGATCATATACTACTCGTTTGTTCCATGCTCAATCATGTAGGCTGCAGCTCAACTGCTATTCTACTTGGCATCTAAATATCAAGCATTTAGTTCAATAACAACAACAACAATCCAAGCATTTCCGGCTTCCAATAACAATATTACATGTTACGTCTAGGAATGGTGTACGCAAAAGCTTTAAATTTATAACTCGATATATTTCTCCTAACTCCTAGCGAACCCGCAAAGTACGGGACGTTTTGTAGTAGGGATAGTATTCCAAGGTCGAACACAAAGACTGAGGTGAGATTGAATCGATTAGTGACTAAGGATAGTGAAGATCTAGACTAAGAAAAGAGAACGGAATAAAAAAATGAAAATCTCAATGTTTTTGGTTTGGTTTTTAGGTGATCAATCAAAGATCACAAATCATGCGAAATCAACAATCAACTAAGCTAACACCACAAGTAAACAAGCAAATACGAAATATGTAATCAAAGAGAGAAAAGCGGATTCTAGGGGTCGGAAATTCCGGTTATGGCATTGGACTCAAGCTATCTAATCATTCCTAGGATCAACTATAGTATGTTGGGAGTGAGCGTTTCTAGATTAGAATCAATCACCGGGTAGGTCTCATGGTCCACTAGTCCATTCCTAAGGTCTCATCACCGGGTAAGTCTCAAAGAGCCTAAGGATAGGAATTCTACACAAACCGGATGGTGTTCTAGGGATCTAACCTCTCCTTACCGGGTAAGTCTCGGGAAGGCAAGTCCTAAACACCTATCCTAGCGCACTCAGTCCAATAGCGGCTTGTGAGGCTCACTACTACCTTGAGTTCGTCATCTTCGGTATCTAAGAGTAAGAATTACCGGGTAAGTCTCTTCTAACACTTAGTTGCTAACACTAGGTCACCCTATGATAGGTTTAACTCAACAAACTCTAGGATTTTAACAATCTAACACCATAGCACTTAGATTCATCAAAACAAGCAAGTCAGTCAAAATCACGGGTTGTTCATCAAGAACCACGGCCGTGGAATGTATAGAACAAACCGTGGTTTGCAATAGAGGCTAGGCTCGAGCAAATAATTCATCCAAAGGTACATCTAAGTCCATTCTATCATAGTCCAAGCCATAACCATCTTTTTCTTACCTTAGAATCGCATCTATTTAGCCAACAACATGCATCTTAAAGATCAAACTCAATAAGCATAAAATCATAGAATCCATGGCAAGAAGATAAAATGAAAGATGGATTAAGCAAATGAAACAAGTAACACAAGCTAAATTAAGGTTCAAGAAGGACTTACAACCCTTCAAAAGAAGGTTCAATTGATTCTTACAAAACCTTGCAAAACGTTTCACTCAAAATCACTCAAAAAGACTATGGAACTATGAACTAGTGTGCTTCTTCTTCTTCTTCTCCAATGGAAGCCTTTCTTCTTCTCCAATGGTAGCTCTAATCCAATCTTCCAATAAGAGAATATTGTTGTTGAGAGTGTGGGAGAGAATGGGAGTGAGGGGTCTGTCCATAACAGCCTTGCAGGACCACCTTTTATCCTCCAAATTTGCAAGAGTCGGCCATGAAGATCGTGGGACAGCTGTCACAACTGTCTGGCAAAAACCACGGCCCATTTCCACGCCCGTGGAAGTCCTAGTGGCCGTGGTTTTGGTGCTTCTGCATTCTATGGATCATTAAGCCACAATTTGGTGCATGGCATGCACCAATAAGGTCCCGTGTGTCCTCCTTAGCCCCTAGCTTACATCCCAATGAGTCTGAAGGTGTGTCATCTCGAGGAACGATCCTCGAATGTATCCATTAAGCTCCTAAATCTCCCAAGATACCTACAAAGCATGCAAAAGTCCGTGTAGACGTCTATCTCGACAAAATACGTGAATTGAGTGCAAACATCGTGAACTAGTGCTAAACCATGCATGAATGAGCGGAAAAACTATCTAAATGAGTGCCTAAACCTAAGTCATAAATCGTGTTATCATTACAGTTCGACAAAAAAGTTGTATAGGCCATAAAGCGTAAAATCATAAGACATAGAGTGTGTTGATCATAGAGGTTCCAAAATAAAGGATATGAAAAGGTTGATCTGTCCTAAGCCATATAGAACTTGCCAAATCCAGTGTTCACTTCATGTACTAAAGTTTTCATATGCTTAACTTGATGCATAATCCATTATTCCAAATAAAAACCGCCTATATCTGATTTGGTCTATATAGACCGGCTTTATGTAGTAAAATATCGTTAAAATGATCAGTTAATCACTAATAAGCCTTGTCAGAGTCATATGAGATTCTTTTAGCTTTCCTTCATTGTTTTGGCATAATTTACATTTTAAAACCATTGTTGCTGTCAGAATGGTAGTAGATAGACGAGTCAAGAGCATAGATGTTTACTTAAAAATAGAATGGACAAAAAGCACCTAAAAAGTAACAAAAATGATCAGTAAGTGCACACGTGGGAGTACAAGAATGTTCCAAAGACAGCGATGGCAGCTCCAAGTGCGTTGATTGGCTGGACGGGAGTTCGGAATATGATGATGGAGGATACAATCACTGATATACGTTTCATTGTGTTACCAACACTAAATGTCAACGGAGAGATTTCATCAAGTGACATGTATCTCACTTGATTGTAGAGGTGATAGAATACACTCTGGGTGTGACCCACTGTGAATGTAAATCTAACAAATCTATATTCCTCAATCGTAGATCCGACTAAAGACTCACACATGATCGCACACAAGCAATTTGATAACGCAGTTCGGTAGTATATAAAATACTCCTACTCTGCGAGACCTCAAGAGGGGAGATCCGATCCCAGGTTTCACTAGGTATCCAAGAACACAGATTACAAACACTGGACAAGAGATATACTAGCACCTTTCTACGATCTAGCAAAGAAAACAACAAAGACAGAACTCAAGAGATACAAAGAAGCAATGGTGAAGAAAAGCCCCCTCAACGGCACCTTGACGAAGATCTGAGATCGATCTTCGTCTATTCTGCAAACCAACGAAGCAGATACGAGAGATAACATATCTCTCTTTTTCTTCTATGGATCCTTCTTGCTTCAGAGCAAGATTTGGACGATCCCTTCTTCATCTCCTTTTTCTCTCTCGCTTTCTCTCTTTCTGTGGCGAAGGAACGAACTCACCAGCAGCCGTCTCCACTCTCTAGGGTTTTGGAGAGCTGCCTCAGAAAGCTTAAGTACCAAGCTTAACAAAGATCAAACGCATCGTTTAATGGCACGCCCTTATCGAACCCTTAAGCCCAGATCATCAAAACTCGTAAGCAGGTCTTTCTATCTTGGATCAAAGGAGATGGGCTTCCAGAGTTGGGCTCACAAAGCCCAGTTTACAACTTCAGCCGGATAAGCACACAAACACACAACAATACACATTACAACTTTGTACCCCCTAATTCATATAATAGCCCTACACACACACACACACACACACACACACACACACACATATATATATATATATATATATATATATATATATATATATATATATATATATATATGAATATTGTCACCATATCAATCACCATGCTACCTCACTTAATTTTACTTAAGTGGCAACATTGGATCATGATAGGCATCAATATCAAACACATTGCAAGCTATAATATGAGTCTTATAACTCTCTACTTAGATCATAGTATAAGGTGCTAGTTTATATCTAAGTCCTAATGCTATAACATGTTACAAGAATCAATTAACATAACAAATGCCCTCCTGATTCTTGTATCATTTCAATCTGGTTATGTTCCCCAATAGTGTGCCCTAGACCATCCTTCCTGTCCGTCATCAGTCCATAACCTGCACAACCACTCAAGGAGCATAAAAAAATCTGTAGAAAACTTCTACAGAAAGCAAATTTATCAGCAGTCACTATTTTTGTTCCAAAGTCAGCTGGATTCAAATCACCCTTAATCTTCTTAACTAAGAAGTGTTTCTTTTTAACCCTATCTCGAATGAAATGATTTCTAACGTCAATATGTTTAGATCTTTCATGATAAATAGGATCTTTACACAAATACAAGGCACTTTGACTATCCATATGAATTACAGGAATACAAGGTTTATGAGATATTTCACTAACAAGACCTTTAAGCCAAATAGCTTCTTTAGAAGCTTCAACAGCAGCAATATATTCAGCTTCAGTAGAGGATAGAGCAACCACAGATTGTTGTTGAGATTTCCATGAAACACAATTACCAGTCCAAGTGTAAAAATATGCAGTAGTAGATTTTCTATTATCCTTATTGCTAGCATAATCAGAATCTACATAACCAAACACTTCACCAATATTATCATGCTCAGAAAACATTAAACACAGGTTTTTAGTTCCACTGATATATCTAAGAATATATTTCATAGCAGTCCAATGTAATTCACCAGGATTAGACATGTATCTACTCAACACACTTATACCAAAAGCAAGATCAGGTCTAGTGCATAACATAGCATACATTATAGAACCAACAGCCACATCATAGGGAATTTTAGCCATTTTCTCAATTTCAGCTTGATTACTAGGACAGTGTTGCTTAGTTAAGTCCAGGTGCCCTCCTAAGGGTATAGAAGTAGATTTAGCATTTTTCATATTGATTTTTCTAAAACTTTTTCAATATAGTCAACTTGAGATAACCACATCTTTTTATGCTTTCTATCCCTTATGATTTTAACACCTAGTATTTTCTGTGCAGGGCCCATATCTTTCATGTCAAAATTTGATTTTAAATCCCTCTTAGCACCAGCTATTAACACAGCAGACTAACTAATAAGCAGTATGTCATCAACATATAATAGCACAAACAAGGGATTCATGGAAGATATGCCTTTAAAATACAAACAGTAATCATAATTGCTTCTTAAAAACCCTAAGTTATTCATGCATTCATCAAACTTAAGATTCCATTGTCTAGGTGGCTGTTTTAAGCCATATATAGATTTTTTAAGTAAGCAAACATGATCAGGTTTAGATTTATCTACAAAACCCTCAGGTTGTTTCATATAGATAGTTTCATCCAGATTACCATGTAAAAAGGCAGTTTTCACATCCATTTGTTCTATATCCCAATCATGCACAGTAGCAAAAGCAAGCAACAATCTCATAGTTTTATATTTGACAACAGGAGCAAATATATCATTATAATCAATTCCCTCTCTTTGGGTAAAACCCTTAGCAACTAACCTAGCCTTATATCTAGGTGGTTCACTCAGTTTAGTTGCTTCTTTTAGTTTATAAATCCATTTACAAGGCACAAGTTTAGCATTTTCAGGTTTAGCTATTAACACCCAAGTTTTGTTAACAATCATGGAATCTATTTCATCTTGCATGGCTAGTTTCCAGTTTTTCAATTGAGAACAGTTCATAGCTTGCCTATATGTGTCAGGAGTATATGGATTATCAACAACATCACCAGTCAAGAAAGCATACTCAACCATATTAAAATCATTTTTAAACAGAACATATTCAGAATCATTATATCTCCTATTAGGTATTCTAACCCTAGGATTTCTATCTCTTGTCAACTGATAGTTATGATCATCATTGTCATACAAATAATCATCTTGATCATGCATAGAATCACCAATGTCATGCAGTGAATCATTATTATTATCATGCAATGCATTATCAGAATGAGATGAGGGAGCAGTAGAGATATCACCTATATTTTCTACCCCCCTTGATTCTGACCTATGGTTCTCACTGCCTACAGCAGTGTTTTCACCAACATTTTCATCATTGTTAGGAGGATTATTAACATCATAGTTCTCTTCACTAGTACTAGGTGTTTGATAATATTCTATATCAAATTCTTCATCTATGAATTGATCTTCCCTATTATGGTCATTTGTGTAGAAATGAAAACTTCTAGTTAACTCAGTATCATTTTCAGTGCTACTGTTATTATCCACAGTGTTATTATTTCTAATTTTAAAATAGAATTCTCTTTCATTAAAGGTCACATTTCTAGATGTTATTACTTTATAGCCATGTGGTTGTATGAGTAACAATTTATAGCCTTTAACACCTTCAGGATAACCTAGCATTACACACTTTTGTGCTCTTGGGTGCAACTTCCCTTGTGTTATATGGGAATATGCAGTACACCCAAAGGGCCTTAAGTGGGTAATACTAGGTTTCCTTCCAGTTCATAACTCTTGGGGTGTCCTAAAGTCTATTACAGAGGAGGGAGACCTATTAATGAGATAAGCTGCTGTAGTTACAGCTTCACCCCATAGACTATGTTTCATACCCGCACTAATAAGCATACATCTAGCCTTTTCTAAGAGAGTTATATTCATCCTTTCAGCTGTACCATTTTGTTGAGGACTGTAAGGGACTGTTAGATGTCTTTTAATGCCATTTGTTTTACAAAAATCATTAAAACTAACATTACAAAACTCTAGGCGATTATCAGTTTTAAGGCATTTAACTTTTAAATCTGTTTCATTTTCAACTGCAACTTTCCAGTTTTTAAAACTTTCAAAAGCTTCATCTTTAGTTCTCAACAAATATATCCAAACTTTTCTAGAATAATGGTCAATAAAAGAAATAAAATATTTCTTTCCACCTACAGTTTCTACATGAGCAGGACCCCATAAATCTGAATGTATACATTCTAGAGGTTTACTAGCCTTGTATGAAGATTTATTGAAACTATTTTTATTTGCTTTTCCAAACACACAGTTTTCACAAAAGCTAAGGTTTGTCAGTTGATTAGTTAAAATACCTTGTTTATGTAACTGATTTAAGCCTTTATTTCCTATATGACCTAGTCTGCTATGCCATAAAGTTGTTTGTTCTAGGTTGTTTTTATTAATATCAGTAGTGGAGAGGTTTAATTCAGGTGATTGTTCTACAAAGTACAAACCACCCTTTTTAAAACTCCTAATAAGAGTAAGACCATTTTTGACAACTTCTCTTATACCATTACTAGTATTTATATTACATCCTAAGTCATCAAACATAGACTCTGACAGCAGGTTTCTCCTAAGGCCAGCAACCCATCTAACATTCTGTATTACCCTAATCTTTCCATCATACATGCACATAGGTATATTTCCTATTCCTTTTATTTTCAAAGCAGTGTTATCACCTAACATAACATCACCAACATTAAAAATTTCTAAAGAACAAAACAGAGTTCTATCAGGACAAGCATGCATGGTACATCCAGAATCTAATATCCAATCATCAGATTTGCATTTGAAAGGAATAGTGCACATCAACAGTTCACTAGAATACTGAGCATGGATATTTTCAAATAAAGAAACATTATTTTCAGTGTTTCCTTTATTAGATTCATCCTTCTTTTTCTTTCTACAGTCATTAATAAAGTGACCAAGTTTTATACAGTAAAAACATTTTTTATTTTTCTTGTCTTTTTCACTACTAGGACTCTTATCATAGGGCTCATCTTTCTTATCCCTTTTATTTGACTTATTATAGTTCTTTTTAAACTTTCCTTTAGTCACTAAGACCTCAGACTTCACTTCAGATTTCTTATCATTAGGTTTAGTCTTAAAGATTTTCATGGATTCATTTTTATCAATAATGGATTCAATTATCTTAGTCTTAGTCAGGGTTTCAGTACTGTACTGTATTACATCTCTAAAGGTGTCAAAATGTGAAGGCAATGATCCTAACAGGATAACAGCTAGGTGAGTATCTTTAATAGTGTCATCACATCTTTCTAAGTCCATTTCCATTTTTTAGAAATCTATCTAGGTTATCATTCAAGGTCACATTCACATCCATCTTAAATGTAAATAACCTATGTAAAGTTGATATCCTAGAGGGCAAAGATTTTTTATTATATTGCTTATCTAAGGTATCCCACAAAGGTTTAGCAGAGGAGATACTTACAAACTGACGAGCCACGTCGTCAGTCAATCTTATCATTATTTCAGCATGAGCTTACTTACAAACTGACGAGCCACGTCGTCAGTCAATCTTATCATTATTTCAGCATGAGCTTGCTCATCCATTTCCATTTTCCTGGCTGCAGAAGTTTCTGCCAAGTAATCACCAGTTATGGCCCTCCAACACTTTTCCTTGGTCAAAATTGCTTTCATTTTAACCTGCCACATGATGAAGTTAGAGACTCCATCATATGGCTTGAGTCTGATGCTAGCTTCTGTCATTTTTATTTCCTGCAAACAAGAAACAAAAAAGTTAGAAAAACAGACAAGCAATGTAAAAAGATATAAGGAGTAGGACAAGTAAACAATGATATGCACAGCAACAAAAAACCAGCCAAGATGATCACTATAAGAATCAATATGAGTAAGTCCAACCACACAAGGCAGAACAACAAGCGGAAGCAATATTAAGAAGCAAGATATATGAAGATATCAAGTACAACAAAAAACCCTAAAAATTAGGGTTTTTATAGATTCGAAAGAAAAAACACAGAAATGCTCTGATACCAATTTGTGAATGTAAATCTAACAAACCTATATTCCTCAGTCGTAGATCCGACTAAAGACTCACACATGATCGCACACAAGCAATTTGATAACGCAGTTCGGTAGTATATAAAATACTCCTACTCTGCGAGACCTCAAGAGGGGAGATCCGATCCCAGGTTTCACTAGGTATCCAAGAACACAGATTACAAACACTGGACAAGAGATATACTAGCACCTTTCTACGATCTAGCAAAGAAAACAACAAAGACAGAACTCAAGAGATACAAAGAAGCAATGGTGAAGAAAAGCCCCCTCAAAGGCACCTTGACGAAGATTTGAGATTGATCTTTGTCTATTCTGCAAACCAACGAAGCAGATACGAGAGATAACAGATCTCTCTTTTTCTTCTATGGATCCTTCTTGCTTCAGAGCAAGATTTGGACGATCCCTTCTTCGTCTCCTTTTTCTCTCTCGCTTTCTCTCTTTCTGTGGCGAAGGAACGAACTCACCAGCAGCCGTCTCCACTCTCTAGGGTTTTGGAGAGCTGCCTCAGAAAGCTTAAGTACCAAGCTTAACAAAGATCAAACGCATCGTTTAATGGCACGCCCTTATCGAACCCTTAAGCCCAAATCATCAAAACTCGTAAGCAGGTCTTTCTATCTTGGATCAAAGGAGATGGGCTTCCAGAGTTGGGCTCACAAAGCCCAGTTTACAACTTCAGCCGGATAAGCACACAAACACACAACAATACACATTACAACTTTGTACCCCCTAATTCATATAATAGCCTACACATATATATATATATATATATATATATATATATATATATATATATATATATATATATATATATATATATATATATATATATATATATATGAATATTGTCACCATATCAATCACCATGCTACCTCACTTAATTTTACTTAAGTGGCAACATTGGATCATGATAGGCATCAATATCAAACACATAGTAAGCTATAATATGAGTCTTATAACTCTCTACTTAGATCATAGTATAAGGTGCTAGTTTATATCTAAGTCCTAATGCTATAACATGTTACAAGAATCAATTAACATAACACCCACCTACCAAACAGATTTACCACATACACACGAGCTTGTCAGTAGAAAGGTGAGGGATAAAAATCAAATTCTTGTAAAACATGCAAAAAGGAAAATACATGGATAAGAAAACAGAAGGTTAATCATAACATGCTAAAATTTTATAATCAACTCTTATTCATTCATCGTTAAAAAAGAGCAAGCAAGTTACTAAGAAAAATATAAGTCACCAACTTCTAATTGAGGAATGTGATCAATCACGGTAAAGGAAAAAGAAAAAGATATATCTACTGAGGTTCTAGTTTCTACTTTCTACTACCTGATGTTGTAAGAGAAAAATGTATGTCTAATGAGAAATTTGACCAATCACGGTAAAAGACAAAGAAAAAGATTTATCTACTGAGTTTCTAGTTTCTACAACCTGATGTTGTAAGAGAGAATGATAGAGACTTGCGGCTGCCCACAAAATATTGGTTACTAAAACTACCTAAAAGAGATCAACATTGGGATGTTGAAACTTGAAATATCCAGGATCCAATTATGAATCAGCATACAACATCAGACACTAGGATAGTTAGATTAAGCTTTTATAATATATTATGAACACGTATCATTACTCTATTGAAAAGACACGGATACAATGTATAGGGGTTGATAGCATGAATTATAGTCTATATTTTGGGGTTTGTTTGGACGTTTTATCTTTCATAATCTGCATGTTTGTATGTACATTATGTGATTTTACTACCATTTCATCTACCTTTGCGAGAATCGAGGTCTACACCTAGTTTCGTTGTAATTGCAGGTAATATGGTACGTTTTGCATCAAAAAGGAGCAAAAGGAGTCAAGAGTCATTTGGAGCTACATTCAGGAAGCATAGCCATGGATTAAAGATTTACTTTGGACCAGTTTTGAGAGATTCTACACTCAGTTATGATCACCTCGGTTGCCCAGAGATTCATCTCGACCGAGGCGATCCAGAGACGCCGACTCGACCGAGGCGAACACCTAGGACGCGGCGAGAATATTTTATTCTTGGCTGAGATCTTTTAAAATTGGAAAGTGATCTTATATTTTTGGGCTGAGCTTCTAGAAGGAAGGAGATATGCAGAATCATATATTTTACCTATTTTTATGGGAATATATCTTCTTAAGATTTATTATCTTTGGAGGTTTATTTTTCCTATAAAAAGGATTGGATTTTCCACAAATCCGATCATGCTTAGAAGCCCGCTTACACCGAAATACAGTTAGAACACCCGCTATCAGCGCAGCAGCCGCATCATACTCCAATTTGGGAGAGAGTTGAAGAACCTTTTTGAAGGTTGAAGGAAGATTTGAAGACTATAGCTTTATAGCTTTTTGGAGGGTTTTGTAAGATTGTCTTCAATTCCTTTCCTTGTTGTTTTGTCTTGTTGGATCATTATCCAAGGAACGATTTTGTGTGATATTTGATTCAGTTATTGAAGTGTTTTCATTAAATTCTTCTTTGTTCAAATATTCACCTTTTTCCCATATATTTAATACTTTCATTATGATGATGAGTGGCTAATTTCCTTGTGTGATTCTAGGGTGATTGGCTGAAGGTTGTGGGAAAAACAATGATAGAATGATCTTAATCACAGTAGGATCCTGAAAGTTCGAGTCTTTAACCTTAACCCTAAGCATCTCGTTCAGTCGATGAACATCTCGGCCGGGGTGGAAACTTGCTGACCGAGGTGGCTTATCCGATCCTTAACTGAGAGTTAATGTGTTAGAGTTTGCCAAATCCTATTCTTATTATACCTTTCTGGTTCAAAGCAAGCTTAGGATGAGACTTACCCGGTAATTCCTTAGTTTGTATACCAACGATCATAAGTGTAGGTAATAAAGGCTTGTCCTTTATTGGGGTTTGAGTGTGCTTCCATCCCATCTTTGTGAGTTAGCCTGAGACTTACCCGGTAAAGGTTGATTCTATTCCCTTAGATGGTGTGTTAGTTTGAGGATATAGTTCTTTATCTTAATTCCTTGAGACTTACCCGGTAATAGGAGTTACGGTTTGGGATTAGTGAGTAGTGAGACTTACCCGGTGATCTACTCCACTTTAGAAACACCTTCCCCATGCAAAAACCTCAGCTTTGTCCGCTTATCTATAGATCTTGAGTTGGAACCACAACTAGATGCTTTAATCCCTAGAATTGCATGTTTGCTTTATTTGACATCTTATTCGTCTTTGATTGTATTACTTGCTCTTGTGGTTAGCATCAACACTAGCATACCGTATTGGACTTTGTTTCACTAAGTCCCTGTGATCGACCCCTGGAATTTTCTTGCTTTTACTACGATTGACCCGTACACTGCGGGTTCGCATCCTTGTTTTAAGCTTAAGTCTAGGGTTATAAATTTAAAGCTTGCACACACCGTTTGGAGCGAACAAGTTTTTGGCGCCGTTGCCGGGGACTTGGTCTAGACCGAGCCGGTACGGTTTGCTCTTGGGGCATTTGCCCCGTGTTGTCTTACCACTCTACTTGAGTGACTTTTGCAGGTTCTTTCTTAGGTATATGCGAAGAACCCGCACTGGAAAGGAAATCGTTCCTTACGATCCCGAACCGGAAAAGACATACAAACGACGCTTAAGAGAAGCGAAGATGGCCCAACAAGACGATCACGATCTTTTGGCCGAATTGAGAGAGACGCAGGAGCAGCTACGTCTCAGTAAAGAAGAATTAAGGCAGGAAAAAGAAGAGAATCAGGCCAGGAATGCAGCAATCGAAGCTGAGATTGCAGCAATTCGGAACCAGATTCAACCTCGACCGATGCAGGATCCAGTAATTGATCCTCGACCGAGGCAAGTCCCAGTTCCTGACGCCCCGGCCGATGTGCATCCACTTCGGATGCCAGTCCGAGATGTTCTTCTTGCAGGAATTCCACAAACCCTAGGTCAAAGGATGGACCCTAATCAACAGCTGAGGCGTCCAGGAGTGAACCTAGGAGATCCAGCGGACCATGACTACGAACTTCGACCACAAGTTCTAGCGATGATTCGCCAATGTCAATTCGGAGGGCTAGAGAAGGAGTCGCCGCATCAACATCTTCAAAACTACGAGATCTTGATGGAGACCTTGCGACCTCCCAGAATTGAAAATAACAACTACAAGCTAAGACCTTTCTACTTTTCTCTTAAAGATAGAGCTCTTACTTGGTATCAATCTCTTCCTGCAGGAAAGATCAGCACATGGGAAGAGATGACTACGGAATTCTTGACTAAATTCTTTCCCCCCTCAAAGACTGCTGAAATGAGAGGGAAGATCAATGCTTTCATCATGAAGGACAAGGAGAATTTGTCCAAATCATGGGAGCGGTTCAAAGATATCCTTTTGGATTGCCCACATCATGGGATTCCAAAGATCGAGTTGTTGGAGATCTACTTCAAAGGGCTGGACGGAAACACCCAGTTTAATCTCCAACTACTCTCCGCCGGCACATTTATGGATATGGCGGTTGACGAGGCTTGGGATTTCATCGAGAAGCAAGCCTTGCACATGGAGAAGTATACCCACCAAGGAGCCGAAGGTGGAGTTAAAAGAGTCAACTTTCAAGAGACTCAAACCAACAACAACCAATTCACGTCCTTGAAGAACGACGTGAAGCAATTGAAGGAGCTATTGATGGCTCAAACTAAGAAGGAAGAGCAAGGGCAAAGGAACAACAACAACAACAACGGGTACCGTAACAACAACAACGGACCCCAAAACAACAACTACAACAACAATAGAGGATCCAATAGCAACAATTGGAGAGCGAATAATAACCAAAACAACGGTAACAATTATTCAAACTCCAACTCTAATGATTCCTCTAACCCTTTCCTCTCTCCTCCTTCTTCTTCTTCTACTCCATTGAAGAGCCAAGGGCAAGGATCAAGTTCGTCTCAGCCGGAAAAGAAGGACGCAGTTCTGGAGGCAATCTTGATCAAGCTTAGTGCTATGGAGAATTCTATGACTTCATTTTCGAGGGCCCAAAAGTCCTTCGAACAACAACTTGCTAATAGGGCGAATGAAGCGCCAAGAGATCCAGGGAAGCTTCCAGCAAAGACGGAAACTAACCCTAAGGGCCAGTGCATGGCCATCACGACGAGGAGTGGACTCAAAACCACAGATCCAGTACCTCGCTCGACGCAGACCACCTCGGTTCAGATCCAGTCGAAGAACACCTCGACCGAGATGCCAACCGAGGCGGTGCAACAGAAAGCAGGAGGAACAACTGAAGCCTATGTTCCACCTCCTGCATATAAACCACCACTTCCATTTCCCCAGTCCAGAGCCAGAGCACATCTTGACAAGCACTTTGGTAAGTTCCTTGACTTGATGAATAAGCTCCATATTAATATCCCTTTCCTTGATGCTATTTTAGGTATGCCCGCCTACGGGAAGTTCTTAAAGGAGATCCTATCAAGGAAGAGGAAGCTGGAGGATGTTGGTGAAGTTAGGATGACATCTAAGTCTTCGGAGCTTATAAAGATCATGAAGGAGAAGATGCCACCTAAGTTGAGAGATCCCGGCTCATTTTGCATTCCCATTCAAGTTGGGGATGTCACTTGTGAAGCCCTATGTGATCTAGGAGCCAGCGTGAGCATCATTCCGCTGGAGCTATGCATTAAGATCGGTCTTGGAGAGCCCAAGCCGGTCAAGATTCGACTTTACATGGCGGATCGCTCCATCACCCATCCCGTGGGCATTTTGGAAGACGTTCCGGTCAAGTTAGGTAATTTCTATCTACCCATAGATTTTGTCGTACTTGACATTCCCGCAGATTATCCTGTTCCTATCATTCTCGGGAGGCCATTTCTAGCAACTTCGGGTTGCAATGTGGATTGCAAGAACGCCAAGTTGAAATTCAACGTTGGTGGCGATGAGGTGGAGTTCGCACTACTTGCAGCCATGAAGGGGGAGCAACTAACTGATGATATCTTCAACATCTACGATGAAGAAGAATCAAGAGAATTGGTGAGCTCTATCCTTATTAATGATCCACTCGAAAGAGTTATTAGCTTCAGTTTAATGGAGGAAGGTATAGATGCTTCTTGTGATGCAGATATACGGAGCCTGAAGGCACTGGAAGAAGATCCAGGAGCCATGACTGAGAAGCTGAACCAGGAAACGAAGATTTCCAGCCTCGGATCCAATAGCAGTACCTCGACCGAGGCACTTTCTGGACTGAGCGAGGCGTCTGAAGAACACCTCGGTCAACGCCTTTGCGCCTCGACCGAGATCGACAGAGAGACAATGTCAACTGAGATTGCTGAGAATGACAATTTTTCTACTCCCTTCTCTGACATTCACCCACAGTTGGCGGATCATTCTCTCCACCAACTTTCTGATAATAAAGGTCCTTGGTATGCTGATATTGTGAATTATCTTGTTTGCCAGGAAATACCACCCGGATTGACGTACTCCCAAAAGAAGAGATTCTTCAAGGAGGTACGACATTACTACTGGGATGAGCCGCTTCTATTCAAGCGCGGACCGGATGGGATGCTTCGAAGGTGCATTCCGGAAGACGAAGTTAATAGCGTCATAAAGCATTGCCACTCACTTCCATGTGGAGGGCATGCTAGCACCGATAAAACATGCGCCAAGGTATTGCGTTCCGGTTTCTTTTGGCCTACATTATTTAAGGATGTGCAATCTTTTGTTGTTTCTTGTGATGCATGCCAAAGAACAGGGAACCTATCAAGGAGGAACGAGATGCCACTTAACAACATCCAAGAAGTGGAAATCTTTGATGTATGGGGGATTGACTTCATGGGACCTTTCCCATCCTCCGGAGGAAACCTCTACATTCTCCTTGCAGTGGATTACGTCTCTAGATGGGTCGAAGCCATCGCTTCTCCCACTAACGACGCCAAGGTGGTTGTGAAGTTCTTGAATAGAACTATCTTTCCACGATTTGGAACTCCACGCATCATCATCAGCGATGGAGGAACGCATTTCATCAACCGGAAGTTTAAGGCACTTCTATCGAAGTATGGGGTAACCCACAAGGTATCAACCGCTTATCACCCTCAAACTAGTGGACAGGTCGAGATCTCAAACAGAGAAATCAAAGCAATTTTGGAGAAGACCGTCTCTAGGACGAGGAAGGATTGGTCCATGAAATTAGACGATGCTCTTTGGGCGTACAGGACCGCATTCAAGACTCCCATAGGCACCACCCCTTATAATTTGGTGTATGGGAAATCTTGCCACTTGCCCGTTGAGTTGGAGCACAAAGCGTATTGGGCTATCAAATGGTTGAACTTTGACATTAAGGAGGCTGGTGAGAAGCGACTATTGGAACTTAACGAGCTGGAAGAGCTGCGTTTGAACGCCTACGAGAATGCCAAGATCTACAAGGAAAGGACGAAAAGATGGCATGACAAGCGTATCGTTCCAAAGGAGCTTAACGAAGGAGATTTAGTTCTACTCTTCAACTCCCGCCTCCGTCTTTTTCCAGGTAAGTTGAAATCTAGATGGACCGGACCTTACGTTGTGAAACATGTCTTCCCTCATGGTGCAGTTGAGATATGGGGCGAAACTAGCGGAAGCTTCAAGGTCAACGGTCATAGACTTAAGAAGTACCAACCGGAAACGCCGGTTGAGGAGGTCGCACCGATCTACCTCCTTTGAGACGCACTATGGTCCAGCTAGCGACCTTAAATCAAGCGCTTCTTGGGAGGCAACCCAAGGTATTGCTTTCTTTCCCGCTTTCTAGTCTAGTTTAGATAGTCTTTTGTTTTTGCTTTGCTTTGCTTTGTTTTTGGTGTTTTAGACAGATAACAGGAAGGAGCACTCCAGAAAAGGGAGAAGTTCGAGATTCTGAGGAAGAAAGAGGCACCTCGGTCACTGTCAGAACACCTCGACCGAGTTGATTCTTGAAGCAACCGAGGCGACTAGGGTTTCTGCAGAACCGCCTCGGTCCAGACCACCTCGGTCCGGTCGAAACCATCTCGACCGAGGTGACAGCAGATTCAGTAAAAGTATAAAAGGGGGAAAAATTACATTTTTACGTTTTATTACCCACTTCGACCGCGGCGCACAGAATCACCTCGCTCCCTCATTTCTCGCTCGTTTTCGAAGATTTCTGCTTCCAAACCGAGATTAAAGAGTAGAGGAGTCGATTGCAACTACAGATCTGCAAGAAATTTGAGTGATTCGACCGAAACGAGGTAAAAACGTTCGAAAACCTAACTCGTTCGTTTTCTGCTATTTGGGCTTTGGTTGCCCTTGTTTCTGTTGAGAAAAGGCATAAGTACCCCTTAGGAAGCAATTGTAGTGATTTTAGGGGGAAAAGAACTGGAAATCTGAGAATTGGAATTCGAACTGCTACGCCTCGGTCCAGTCGGTCTGCACCTCGACCGAGGTGATTTCTGGGGTTGTCAGTCAACCGAGGTGGTCTGACAGATTGATTAGGGAAAATGAGTTCAGATCGCCGTTTAGCCCTGAGAGACAGATCTTCACCCTCCCCTTCCCCTTCTTCTTCCCGACCTTACCGCCCGGTCATCCACGAGAGATGTCGGGTAGATTACGAGAGGATAGCGGGCCGTCCAGTTATCGCACCGCGATTTCTGGAGGTATCCGCCTTTGACTGCCTAGGGTTAGAGGCCGACCTTAGGAGGATGATTGCCACAGTTGGGCTGGATCAGTTTTCTGAGATCCGAGCCCCAGCCTACATAGAGCCGACACTAGAGTTCGTCAGCTCCTTCTCCTACCTACCCACAGAGGGATCTGTGAAGTACCGGCTGATGAGCCGGAACTTCATAGTTCCATTAGAGATATTCCGAGAGATTTTCAGCTTTCCTACCCCTACAGCCGTAGACTTCCCCTCCCGATCCGTAGCTAGGGAGTTTTGGGGTCAGATCGCCCACATCACCACTCATGCAGACAGATGGCGCCCTGGAGATTCCAGGGAGAAGGTCATCTTCCACCCAGCTTTCAGACTCGCCCACCGGATATTCAGCGAGATGCTTCTGGCGCGTACTGAGACGCCCCAGAAGATCAGACAGGGGGAGCTTTTCTCTTTATACTGCATGGTTACAGGCGGCTTCCCGGACTTTGGCTTGCTCCTGGCAGAGGATCTGCACAGGATCAAGGCCAAAGGGAAGGGTGATATTTGCTGTGGAGGTCTAGTCACCCACATCGCCTCCTACCACGGGATGGATCTCAGTATCTGCACATTGGCAGCGGCTCCGAAGCCGCTGGGTCTGCAGGAGATGATCACGAGGCGGATTCTTGTTCCTCGTGGGTTGACTACACCCTACGTTGCTATGCCTTGGGAGCGGACAGCGCCTCAGGGCATCAGATGGTCTGCATAGTTTTCGGTCTTCGACCCACATTTTTGGCAGACAGCATGGGCCCCGCTGATGGAGGACTACAGAGAGGGAGCTGCTGCAGCTGCTGAGGAGGCTGAGGAGGCTGAGGAGGAGGATGATGACGAGACAGTCGATGAGAGAGGAGGCGGCGTCCCGATGGACACAGGGACAGACACTGCTGGGACGAGCGCGCCTCCCATTATTGATCTTGATGAGGACGAGGAGGACACTGAGCCGGCGCCGGCTGAGACTTCTCCAGTTAGGCCCGCTAGGCGCAGGAGGCAGAGGGTTAGGGACAGAGCAGCACACCGCCGGATTGATGACCTGACAGATCAGGTAATCGACACTTATGCTGCACTTTCTTTGGATATCCGGGAGATGCAGGAGCGACAGCATCATCAGCACATGATGGCTCAGCTACAGTTCCAGCATGTCATGGGCTATCCCTATGACCCTACTTTGTACCCGTACATGCCACCACCACCACCGGATCAGGACTTCTGAGGAGCTGCAGGATTTTATTTATTTTATTTTTATGCAGTTCGGCTCTTTATCCGGTGAGTCCTCCTTTCTTTCAGACTTTATTTACACCCACTGGGACAGTGTGTCTCAAGTATGGGGTAGTTGATGTATTATCTGACTTATTTGACTCATGATGTATTATTCGACTTATGATGTATCGGATATTTTCATATTTATGCTTTATCTGCATTTATATGTTTATCTGAGATTGCATGCATACTTACAGGTTATTTGATTGAGAAAAACGTCGAAACCGAAAAAAAAATGGTTTTAAAAAATTTTTGACCTCGACCGGGACAGTTCTGGCAAAACGAGGTGTTTCACCTCGGTTGAACCAAGAACATCTCGACCGAGGTGGGTTAACTGAGAGTTTTCGAAAACGATTTTTGTGTTACTTATCTGGATATGATCTCAGTGAAGATTTTGTTTACCGACTGGATTTAAATTCTTTATATGTTTGAAATGTTTTATGATATGTTTAAGTTGCTAAATGCTTTGTTTGAAATTATTGGCATGTTTAATACTTTATTTTTTATCCAAATTATGTTGAATTTGAAGGTTGACACCGCAGCATAAGTTCTCTCACGTTCTTCTTGGAAAGACCAAGGCAATTCATTCTTCTTCTTCTTCTTCTTCTTGATCATGCTTAGCCCCTCATATACATATTGCCTCCCTTTACCTATCCGGGAATTTGGAAGCAAGCGAAGTGGTGAAAGCAAGTCAAAAGTTGAGAAGTGGCTGAAAGTGAAAGTATTAGAAAGCAATAATAGGTTTGGGGAAGTCAATCATGAAGATGAGTAACTCGGCACCATTCACATAGCCGGGTGTTTGTGTCTTGCCAAAGTCGGATTGAGCGATATTCCTAACGGGTCATGGTATGTGCATCAAGGGTTTGACGCATCTCGAGAAATTGATGATTGCGGATTTCCTAGGCTTCGGTTATTGTGCACCTCTGTCCATGCATCCCAAAAAGTAAAGTAAAAGAAAAAAAGTGTGAAATAAGCAAAGCTTATTGGTGGAAGATGTTGCAAGTCAAAAGTGAAAGTGAAGTTCATCCTTTTCCCGGATTCTAGCACCACATTACCTTACATACATCCCTACCCTACACGTTTCTTGACCTTTTCTTTTGGGAAGCCCTTGAGACCTTGAGCTTGTTGATTGACTTAGCGGTTTAAATCGGATTATACATGATTAATTTTGATAATTATGATTTATTATGCATTCTATGATTTTATGCAAAGATGAACAACTTTCCTATATTTATAAAATGTTTTGATCATATTGAGTTTTTAATTTCCAGGAAGTACTCTCTTAGAGTGATCTATGATAGTTTCACACCATAAAATGTTTTTGAAAGACTTTTCATTGATTTTCTTGACTTATAATCCATTCTATCTTGATTTCTATATGAGGAACTTGCTTAGGGACAAGCAAGGGCTAAGTATGGGGTATTTTGATAGCATGAATTATAGTCTATATTTTGGGGTTTGTTTGGACGTTTTATCTTTCATAATCTGCATGTTTGTATGTGCATTATGTGATTTTACTACCATTTCATCTACCTTTGCGAGAATCGAGGTCTACACCTAGTTTCGTTGTAATTGCAGGTAATATGGTACGTTTTGCATCAAAAAGGAGCAAAAGGAGTCAAGAGTCATTTGGAGCTACATTTAGGAAGCACAACCATGGAATAAAGATTTACTTTGGACCAGTTTTGAGAGATTCTACATTCAGTTATGAGTCACCTCGGTTGACCAGAGATTCATCTCGACCGAGGCGATCCAGAGACGCCGACTCGACCGAGGCGAACACCTAGGACGCGGCGAGAATATTTTATTCTTGGCTGAGATCTTTTAAAATTGGAAAGTGATCTTATATTTTTGGGCTGAGCTTCTAGAAGGAAGGAGATATGCAGAATCATATATTTTACCTATATTTATGGGATAATATCTTCTTAAGATTGATTATCTTTGGAGGTTTATTTTTCCTATAAAAAGGGTTGATTTTCTACAATTTGAGGAGGCTGCATACACCGCATACGATCTCGATTACAGCGAAGAATACGCAGCAGCCGCATCATACTCCAATTTGGGAGAGAGTTGAAGAACCTTTTTGAAGGTTGAAGGAAGATTTGAAGACTATAGCTTTATAGCTTTTTGGAGGGTTTTGTAAGATTGTCTTCAATTCCTTTCCTTGATTGTCTTGTCTTGTTGGATTATTATCCAAGGAACGATTTTGTGTGATATTTGATTCAGTTATTGAAGTGTTTTCATTAAATTCTTCTTTGTTCAAATATTCACCTTCTTCCCATATATTTAATACTTTCATTATGATGATGAGTGGCTAATTTCCTTGTGTGATTCTAGGGTGATTGGCTGAAGGTTGTGGGAAAAACAATGATAGAATGATCTTAATCACAGTAGGATCCTGAAAGTTCGAGTCTTTAACCTTAACCCTAAGCATCTTGTTCGCTCCAAACGGTGTGTGCAAGCTTTAAATTTATAACCCTAGACTTAAGCTTAAAACAAGGATGCGAACCCGCAGTGTACGGGTCAATCGTAGTAAAAGCAAGAAAATTCCAGGGGTCGATCACAGGGACTTAGTGAAACAAAGTCCAATACGGTATGCTAGTGTTGATGCTAACCACAAGAGCAAGTATACAATCAAAGATGAATAAGATGTCAAATAAAGCAAACATGCAATTCTAGGGATTAAAGCATCTAGTTGTGGTTCCAACTCAAGATCTATAGATAAGCGGACAAAGCTGAGATTTTTGCGTGGGGAAGGTGTTTCTAAAGTGGAGTAGATCACCGGGTAAGTCTCACTACACACTAATCCCAAACCGTAACTCCTATTACCGGGTAAGTCTCAAGGAATTAAGATAAAGAACTATTGCCTCAAACTAACACACCATCTAAGGGAATAGAATCAACCTTTACCGGGTAAGTCTCAGGCTAACTCACAAAGATGGGATGGAAGCACACTCAAACCCCAATAAAGGACAAGCCTTTATTACCTACACTTATGATCGTTGGTAAACAAACTAAGGAATTACCGGGTAAGTCTCATCCTAAGCTTGCTTTGAACCAGAAAGGTGTAATAAGAATAGGATTTGGCAAACTCTAACACATTAACTCTCAGTTAAGGATCGGATAAGCCACCTCGGTCAGCCAGTTTCCACCCCGGCCGAGATGTTCATCTAAGCTTGCTTTGAACCAGTTTCCACCCTAGAATCACACATGCAATCTCAGATAACTCACAAAGATGGGATAGAATCATCCTTGTTTTAAGCTTTTGACTGCCTAGGGTTAGAGGCTGACCTTAGGAGGATGATAGCTACAGTCGGGCTGGATCAGTTTTCTGAGATCCGAGCCCCAGCCTACATAGAGCCGACACTAGAGTTCGTCAGCTCCTTCTCCTACCTACCCACAGAGGGATCTGTGAAGTACCGGCTGATGAGCCGGAACTTCATAGTTCCATTAGAGATATTCAGAGAGATTTTCAGCTTTCCTACCCCTACAGCCGTAGACTTCCCCTCCCGATCCGTAGCTAGGGAGTTTTGGGGTCAGATAGCCCACATCACCACTCACGCAGACAGATGGCGCCCTGGAGATTCCAGGGAGAAGGTCATCTTCCACCCAGCTTTCAGACTCGCCCACCGGATATTCAGCGAGATGCTTCTGGCGCGTACTGAGACGCCCCAGAAGATCAGACAGGGGGAGCTATTCTCGCTATACTGCATGGTCACGGGAGGATACCCTGACTTTGGCTTGATGCTGGCAGAGGATCTGCACAGGATCAAGGCCAAAGGGAAGGGTGATATTTGCTGTGGAGGTCTAGTCACCCACATCGCCTCCTACCACGGGATGGATCTCAGTATTTGCACATTGGCGGCGGCTCCGAAGCCGCTGGGTCTGCAGGAGATGATCACGAGGCGGATTCTTGTTCCTCGTGGGCTGACTACACCGTATGTTGCCATGCCTTGGGAGCGGACAGCGCCTCAGGGCATCAGATGGTCTGCACAGTTTTCTGTCGCCGACCCGCATTTCTGGCAGGCTGCATGGGTCCCGCTGATGGAGGACTACAGAGAGGGAGGAGCTGCTGCTGCTGCAGCTGCTGAGGAGGCTGAGGAGGCTGAGGAGGAGGACGATGATGACGAGACAGTTGATGAGAGAGGAGGCGGCGTCCCGATGGACACAGGGACAGACACTGCTGGGACGAGCGCGCCTCCCATTATTGATCTTGATGAGGACGAGGAGGACACTGAGCCAGCGCCGGCTGAGACTTCTCCAGTTAGGCCCGCTAGGCGCAGGAGGCAGAGGGTTAGGGACAGAGCAGCACACCGCCGGATTGATGACCTGACAGATCAGGTTATCGACACTTATGCTGCACTTTCTTTGGATATCCGGGAGATGCAGGAGCGACAGCATCATCAGCACATGATGGCTCAGCTACAGTTCCAGCATGTCATGGGCTATCCCTATGACCCTACTTTGTACCCGTACATGCCACCACCACCACCGGATCAGGACTTCTGAGGAGCTGCAGGATTTTATTTATTTTATTTTTATGCAGTTCGGCTCTTTATCCGGTGAGTCCTCCTTTCTTTCAGACTTTATTTACACCCACTGGGACAGTGTGTCTCAAGTATGGGGTAGTTGATGTATTATCTGACTTATTTGACTCATGATGTATTATTCGACTTATGATGTATCGGATATTTTCATATTTATGCTTTATCTGCATTTATATGTTTATCTGAGATTGCATGCATACTTACAGGTTATTTGATTGAGAAAAACGTCGAAACCGAAAAAAAAAAAAATGGTTTTAAAAAAATTTTTGACCTCGACCGGGACAGTTCTGGCAAAACGAGGTGTTTCACCTCGGTTGAACCAAGAACATCTCGACCGAGGTGGGTTAACTGAGAGTTTTCGAAAACGGTTTTTGTGTTACTTATCTGGATATGATCTCAGTGAAGATCTTGTTTACCGACTGGATTTAAATTCTTTATATGTTTGAAATGTTTTATGATATGTTTAAGTTGCTAAATGCTTTGTTTGAAATTATTGGCATGTTTAATACTTTATTTTTTATCCAAATTATGTTGAATTTGAAGGTTGACACCGCAGCATAAGTTCTCTCACGTTCTTCTTGGAAAGACCAAGGCAATTCATTCTTCTTCTTCTTCTTCTTGATCATGCTTAGCCCCTCATATACATATTGCCTCCCTTTACCTATCCGGGAATTTGGAAGCAAGCGAAGTGGTGAAAGCAAGTCAAAAGTTGAGAAGTGGCTGAAAGTAAAAGTGTTAGAAAGCAATAATAGGTTTGGGGAAGTCAATCATGAAGATGAGTAACTCGGCACCATTCACATAGCCGGGTGTTTGTGTCTTGCCAAAGTCGGATTGAGCGATATTCCTAACGGGTCATGGTATGTGCATCAAGGGTTTGACGCATCTCGAGAAATTGATGATTGCGGATTTCCTAGGCTTCGGTTATTGTGCACCTCTGTCCATGCATCCCAAAAAGTAAAGTAAAAGAAAAAAAAAAGTGTGAAATAAGCAAAGCTTATTGGTGGAAGATGTTGCAAGTCAAAGTGAAAGTGAAGTTCATCCTTTTCCCGGATTCTAGCACCACATTACCTTACATACATCCCTACCCTACACGTTTCTTGACCTTTTCTTTTGGGAAGCCCTTGAGACCTTGAGCTTGTTGATTGACTTAGCGGTTTAAATCGGATTATACATGATTAATTTTGATAATTATGATTTATTATGCATTCTATGATTTTATGCAAAGATGAACAACTTTCCTATATTTATAAAATGTTTTGATCATATTGAGTTTTTAATTTCCAGGAAGTACTCTCTTAGAGTGATCTATGATAGTTGCACACCATAAAATGTTTTTGAAAGACTTTTCATTGATTTTCATAATCCATTCTATCTTGATTTCTATATGAGGAACTTGCTTAGGGACAAGCAAGGGCTAAGTATGGGGTATTTTGATAGCATGAATTATAGTCTATATTTTGGGGTTTGTTTGGACGTTTTATCTTTCATAATCTGCATGTTTGTATGTACATTATGTGATTTTACTACCATTTCATCTACCTTTGCGAGAATCGAGGTCTACACCTAGTTTCGTTGTAATTGCAGGTAATATGGTACGTTTTGCATCAAAAAGGAGCAAAAGGAGTCAAGAGTCATTTGGAGCTACATTCAGGAAGCATAGCCATGGATTAAAGATTTACTTTGGACCAGTTTTGAGAGATTCTACACTCAGTTATGATCACCTCGGTTGCCCAGAGATTCATCTCGACCGAGGCGATCCAGAGACGCCGACTCGACCGAGGCGAACACCTAGGACGCGGCGAGAATATTTTATTCTTGGCTGAGATCTTTTAAAATTGGAAAGTGATCTTATATTTTTGGGCTGAGCTTCTAGAAGGAAGGAGATATGCAGAATCATATATTTTACCTATTTTTATGGGAATATATCTTCTTAAGATTTATTATCTTTGGAGGTTTATTTTTCCTATAAAAAGGGTTGGATTTCCACAATTCGATAAGCCCGCTTACACCGAAATACAGGCTGCATACACCCGCTATCAGCGCAGCAACCGCATCCTACTCCAATTTGGGAGAGAGTTGAAGAACCTTTTTGAAGGTTGAAGGAAGATTGAAGACTATAGCTTTATAGCTTTTTGGAGGGTTTTGTAAGATTGTCTTCAATTCCTTTCCTTGTTGTCTTGTCTTGTTGGATCATTATCCAAGGAACGATTTTGTGTGATATTTGATTCAGTTATTGAAGTGTTTTCATTAAATTCTTCTTTGTTCAAATATTCACCTTCTTCCCATATATTTAATACTTTCATTATGATGATGAGTGGCTAATTTCCTTGTGTGATTCTAGGGTGATTGGCTGAAGGTTGTGGGAAAAACAATGATAGAATGATCTTAATCACAGTAGGATCCTGAAAGTTCGAGTCTTTAACCTTAACCCTAAGCATCTCGTTCAGTCGATGAACATCTCGGCCGGGGTGGAAACTGGCTGACCGAGGTGGCTTATCCGATCCTTAACTGAGAGTTAATGTGTTAGAGTTTGCCAAATCCTATTCTTATTATACCTTTCTGGCTCAAAGCAAGCTTAGGATGAGACTTACCCGGTAATTCCTTAGTTTGTATACCAACGATCATAAGTGTAGGTAATAAAGGCTTGTCCTTTATTGGGGTTTGAGTGTGCTTCCATCCCATCTTTGTGAGTTAGCCTGAGACTTACCCGGTAAAGGTTGATTCTATTCCCCTAGATGGTGTGTTAGTTTGAGGTTATAGTTCTTTATCTTAATTCCTTGAGACTTACCCGGTAATAGGAGTTACGGTTTGGGATTAGTGTGTAGTGAGACTTACCCGGTGATCTACTCCACTTTAGAAACACCTTCCCCATGCAAAAACCTCAGCTTTGTCCGCTTATCTATAGATCTTGAGTTGGAACCACAACTAGATGCTTTAATCCCTAGAATTGCATGTTTGCTTTATTTGACATCTTATTCATCTTTGATTGTATTACTTGCTCTTGTGGTTAGCGTCAACACTAGCATACCGTACTGGACTTTGTTTCACTAAGTCCCTGTGATCGACCCCTGGAATTTTCTTGCTTTTACTACGATTGACCCGTACACTGCGGGTTCGCATCCTTGTTTTAAGCTTAAGTCTAGGGTTATAAATTTAAAGCTTGCACACACCGTTTGGAGCGAACAAGTTTTTGGCGCCGTTGCCGGGGACTTGGTCTAGACCGAGCCGATACGGTTTGCTCTTGGGGCATTTGCCCCGTGTTGTCTTACCACTCTACTTGAGTGACTTTTGCAGGTTCTTTCTTAGGTATATGCGAAGAACCCGCACTGGAAAGGAAATCGTTCCTTACGATCCCGAACCGGAAAAGACATACAAACGACGCTTAAGAGAAGCGAAGATGGCCCAACAAGACGATCACGATCTTTTGGCCCAATTGAGAGAGACGCAGGAGCAGCTACGTCTCAGTAAAGAAGAACTAAGGCAGGAAAAAGAAGAGAATCAGGCCAGGAATGCAGCAATCGAAGCTGAGATTGCAGCAATTCGGAACCAGATTCAACCTCGACCGATGCAGGATCCAGTAATTGATCCTCGACCGAGGCAAATCCCAGTTCCTGACGCCCCGGCCGATGTGCATCCACTTCGGATGCCAGTCCGAGATGTTCTTCTTGCAGGAATTCCACAAACCCTAGGTCAAAGGATGGACCCTAATCAACAGCTGAGGCGTCCAGGAGTGAACCTAGGAGATCCAGCGGACCATGACTACGAACTTCGACCACAAGTTCTAGCGATGATTCGCCAATGTCAATTCGGAGGGCTAGAGAAGGAGTCGCCGCATCAACATCTTCAAAACTACGAGATCTTGATGGAGACCTTGCGACCTCCCAGAATTGAAAATAACAACTACAAGCTAAGACCTTTCTACTTTTCTCTTAAAGATAGAGCTCTTACTTGGTATCAATCTCTTCCTGCAGGAAAGATCAGCACATGGGAAGAGATGACTACGGAATTCTTGACCAAATTCTTTCCCCCCTCAAAGACTGCTGAAATGAGAGGGAAGATCAATGCTTTCATCATGAAGGACAAGGAGAGTTTGCCAAATCCTATTCTTATTATACCTTTCTGGTTCAAAGCAAGCTTAGGATGAGACTTACCCGGTAATTCCTTAGTTTGTATACCAACGATCATAAGTGTAGGTAATAAAGGTTTGTCCTTTATTGGGGTTTGAGTGTGCTTCCATCCCATCTTTGTGAGTTAGCCTGAGACTTACCCGGTAAAGGTTGATTCTATTCCCTTAGATGGTATGTTAGTTTGAGGTTATAGTTCTTTATCTTAATTCCTTGAGACTTACCCGGTAATAGGAGTTACGGTTTGGGATTAGTGTGTAGTGAGACTTACCCGGTGATCTACTCCACTTTAGAAACACCTTCCCCATGCAAAAATCTCAGCTTTGTCCGCTTACCTATAGATCTTGAGTTGGAACCACAACTAGATGCTTTAATCCCTAGAATTGCATGTTTGCTTATTTGACATCTTATTCATCTTTGATTGTATACTTGCTCTTGTGGTTAGCATCAACACTAGCATACCGTATTTGACTTTGTTTCACTAAGTCCCTGTGATCGACCCCTGGAATTTTCTTGCTTTTACTACGATTGACCCGTACACTGCGGGTTCGCATCCTTGTTTTAAGCTTAAGTCTAGGGTTATAAATTTAAAGCTTGCACACACCGTTTGGAGCGAACAAGTTTTTGGCGCCGTTGCCGGGGACAGTTCTGATATGTTTAAGTTGCTAAATGCTTTGTTTAAGTTGCTAAATACTTACAGGTTATTTGATTGAGAAAAACGTCGAAACCGAAAAAAAAAAAAATGGTTTTAAAAAAATTTTTGACCTCGACCGGGACAGTTCTGGCAAAACGAGGTGTTTCACCTCGGTTGAACCAAGAACATCTCGACCGAGGTGGGTTAACTGAGAGTTTTCGAAAACGGTTTTTGTGTTACTTATCTGGATATGATCTCAGTGAAGATCTTGTTTACCGACTGGATTTAAATTCTTTATATGTTTGAAATGTTTTATGATATGTTTAAGTTGCTAAATGCTTTGTTTGAAATTATTGGCATGTTTAATACTTTATTTTTTATCCAAATTATGTTGAATTTGAAGGTTGACACCGCAGCATAAGTTCTCTCACGTTCTTCTTGGAAAGACCAAGGCAATTCATTCTTCTTCTTCTTCTTCTTGATCATGCTTAGCCCCTCATATACATATTGCCTCCCTTTACCTATCCGGGAATTTGGAAGCAAGCGAAGTGGTGAAAGCAAGTCAAAAGTTGAGAAGTGGCTGAAAGTAAAAGTGTTAGAAAGCAATAATAGGTTTGGGGAAGTCAATCATGAAGATGAGTAACTCGGCACCATTCACATAGCCGGGTGTTTGTGTCTTGCCAAAGTCGGATTGAGCGATATTCCTAACGGGTCATGGTATGTGCATCAAGGGTTTGACGCATCTCGAGAAATTGATGATTGCGGATTTCCTAGGCTTCGGTTATTGTGCACCTCTGTCCATGCATCCCAAAAAGTAAAGTAAAAGAAAAAAAAAAGTGTGAAATAAGCAAAGCTTATTGGTGGAAGATGTTGCAAGTCAAAGTGAAAGTGAAGTTCATCCTTTTCCCGGATTCTAGCACCACATTACCTTACATACATCCCTACCCTACACGTTTCTTGACCTTTTCTTTTGGGAAGCCCTTGAGACCTTGAGCTTGTTGATTGACTTAGCGGTTTAAATCGGATTATACATGATTAATTTTGATAATTATGATTTATTATGCATTCTATGATTTTATGCAAAGATGAACAACTTTCCTATATTTATAAAATGTTTTGATCATATTGAGTTTTTAATTTCCAGGAAGTACTCTCTTAGAGTGATCTATGATAGTTGCACACCATAAAATGTTTTTGAAAGACTTTTCATTGATTTTCATAATCCATTCTATCTTGATTTCTATATGAGGAACTTGCTTAGGGACAAGCAAGGGCTAAGTATGGGGTATTTTGATAGCATGAATTATAGTCTATATTTTGGGGTTTGTTTGGACGTTTTATCTTTCATAATCTGCATGTTTGTATGTACATTATGTGATTTTACTACCATTTCATCTACCTTTGCGAGAATCGAGGTCTACACCTAGTTTCGTTGTAATTGCAGGTAATATGGTACGTTTTGCATCAAAAAGGAGCAAAAGGAGTCAAGAGTCATTTGGAGCTACATTCAGGAAGCATAGCCATGGATTAAAGATTTACTTTGGACCAGTTTTGAGAGATTCTACACTCAGTTATGATCACCTCGGTTGCCCAGAGATTCATCTCGACCGAGGCGATCCAGAGACGCCGACTCGACCGAGGCGAACACCTAGGACGCGGCGAGAATATTTTATTCTTGGCTGAGATCTTTTAAAATTGGAAAGTGATCTTATATTTTTGGGCTGAGCTTCTAGAAGGAAGGAGATATGCAGAATCATATATTTTACCTATTTTTATGGGAATATATCTTCTTAAGATTTATTATCTTTGGAGGTTTATTTTTCCTATAAAAAGGATTGGATTTTCCACAAATCCGATCATGCTTAGATGCTTAGATGCTGAGAGGCTGCATACACCGCATACAATCCGCTATCAGCGCAGCAGCCGCATCATACTCCAATTTGGGAGAGAGTTGAAGAACCTTTTTGAAGGTTGAAGGAAGATTTGAAGACTATAGCTTTATAGCTTTTTGGAGGGTTTTGTAAGATTGTCTTCAATTCCTTTCCTTGTTGTTTTGTCTTGTTGGATCATTATCCAAGGAACGATTTTGTGTGATATTTGATTCAGTTATTGAAGTGTTTTCATTAAATTCTTCTTTGTTCAAATATTCACCTTTTTCCCATATATTTAATACTTTCATTATGATGATGAGTGGCTAATTTCCTTGTGTGATTCTAGGGTGATTGGCTGAAGGTTGTGGGAAAAACAATGATAGAATGATCTTAATCACAGTAGGATCCTGAAAGTTCGAGTCTTTAACCTTAACCCTAAGCATCTCGTTCAGTCGATGAACATCTCGGCCGGGGTGGAAACTGGCTGACCGAGGTGGCTTATCCGATCCTTAACTGAGAGTTAATGTGTTAGAGTTTGCCAAATCCTATTCTTATTATACCTTTCTGGTTCAAAGCAAGCTTAGGATGAGACTTACCCGGTAATTCCTTAGTTTGTATACCAACGATCATAAGTGTAGGTAATAAAGGCTTGTCCTTTATTGGGGTTTGAGTGTGCTTCCATCCCATCTTTGTGAGTTAGCCTGAGACTTACCCGGTAAAGGTTGATTCTATTCCCTTAGATGGTGTGTTAGTTTGAGGATATAGTTCTTTATCTTAATTCCTTGAGACTTACCCGGTAATAGGAGTTACGGTTTGGGATTAGTGAGTAGTGAGACTTACCCGGTGATCTACTCCACTTTAGAAACACCTTCCCCATGCAAAAACCTCAGCTTTGTCCGCTTATCTATAGATCTTGAGTTGGAACCACAACTAGATGCTTTAATCCCTAGAATTGCATGTTTGCTTTATTTGACATCTTATTCGTCTTTGATTGTATTACTTGCTCTTGTGGTTAGCATCAACACTAGCATACCGTATTGGACTTTGTTTCACTAAGTCCCTGTGATCGACCCCTGGAATTTTCTTGCTTTTACTACGATTGACCCGTACACTGCGGGTTCGCATCCTTGTTTTAAGCTTAAGTCTAGGGTTATAAATTTAAAGCTTGCACACACCGTTTGGAGCGAACAGGGGTTTGAGTAAACTTTCCAGAAATAGCTCAAAACAAGCAAAGCATGGTGACGAAATGGGTATGGGATCCAATTACCCTAAAGGAAAGCTCATCAGTCATCACAATACTCCACATAGTCCTCCATGGCCTATAGCTTAGCTCTGCTCAACGAGTCATGAACAAAAAAATGGACCAAAACACAACTTATGCGATGAGGACCAAACCAATTTCCATAATGTAGTCTTTAACAGGAGCAAGACTGATAATTAAAGTACTTCCAAGACAAAATATATTTTACCACATATCTACACCCTTGAGGTCCTTAACCACAACCTACTGACACATAATTATACTGATTAATAACAACATAGAGGGAGACAGGAAGAACAGGATGCATATGTATTTATATATATATATATATATATATATATATATATATATATATATATATATATAGAGAGAGAGAGAGAGAGAGAGAGAGAGAGAGAGAGAGATGAGAGGTAGGGAGGAACAATACTATATTACAGATAGATATTTCTAAAACTAGATTGTGGAAGAGGGATGTCTTGTTACTGATTATGATCAGTTAGCTTCGTGGGCGTGGCAAGCTACGGCTTTCCTCTTGAGAGATCATTTGCAAGATGTTTTCAGTCTATTTGCAGCTTGCGCAAAACCGACAATTACTTGCAGCTCATTCAATTGCTTTAAAGAAAAAAAGACTCAATTTAGGAACCTTTCGAAGACAGTAGAATTCATTGGCCAAAGAACTAATGTAACTATACCGGTGACACAAAGTGCCTTTGGACACAATTTCTCAACTACTTCTAGTTGACGGCTTAGTAAGAAAAGACAGAAGGGGTCACGTATCCATGCCATTGAAGGACAAATCACATTACCACGGATTTTAGAAAAAGAAAGAAGGGATGACATACCGATTGAATAGGAGAATAGGGATGGCCAACGACGAATCCCAATCAGTAGAAGGTGGGACGATATTGAGTAAATGAAGAAGTAGTAACTTTGTAACACCCCAAATACTCCGAAATCGGGACATTACTTGTTAGAACCTCACAATGGGTCCCGACCTTAGTTTAATAACAATATTACTAAGATCTTGCAACAAGACACAAATAAGAAAAACCGAAATTCATAAAAATGTATTTTTTAAAGGATGAATGCAACAAAGTCTAACAGTCTATAGTACTTAAACAACGGAAAAGACTATTTGTCTTAACAAGAGGAAAGGACATCAAAGCAACAACCCAAACCCCCCACTCTAAGGAGTACGGAGACCCGGCTGACCACTACTTCCGGATCACTCAGTTGCTGCTCTAACCTGCGGTAAATCTAAAAACACAATAAAAACAACCATTAGCTAGCTATCTAAACATTAGAAGAATAATAATAATAGCACACACACACACATAGCAAAAGTAAACATTCATCATGCTTTCAAACAATCCATTTATTATCTTCATTTAAGTCATTCACTCTTACGAATGATACTTATTTTGTGACACGAGAGATTCCCAAACCTCGCCTCCGCCCCCGTGTAACCATCAGGAATGGATCCGATGCATCTCACCTTGTACCTGTATGGTCTGGGTATAGAGAACCTCTCAGTCTCCTGGCAGAGATGGGCAGTGATGTCACGGCCCGTTATACATGCACTTGGACCTTAAAACATAATACCCACGGTCGTCCTAACAAGTTATTACTTTTATTATAACACACATTGCACACATGCAACCATTATCACCCAACTAATATCCAGAAACTAGCTAAGTAAGTCGTAGAGACTTACTTGAAACAAATCACACTCTAACAAGTCTCAACTCGGTCCGTACTCGTGGTAACTCAAACGCCTGTCAATTAAGGCATGGGGATCAAAATCACATCCCATACTCTTAGAAGTTATAAACTTCTAAGAGGTTCACTCTCATGAGGAGAATTTATGAAAAATACAAATTCTTAAGATAGAAGATTATTTTACTCCTGATCTCGGAAATTCTCAAAGGTTATCATTAAAATCTAATATTCACCTTTAGAACTTGTTTCCATAATTTGGTTCTAACGGATAGCTTACTAGAGGTTATAAGGTTAAATTCCAAACAAACTCGTCAACGAGAACAACATCACTCCCTCCCCGGTTACTACTCTACTCTCATACATATCTATATATATATATATAGATATATATTACCTTTTATCCCTCTCTAGATATACTTATGTATATACACTCTATTTGATCATATATATATAAATATATAGAGATTTTAGTTCAAGTGAGGAGAGAGCTTGTAGATAGGAATTAGGAGGGTTGTGAGCCATTGGATGAGTTTTAAATCAAGGGTTCACACACGCTCATTATTAATGGCATTTTTGTAAATTGACTTAAAATTTGGAAAAGTTCTCTACGTTCATAGATAGGTGATCATTGTTCATGCTTTTATATGTTATTGTTCATGTTTTTATTCATCGGTGTTCATAGTATTTTTATTCATCAAAGTGTCATGTTCATTTATTCTTTTGTGTTTATTTTATAATACATAGATGTTCATTTACAATATATAACCATAAAAAATAATAATAAAATCATCACAAAACATGAAAATATGATCATAATATGTTATGTATGTGTAAAAGTTATAGATAAGTCACTAGTGTTCATACTTTTATACGTCATTGTTCATCTTTTTATTCATCGGTGTTCATACTTTTATACGTCATTGTTCATGTAAATATGATCATAATATGTTATGTATGTATAGAACAAACATCAATGCATTGAACACTAAAAAAGACAACAATGCAATAAACACTATTCGAATTAATGAGCTTCATGAACCTACTTCACAAAATACTTTCCACCCTCCATAATCTTAAACGCAACTCTTGCATTACAACCACATCGATTGGAAGTTGTCTTCCTTTTGCCCGTACTATTTTTGCCATTTTTTTACCTTCCCTTGTCCATACCAAAATACTTCCTCAACACAACATTGTTGGGTTTTTGATTACATGAAACACGAATCTCAAATTCACAAATATTGGCCTCCTATAGAAGTCCTCAACTTCCTCCACACTTAAAAATTGTTGACCAACATGTAGCTTCAATGTATCATCACAAATTAGAACCCAATTGGTAATGATTGCGTACCCAACATCACTGAATCTGTAAAACAATATAAAAATATACTAGTGTACGTTCATACTTTTTATTCATTGGTGTTCATACTTTTATACGTCATTGTTCATGTTTTTATTCTTCGGTGTTCATAATTTTTATTTCATGTTCATGTAAATATTATAGACTATTTTCCTATTAGACATTTTGTCGAACAATTGGTGTGCACACTAAAAAAAGCTTATAGATTGTTTCAGTTGGAAGTATTAGACCAACTCAACATATGTACATACATATATGATCTCAATCAAACCTATCAAAATAAAAAATGATTCAACAAATTTGATTTAAAAAATAAACATCAATCATAATGATTCCTAAACTATAAGAATGAAAAACATAAACCTTGAGAATAGAAATTTCGAAGAGGCAATACTTGAATCGTCTTGTATTCTCTTTGATTTCTTCATTTTTATATAATCCGTCTTTGATTTGGTTGAAAATCGGCCAAATATAGAGCTTGTTGGATGAAGAATGTGAGAGTGTTGTGATTTGTGAGTCGGTCGATCAGCGAGAGTGTTGCATGTAAATATTATAGACTATTTTCCTATTAGATATTTTGTCGAACAATTGGTGTGCACACTAAAAAAAGCTTATAGATTGTTTCAATTGGAAGTATTAGACCAACTCAACATATGTATATACATATATGATCTCAATCAAACCTATCAAAATAAAAAAATGATTCAACAATTTTGATTTAAAAAATAAACATCAATCATAATGATTCCTAAACTATAAGAATGAAAAACATAAACCTTGAGAATAGAAATTTTGAAGAGGCAATACTTGAATCGTCTTGTATTCTCTTTGATTTCTTCATTTTTATATAATCCGTCTTTGATTTGGTTGAAAATCGGCCAAATATAGAGCTTGTTGGATGAAGAATGTGATAGTGTTGTGATTTGTGAGTCGGTCGATCAGCGAGAGTGTTGTACTCTTTTTTTTCCAGATTTATGTAATTACAAGATGCCATTAATAATGAGTGTTTGTGTCACCCTTTGCCACTATCTTCTCTGGGTGAACCCAAAGAAGAATGACCATAATATCTAATGGAAGGACACAAGAAATGAAAAGTCAGTGGTAAAAAAAGGCTATCGAACAAATAGAGAGACGAAAATTCCTTACCAAACCGGTCGTCTTTAGTTGCATCACAAGGCAAATCGTGCAGCGGGACTGTAACGCCCCAATTTTTAGGCGCGTTTTCGATTTTATCTTTCCGGGTATGTGACGTCGTAAATTAAATTTTACAAGATTATATATATGTATATATTATATCTACATATTATCCGTATTTAAATTATTTTATCAACATCGAAAATATTATGAGAACAATTTCTACATGGAAAACTATATTTTACGGTTATATATTGTGTAGATATTCCTTTTCAGTATATTATTTTATGGAAAAGTTTTCCGTTCCGGAAATCCTATTCTGATAGTTTTCGATCGAGTTATTTCAATGAACCTTCTTTATATAATTATTTATATATTTAGTTATTTATTTATTTATTTATTTTACTCTCTTCATTTTCTTTCTTCTGCGTTACCTTCCCTGGCTGGTCTTCTTCCTCATTATGAATGCCGCCCACGCTAGCAGCTATCTGTCCTAGACCTGAGCCCCCTGCTGCCTACGTCTACGTCTCCTAGCCGACCCCTCAACCCCGGTCAGCTTCGACCCCTCACCCTCCTCACCTCTCATGTGATGGTATCTCAGAACCTCCTCCCTCTCTCACGCTACTTTTCATTTCTCACCCACACATCTCCTCTCCTCACTTCACTCTCAACCGCAGTAAAGAGAAGCCTGAAGCCTTGCTTCGCCCTGCGACCCATTGCAACCACCGGCCACCTTCTCTGGCCTACTGGCTGACACCCCACTGGAGCAAGAGATGCAACGAGCACCACCCTTGTTAACGCCTCCTTCCCCGTCTTCTCTGCCTACCTGTTGTCGAAATCGCAGACCTACCTGCAGCCGCCAGTGAGAGACGCCACAACCGGAAACTGCCGCCGTCGCCACCACCGGTCCCGGAGCCACGCCTCCCGCACTGTCGGCCTTCCGCCGCCAAGCCTGCCACCGGGGAAGCCTCCCCTGCTTGCCGCCTCCTGCTTGTTCCTCATTTCCTGCGTGTGCGGCATAGCCTGCAAAGGGTTAAAGAAACCCTTGTTCATATTTAAATCGGGCCCCTTAGTTTTGTGTTAATTACAAAATGTGCTCAGTGTTTTGTTATTACAAATTTGACCCATATTTCTGGATTGTTGCAATTAGGCCCCCTGTTGAGATAATTTTCAGAAAATGCACAAGGAAATATTTATTGAATATAATCCACAGCTTTGGAACGATATATTTTGCTTCGGAAAACGGTTGAATGGTTTTGTTATCCTCGGTTTTAAAAGCAAGTTTTCCTTGAGTTTATGAGGTTGTATAGGTTGCCGGAATATATATTTTTGGATTTCAAAATTGGGTTTTTGGTTCAAGTCGTGATTCCGGTTTATGATCAAGTTTCAAAAATTGTATAAATTGCCCGGAAAGTTTTTAAGACGTTAAACTCGGATTTGAATCTCGGGGGGTATTCTTATAGTTTATATATTCTATGTAGTATGTCCAAATTTAGCGTACGAGCTAAATTTGTTTAGTTTTGATGCTAGGTACGGAAACGACCCCGTAAAGGCCGAACGAGTCGATGTTTGACATCCGTCGATCGACTTCCGTCTTTTGACGTCATGTGAGTTACCTTCTTCCTCGATCTAGTTACGTTTAGTTTTAGTATCATGCTAGGTTGGATCTAGCATAACTTAGTGGAAATGCCAAGTAGTGGCCTTGAACCGTATATAATTGTTGGATGGATTATGAGTATTGTGATATTTCGGTACGATCATAGGATGATCTTCGGGATTAGGAGTTGGACCTAGCATGCTAGGGTTGACCTCGTATAGGTTTGGGAGACTAGAAGCCCTCGGGCTTCTAGCTTGTTGGTCAGTTATTGATTGTGTGCGTTGTCTGATCAGGCGTTGAGTTATATTCCTGCGGGAAATTGAGTACGGGATTTAGCGGGTTTAGCTTTGGGTCAGGTAAGTCTTCGGACTTACTTAGCTCGTATTCTCTGTATTAGTTTCAATGCGTGTTTGATGGTGTGTGTTTATTGTTTATGTGTGTGTTTATTGCTTATGTTATAACATCTAAACCGGTAATAGGACCACCGACTTTATATGTTTATATTTGGCCCAAGTGTATGATAACGGGCGGTGACCGCTTGTCTAGTCCAAAATGGGGATGACTGGGAGGTGCCTTGCGACCAGCCCATCGGGTGATGCTAATCCGCATCAAGTACAAACCCGTATGGTGAAAGGGGACAAGGGCGAGATCTTTAAGATTCTCGTGTCACAAAAGAAGTTGAATTAGAACGGGATATGACCTAATAATAAAAAGATAATAAACCGGATTGTGTGTTTTGGAACATGTTGTGTGTTTATGATGTCTTATGTGTGTGGGTGTGCCAATACCATGATTCTAATGCCTTGAATGCTAGATAACGGTTTTATACCGATATTGTTGTAGTTGCCTTGCAGGTTAGGGGCGCGGCCGAGAGATCCGGAAGAGTGGGCAGCCGGGGTCCGTACATTTTAGGATGGGTTTTGGGGGTTGTTTTTATGTATTTTTTTTAGGGTATTATGTATGTCGCGTGTATGGCGGTTGTCTTAGCGTTGTATCTCGGCTGAAGTCTTTTCTTGTTTTCTTTTGGGATTCATATCAGTGCATTAAAATGAATTTCGGTTTTGCCTTTATTTGTGTCTTGTTGTAAGATCCAGTGAAATTGTTATCAGGCTAAGGGTCGGGACCCATTGTGAGGTCTCCGCCCGTAGCACTCCGAGTCCTGCGGATTCGGGGTGTTACAAAAAGTGGTATCAGAGCCCTAGGTTGACAACAATGGCACTCGCAATCTTCTAAAGGCCGAATAAGGAATAAACAGAACCCCGCGGGTTCTGAGTTTTCGTTTTCAAAATCACATGCATGAGTCGGGGTAGAATGTACGGACCACCACTCCTTCCGTGGATCTCGGCACCATAGTTTATTGGATTTTTAGTATATATATATATATAGATATGTGTAGTTATGTAGATATTTATCGTGGGCCTAGGATGTTGTTGGAATATTATTTTATGTGGATTATAGTTATGCATGATGGGCTTGTTATGTGAAAATGATGGCATGGTTTTTATATTGATATGAGTTTGTACATGTGGCATGATGACATCATAAAGTGTTGTGACCTTGTTTTGTTGTAATAGTTTTGCTTGGATGTGATATGTTGGTTATAGCAATGTGGACATAGGACTTATATAGTCATATACATGTACTAGGATATATAATAGCATATGGTTTTGGACCTTATAGTTAGGATGATAAAAAGCTATCATCGCACCTTGAACAATGCCTTTTGGCTTAGGATAGTGTCACCACGAAGACGAAAATGCTCAAGTATCGAGTTGAACATCACGTTTTAGTGAGCACCCCGATGATTCCTTAGACTCCTTAGAGAGCATCTAAGCAGCCATATGAAGACTAGAGATGATGTTAATCACAAGGACAAACAAAGAGAAGAGAACCTCGAGTCAACATAAGCAAAACTGAGATGGAAGATATACAAATAGGGAAGCAATCTGAAGTTGTGGGAGTGGTTCCGAGAAAGCGATGACGAGTAACAATGAAGTGAAGTCGAGACAACGAAATTATGATTCTTCAAGACGACGCATGGATAACTAAAGACGCGGAGCGGGAAGGAAAGGAGTGCATACTAGCAAGGGTAGAAGTGGTATTTCCTTGAGACGTGAAGTTTTTCCTAGATGATCCTACGCATGGGAGTCAGAGTGTGAAGTGTGGTCGAACTAATACGAAGATTCATGAGATGCGTAAGTTAAGCTTACAGAAGAACTAGAAAGTGAAGTGACGGTTTTTGTGAGAGCTTAAGCGGGAGACTTCTTCAGAAATATGAGAGTTATGAGGAGGATTACATGGCAAAAGTTCACATAGTAGAATTACCTTGCGGAGTCAATCGTTTTCCGTCGTGGTGATGAGACTGAGCAATGTTAAGAAGGAGAAAGTGTGTGTGGGTGATGATCTTCAAAATATGAAAGATGAAACAAGGGGCGAGGATCGAAAGACTTAAGTTACCAACCAAGAGAAGAGAATGGTTATAAACGATAGAGATGTGGGGAAATTACACTTACAACACATTATGAAGGACGGTTAAGCCTATGAAGTTGGGTCATTTGACACAAAAGAGCCGAGAAGGTGTAGTTATCTTACAAAAGTGGAAGGAAGAGAGGAGCGTAATAGGAGCTAACGGAGTTGAAAGTAGAGTTAAATGAGCTAGTGAAGTTAAGGCGGAATACCCTGAGAAGGTATCCTTCAGGAGTATGGTAACTTGGAAGTGTGGTAGGAGGGTAAGTCGTTGATCTTAGAGAGGGTCATCAATGAGTTAACCGGTGACCACCAAAATTGCACAAGTGCGGGTTGTATACTGGTGAATGTAAGTGGGGAGAATAATCCAGGTGTGGGATCATGAAGAAGGGTAACAAGAACTTGAAGTATTCGTGGTGATTGAATGTCGGCAATAAAGAGGTATATCAAGGGAAGTGTAAGTATCTTAATCAAGTAGCAAATTATCGATTCCAGCAAGTGTTAGTAATATACTGTGGGAAGAATGACACGGATTAGGGTAAAGGGAAATGGAAGGACAAAGAGGAAGGTGAGCCTTATATGGTTATTGTGCATGAAGGGAGAATATATATATAAGGGGAGGTATGATATGTTTGTTCTAAAGTGATGATGTCATGTTTCCGCGAGCAAAAGCTGATTCAAAGTTTTGTGACTCACATGGCGAAGCCATAGTGGCTATGATGTAAAACGAGGAATCTAGAATAATGCAACGTGACAATCTCGGAATTACGATGGTAGTGCTTGGTGAAGTAATGAGTGGATCTTTGAGGGTTGTGGTTGGGAAATTTCGCCTAAGGGCATACTAGTACGGTTGTGAAGATTGTTCATGGAATACCAAGAGATGCTTAAGGTGACCAACAAGAGTAAGAGAAGAACGAAGTTTTGAAGTTGTTGTCGATAAAAGGTTGTACAAGAAGTACATGAAAGATTGAGGTTAAAGTCTCTACGGTCAGTTTGATGCTACATAAGAAAATGTAGTGTAAATCTGTACGCCTACTTGAAGAAAGGATGTCTACAATGGAAGTTGATGTAGAATACGAAGAGATCCTCCCATATGTTTGGATGTCATAGAAAGCAAGGAAGATTGTATCGAGTTGGTATAAGGTATGATCGAGTCTTGTAGTTAAGACCTTTGTGACTGAACACATGCGCGAGATCAAAAGATGTTACTATCATCATTCCTTTGAAGTGAGAAGAGGGATTAAGGTGAAGTATTGTTTAACCAAGGCTTCAAGAATCGGGAAATTAGAACAAGTCTCTCGAGTTCTGTAGATGAAGGATCTTTGAAAGAGGACGGTGAACATAGTAGCTACAGAGGGAGCAATACACGGGTTGAAAGACGTCACCCCAGCAGATCAGGGTGGATCACTTGTCAAGTGTTAGGACCAGGTTGTGTCGGTTATTACGATATGTGATGGGTAGAGAAAAGATAGAACCCGAGATAGAACGGATTCCAATGCATCGGAATGTGAATTTTACCGCTAAGATTGATTTGGGTTCAACTCCCATTTCTAAGGTGCCATACAAAAGACATCAATAAATGATACTCATACGGATACTCGAATTGAGGATGCAATCAAAGGAGCAATTGCAAGGACTTGTTGATAAAGGTTCATTAGAATCAATGCACCGCCATAGAGAAGAAAAGAAGTTATCTTGAACTCTTGATTTGAAGTTCATATGAAAATAGATCTTAAACTCTTGATTTGAAGTTATTATGGGAGCACCAGAATTGGTGTGAGAAAGACACACAATTCTCTCCAATTGAACATCGATTACTGTAAGTCGAAGGACAAGTATTCCTTACAACGAATGGATGATCTACTCGATCGGTTACCAGGGTCGGTAGTTTCTTATGAGAATGATTTAAGGTCTGATTGTCACCAATTGAGAATTCGAGTATGAGATATTGCAAGTACGGCATTTTGAACCAATCAGAGTCACTACGAGTTGTAGTTATTCCATATGGGCTTACTGATGCCCGAATGAGATATTTTGGATCTACTCTTGAAAAAGAGAGATGTATGACAAGTTATCTCGGGATGACAAACCCCGAAAGATGTGGAAGAGGTTACAAGTTTTCTTTGATGTGTTGAGCTTTACCAGATATGTGAAGAGAGAAGTTGTATAACACCAATTATGGTAACCTACTCCGGATGACAATGAAGTACTGAATGTGACAAAGAATCGAAAGTAGAGTTGCTGAGAGTTAAGAGAGGATTCATTGGTGCAATTGTATTAACTTACCTTGAGGTATTATGAGTTTGAAGTGCACAAGTGATTCTTCAAGACAAGGTCTGATCGAGTATTGCGGAGTGATGCAAAAATAATAGCATAAGTGTCTGGTTAATAGTAGTAGTATAAAGTAAAGTACTTCATTCTTTACTTGGAATTGCAACAAGAATTGAGGAAACATAACATCAAAGTTTGGTTTGACAAAGACCAAAGCCAATAGTGTAAATTGGAAGCTCAATATTCTTTGATAGAGAAATCAAAGGGAAATAATGGAAATGCTACATTGAGAAAGATCCGAGAAGGAAGTTGAATTCCGATATATCGACCTTTTTGAGATCTTAGCGCGGGGTAAGGAAAGTGGCTTACCGGTTGGCGTAGGCGCCGAGAGTAGTGGGTGTTCACATGGTGTTTCCTGTGTATCTATCGAGAGAGTGCATACATGACTTCGAGACATGACGTCAGACATGATGATCTAGTGGCAGATGAAGGACCGACGAGGCTAACTAGGAGGAGGATAGTATATTTGGTTGAGTTTTATGCCGAGCTAGTAGTTTCGATAGAATCGACGGGTTAGACTAGTTCTTCCCTTAGTTGAGTTGTATATGTGTGATGTTATAAGTTGTTTGTGCCCTGTGAAGGAATGTGTTTTATGACCGGTTATATATATTGTGATGGTGGTTGGAGCAGTTGTGTATGTAGATTAGAAGGTCTAAGTCTTCCTAGTTGTGAGTTTATACCTCGGCCTTAGGGACCGAGAAGTTGGTGTGTGGCAAGTTTCGGGACGAAACTTGTTTTTAGGGGGATCTGATGTAACACCCCAATTTTTAGGCGCGTTTTCGATTTTATCTTTCCGGGTATGTGACGTCGTAATTAAAATTTACAAGATTATATATATGTATATATTATATCTACATATTATCTGTATTTAAATTATTTTATCAACATCGAAAATATTATGAGAACAATTTCTACATGGAAAACTATATTTTACGGTTATATATTGTGTAGATATTCCTTTTCAATATATTATTTTATGGAAAAGTTTTCCGTTCCGGAAATCCTATTCCGATAGTTTTCGATCGAGTTATTTCAATGAACCTTCTTTATATATTTATTTATATATTTAGTTATTTATTTATTTTACTCTCTTCATTTTCTTTCTTCTGCGTTACCTTCCCTGGCTGGTCTTCTTCCTCATTATGAATGCCGCCCACGCTAGCAGCTATCTGTCCTAGACCTGAGCCCCCTGCTGCCTACGTCTACGTCTCCTAGCCGACCCCTCAACCCCGGTCAGCTTCGACCCCTCACCCTCCTCACCTCTCATGTGATGGTATCTCAGAACCTCCTCCCTCTCTCACGCTACTTTTCATTTCTCACCCACACATCTCCTCTCCTCACTTCACTCTCAACCGCAGTAAAGAGAAGCCTGAAGCCTTGCTTCGCCCTGCGACCCATTGCAACCACCGGCCACCTTCTCCGGCCTACTGGCTGACACCCCACCGGAGCAAGAGCTGCAACGAGCACCACCCTTGTTAACGCCTCCTTCCCCGTCTTCTCTGCCTACCTGTTGTCGAAATCGCAGACCTACCTGCAGCCGCCAGTGAGAGACGCCACAACCGGAAACTTCCGCCGTCGCCACCACCGGTCCCGGAGCCACGCCTCCCGCACTGTCGGCCTTTCGCCGCCAAGCCTGCCACCGGGGAAGCCTCCCCTGCTTGCCGCCTCCTACTCGTTCCTCATTTCCTGCGTGTGCGGCATAGCCTGCAAAGGGTTAAAGAAACCCTTGTTCATATTTAAATCGGGCCCCTTAGTTTTGTGTTAATTACAAAATGTGCCCAGTGTTTTGTTATTACAAATTTGACCCATATTTCTGGATTGTTGCAATTAGGCCCCCTGTTGAGATAATTTTCAGAAAATGCACAAGGAAATATTTATTGAATATAATCCACAGCTTTGGAACGATATATTTTGCTTCGGAAAACGGTTGAATGGTTTTGTTATCCTCGGTTTTAAAAGCAAGTTTTCCTTGGGTTTATGAGGTTGTATAGGTTGCCGGAATATATATTTTTGGATTTCAAAATTGGGTTTACGGTTCAAGTCGTGATTCCGGTTTATGATCAAGTTTCAAAAATTGTATAAATTGCCCGGAAAGTTTTTAAGATGTTAAACTCGGATTTGAATCTCGGGGGGTATTCTTATAGTTTATATATTCTATGTAGTATGTCCAAATTTAGCGTACGAGCTAAATTTGTTTAGTTTTGATGCTAGGTACGGAAACGACCCCGTAAAGGCCGAACGAGTCGAAGTTTGACATCCGTCGATCGACTTCCGTCTTTTGACGTCATGTGAGTTACCTTCTTCCTCGATCTAGTTACGTTTAGTTTTAGTATCATGCTAGGTTGGATCTAGCATAACTTAGTGGAAATGCCAAGTAGTAACCTTGAACCGTATATAATTGTTGGATGGATTATGAGTATTGTGATATTTCGGTACGATCATAGGATGATCTTCGGGATTAGGAGTTGGACCTAGCATGCTAGGGTTGTGACCTCGTATAGGTTTGGGAGACTAGAAGCCCTCGGGCTTCTAGCTTGTTGGTCAGTTATTGATTGTGTGCGTTGTCTGATCAGGCGTTGAGTTACATTCCTGCAGGAAATTGAGTACGGGATTTAGCGGGTTTAGCTTTGGGTCAGGTAAGTCTTCGGACTTACTTAGCTCGTATTCTCTGTATTAGTTTTAATGCGTGTTTGGTGGTGTGTGTTTATTGTTTATGTGTGTGTTTATTGCTTATGTTATAACATCTAAACCGGTAATAGGACCACCGACTTTATATGTTTATATTTGGCCCAAGTGTATGATAACGGGCGGTGACCGCTTGTCCAGTCCAAAATGGGGATGACTGGGAGGTGCCTTGCGACCAGCCCATCGGGTGATGCTGATCCGCATCAAGTACAAACCCGTATGGTGAAAGGGGACAAGGGAGAGATCATTAAGATTCTCGTGTCACAAAAGAAGTTGAATTAGAACGGGATATGACCTAATAATAAAAAGATAATAAACCGGATTGTGTGTTTTGGAACATGTTGTGTGTTTATGATGTCATATGTGTGTGGGTGTGCCAATACCATGATTGTAATGCCTTGAATGCTAGCTAACGGTTTTATACCGATATTGTTGTAGTTGCCTTGCAGGTTAGGGGCGCGGCCGAGAGATCCGGAAGAGTGGGCAGCCGGGGTCCGTACATTTTAGGATGGGTTTTGGGGGTTGTTTTTATGTATTTTTTTTAGGGTATTATGTATGTCGCGTGTATGGCGGTTGTCTTAGCGTTGTATCTCGGCTGAAGTCTTTCGTTGTTTTCTTTTGGGATTCATATCAGTGCATTAAAATGAATTTCGGTTTTGCCTTTATTTGTGTCTTGATGTAAGATCCAGTGAAATTGTTGTCAGGCTAAGGGTCGGGACCCATTGTGAGGTCTCCGCCCGTAGCACTCCGAGTCCCGCGGATTCGGGGTGTTACAGGGACATGCATTGGAGGAGGAGCCTGGCTCGAACTACTAGCAGCCTCAACAGAAAAAACCTCCGTCGAATTGGTGAAATAGAGTTGTTTCTCACCAACATAGGTTGCAAACCTCTCAGGCACAAGCTTGACAACAAGATGCTTCAGGTCATACCACTTGCCCCTCTGGATAATGTTCTCATAGATGCTAATATCAACGCCAAAAAGAGTGGCGGTCATTCGATTATCCTGCAACATGAAAAGAACTAACCCGCTTAGAAAAAACCTATAGATAAAAGTTTAGAAATTTTCAAAAAGACAATAAGAATAAGGAGTAAGGAAAGGGACTTACCATCTCATCGACAAGAACCATGCGCTGGTAACTACATTTGCTAGGGCTTTCCTGCCTCGATTGTTTGTCAACAACCTTTACCCGAACAAATTGTGTTCGAGATCGATTCTCAAGCACATCAAGCATAACACGAGGATGATCCATAGTGCTTAAAAAAAAGGGAGCATATCTCAAAATAGACGAACAATTGCAGTAACAAAAAAAGACAAACAGGCATACACAGATAGATTATCTACAAGCAACATGCACATAAATGATAATCAAGCAACAGAGAAATGAAGGCCACAAGTAACCGGAACAAATACAATCTAAAATACAAGCTAAAATAATAGGAGAAAGCAAACGACCCAAAAAAAAGCTACAAGAAGAAAAGGCGGATCTCAGTAGGCATACATGTGGATTCGGCCCTTGACAACAGCAAGCAACAACAACCTGGAGAAGAGAAGCTTTAAAATTTAAACGGTAGCCCATGAATACAACCAACATAAGGTAAAGCACACACGCAGCCTATCCAAAAAAAATATACAAAGGCCTGACTGCATGCAATAAAAATCAGCAGAGAAGCATTCAATGCAAGAATACAACACCATATACAGAAGAAAACAATAGCCAATGCACGAAAATTGCAGAGACGATCTGAACACGTATTTAAAAGCACCAAACCAACAAAAGAATCTTTGAAAACCTTAACAACATAAACATCAGAGGAAAAAGAAGATTTCCCCTTGTTGATCTGATAACATAAAACACCAGTTCTAAAATGCGCAGAAAGGAATCTGTAAACAGAAGAAACAAAAAAACGAAAGAAACAAAACCGCAAAATCAACACAACAATAAGCAAACAAACCGAACCATAAGAGGACACATAAACCGCAAAATCAATGAACAAAAAACGCAACTACAAAACTACAGCAAAGTCACAATACCAAAAACTCTCAAACATATATCATCGAGCAAATGCATGTACGCCAAAAACAAACTACTCACACGAATTAATAAGAAACCCTACAAAAGAAAAGACGGGAGCAAGAAGAAACGAACCGGCAGAGAGATCAAACTAAGAAATAACGAAGGAAGAAGAAGATGAAGAGAAGGAGGGAGGCAAAGAGCATGAATTTAATGAAGGCGATCTCTCAAATTTAAACTACTCACCAGCATTAACTCGGTGGAGTAAATGAGTACGATCGAGCGGCAAGGGTAACTGCAACCGGAGGATCTTCACCACGTGGCGCCATCGAGCTCTTCCCAATATTTGAAAGACGGCAGCTGAAATGACTCCAAACGGCGGGCTGCACATGCAGATGCTCGAAGCCCAAAGCCCACCCACTAACCCCTCTTCCACTCATCGTCTCCAACCCAGGATGAGGCCCAAATTTCTTTTTCCAAACGCGGGCTGCACAAAAAAAACCTAGCACCGACCGGCCCAAAAGGTCCACAAATCATGCAGCAAAGAGAGTAAATAACCTTAATATTTAAGGGCAAAAGCGAAATTTCGAACAAAAAAGGGTAGTATGGGAAATCCCCTATTCATTGGGGGAAGTCCCTCTTTTCTTATAGTAAGGAGATATATATATATATATATATATATATATATATATATATACTAGGGTGGACGCGCGTGCTACGCACGCGCGCCGCTATGTTCGATCGAATTTGGTGTAGGTGTTAGATGCTAACGTGCACTATGTTGAGGACAAAATCGAGTAAAATGTAATTAAATTATGAAGGCGGAAATTCTTACATGAAAAGCACATGTTTATTACATTTATGGAAGAAACATAGATGTAGGTAGTAACATACTACGCAGCTAATAGCTAAGAAAACAATAAGAATCCCGCCTTGCATTTGTCTTGAATGATCTGCAAAAAAAATAATTTCATACAAAATATTTTCATGATTCGGAAAGGTTGAAACATGGATGTTTTAAAAAATATTAGAAGAACTATTTTATAGTTTATAATCGGACCTGCAGTTTGTAGTTGGCGGTATGACTCATGCCATCTCAACATTCCGAATATTTGCCTTTTGTAGTATTTCAAATGAGACTATGTTTTTTATTGAGTTTGTAAATGATGAGTCTTGTAATTCGTTATTGTGTGTAAAAATATTAAGGTTGTCTCTTTTTTTCGCCCTTGAAAGAGCCACATAAGTTTGTCCATGAGTAAAACATGGTTCCCGTAAATATAGACTTACTTGAGATAGAGTTTGTCCCTATGATTTATTAATTGTCATCGCAAAACATAATTTTATTGGAAATTGTTTTCTCTAAAAAAGGAACGGATATTTGTTGTTAGACGGTCTTAAAGTTATTCTAGGTATGAATGGCTGTTCACCTTTATAATATCCAGTCGTTATCCCACAATGAATTAAATTCCTATGGAATGCTTTGCATATTAGCCTAGTGTCATTACATAAACCGTTTGGCGGATCAATGTTACGTAGTAATATTACGGGGCTATTTTCTTTCATAACAAGTTTATGTGGACTTATTGTTGGTGGGCATAAGCTATTAAGAAATTCAGTCGGATATATATTTGATCCATCATCTATGACAGAGTCAAAACTTAAGTATGTCTTTTCATCACCTGGGAACTCACTAATTAGTAGGCCGTTTATGTAATCAACATCTTCATTTTTTGGCGATAGAATTGCTCTGGTTGCAAAGATGGAGAAATCTATAAAAGTGTTGTATATTTCCGGAAAAATTGTGTTAACTAAAGATGAAGTCATGTTCTCAGTTATCGGTCTGCAGTGAACTATCGAAGATGGTATATTGTTTTTTTGCCATTGATGCTTCATCCCATATAATTAAAGATGCTTGTCGTGGAAGCTCTGCAAGGTTGCTTTGTTTAGAAACATTACATAGTTGACTGCTGTTATCATCTATTGGTATTTTGAATCGAGAATGTGCAGTTCTACCAGATGGTAAGTTAGAAGCTGCTATGCCTGAAGTTGCGGTAGCTATAACAATTTTATTCAATTTTCGAGTCTTAGCGTATAAAGCACAATACAGAAATGTCTTTCCTGTACCACCAGGACCGTCTATGAAAAAGGATCCTGGCTTATTATTTTTAATCAACGAAGTGATTGCTTTATAAGCAGTTCTCTGCGCTGAGTTTAATAATTTTGATGCGTTTAAATATTGTTCCGGCGTTACCACACTTAGCGCATCTGCTATTTCACGGTTAACGTTAGCAAAATTAGCATCTGATAAAAATGGCACAACAATTCGATAATAGGCTAAGGATTTCCCCATTGACTCTAGGTAAACGTCAACTTCTGACGATGTTAATTGCCGTACTTTATTGGGGTTAGTTGGATACTGTTGCCGATAATCATCTGATAGTGGGTCGTAGTACTTGTCCCACAAGTTTTGGGGATTTACAGGTGTGCAAAAAATAAGGAGCGTCGCAAACAATCTCCGTAATGTTTTGGCATTTGTGTACTAAGTGCTTCTTCCATACACGAATCTGTGTAGCCGTTGACTTCAATAAGACCATGAGTTAAAGTTGCCTCTTCAAAAGTCGAGTATGTTACGTTGTCGATGGTGTGAAGATCTTCAAATGATTTAGGACCTTTTATGTGTGTTAATAGTAATCGTAAATAGTAACGCTCCCCCTCACAAGGATTGACTAAGCCAATCGACCAAGGGATGGCCTTTTCTATCTTTCATTCCAATTTTTTTGTTTTTGATTCCATGTATAGTGCTCAGGAAATTCTGCGTACAAGTATTTATGATCTGACTGGGAATTAGCATTTGTGTGAAAAAAAGCAAAAAGGGTTGTAATTTGGCGGCTTTCATCGGAAATAATATTACTTAGTTGCTCAGAAGAAGAAAATGTAACTGGCTGCATATGCGGTAAATGTATATGGAGAACGAAAACCGCTGGATTGATATCATGTAAATCAAAAGAAAAAATGCGCCATGCAGCCTCAGGAGGAGACACCCATCTACCATTTTGGTAATCTCTAATTTCATCCTGAACAACTGGTTGATTTTGTAACACCCCATTTATTGGGTGCGTTTCGATATTTATTTTTCTATTTTTATCGATATTTTATTAGCTTAAATATTTTTTTTAAAAAGGTATTTTTATGACATAAAATATATTTTCCGAGTAAATTATTATTTTGAATATGTTCGCGTACATCCATTTTTATTTATTTTTCGGAAAAGTCGGAAAACTTTCCGACTCGAAAATCCCGTTGCGAATACTTTTAATCGAGTTCACTCTTTTACACTAGTCCCTTTCTTTTTTATTTATTTTTCTTTCTCTCTCTCCTATGGCTGGTGAGCATCCCTCACTCCCGACTTTTGACTCCCCGACTTCTCGTTTCTGTACAAGCCGACTCCTCGTTCTGCAGTGACCCTTCTCTTCTCCCCATTGTGACCTATATCCCTCTCTCACACAGCCCCGTCTTGCTTCTCTACCTCCTCACGCCTCTCCTCTCTCCGTTTGCTGCTGCAAGGAGCATTGATGCGTTAGCCTTCATCTCCCACTCCAGCCCCTGTTCCTCTCTTTTCCCCTTTCTTTTCCAGCGTAGAAGACAACCCTTCTGGCCCCTTATGTTCTTACCAGTCGCCCCCTCCGGCCTCACTCCGCCGTCGTCTGTCCACAGCCAATCAAGACACCTAGGCGACACCGAGGACCGCCGCCTCGCCTCGCCTCGCTGGAAGTCAAAGCCGGATCTGCAGCCTATGCGTTTTTCCCGTGTTCCTCTCTTCACCGCCGCCCCTATTGTAGTGGAATCTGGCGAACTGGAGCCACCTGCCTCCACGCTCTACCGCCAGGAGGAACGCCGGTGAACCCGTCTCGCCTGCCGGAACCACCGAAGGTCCTCGCCGCCGCCGCCGCCGCCGAGAGATCCTCCAGAGCTGCCAACAGAAGGGGGCTGTGAAAACCCTTCTTTTTAATTTTAATCGGGCCTTCCCTTATCATGAGTAATTACAGTTTTGCCTTGCTGATTTGTATATTTACATATTTGTACCCACAGTTTTATAATTTCAATTCTACCCCACTCCTTTGAAAAGTTTACATTTACGCCCACTGCAGAAAGTTAATTACATATATTGGCTATATTTATTATTACGGTTTATGACCCAACTTTTACAAATTATCAATTGTGGCCTTTGTTGTTTAATATTCTGAGTATAACTCAAGGATTTAATTATGGATTAGGAACCATTGTTTTGGAACGGTATATTTTGTCCCGGAAAATGGATTAGCGGTTTGGAACCTTGGTTTTTGATTACGAGATATTTTTATATTTTTATACACGGTATATTACGTCTTTGTTGGATTAATACGGTTATGGCTCAAAGATTTAATCCCGGGTTTTTAAGATTGACTTTTGAAAACGAGTTTTCCTTAGATTTATATATATTATATATTCCGTTCAAATTTAGCATATGAGCTAAATTTGCTTAATTTTGGTGTTAGGTTCGGGAGCGTCCCGATAAAGGGCCTAACGAGACCAATCGACATCCATTGATCGACTTCCGTCTTTTGACGTCATGTGAGTTACCTTTTTCCTCGGTTTAGTTATGTTTAGTATTAGTATCATGCTAGGTTGGATCTAGCATAACCTACTGAGAATACCAAGTAGTGGTTTTGACCTTAGGTGAGTTTTGAGGATTTATGATTGTTCTAAGGTTTGAGTTGGGTTGTTATCTTGTGAGGATCGTTAAGGATTTGTGCTTTATGGTTGATCTTGTGAATCTTGTGGCTTGAGGTTTGTGGTTACATTATCTTTGAGATTGTGGAGACTAGGACATGAGTATCCTAGCCTAGCGCTTATGATCGGGGAGATTATTGGGACTATGAGTGTTTTGTCCTAGCATGTGAGTTGTATGACCTTGTTGAGGTCATTTGGGCTAGAAGTCTAAGGACTTCTATGTAATACCCGTAAAATTTAAACTCCGTTTAATACTTGATTAAACCGGATTCCGATCCGTCAACCTTATCTCTTTTAAATAAAAGAACACGATATTAAATTCTATCATTTTATGTGACTTTGATTCACATAGAATGATAACTTGTAACCCGTAAATAATCCCGTACTTTTAACGGTTCCGGGCGATTAACGAGTATTCTTTCACCTCATTATTTTATTTGAGGAGCAGGCCCAATATCCGGCCCATTGACCTTTCATCCCAGCCCATAAATTAACTTAACCCTAATTATTGATATTAACCTAATCTCTTAACCTAATCTAAAATCCTAATCTAAACAACTGGACTTCACGCTGCACTGTGAAGACAATCCAAAGCCACCGCCATCAACTTTGCTAAAGCTCCACCGTGACTGCCAGCCAGAGGTGGTGACGACGACAACCGATCGACGAGGGCCGACGCTGCTACCAACCAACCGCAGCCGCAATCCCTATCGACCCCTGCAATTGACGGCGTCCACGAGTCTGCACAGTGAGGACTTCTGCAGCCCAACCGTTGCAGACAGAAGACCACCTTAGGAGACGAACAATTCGACTTTGAAGATATCCAGCCACATTCGACCTTCTACGTACACGACTCCGGTAAGCTCGACTCGATTGGCCTCTTCGTTTCGTTTCGATCCTTCTACACGTTCTAACCTGCTGATTGAATGGATTGTCGACTCTCCGGGTAGCTGGCGCTATGCAGGCTCAACAAGGCTCTTCTCTGGGTTGCTTCGATCGAATTCGGTCTCAGTCGTACTCCCTGCAAAGGCGTGACGAGGTGCTGTACGGGTGAGCCTCCTTCTTCCGAGTAGTGTAGATGTATGTACATATAAATGTATAAGTGCAGTATATATAAGTATATATACATATAAATGTATAAGTGTGGTATATATAAGAGTGCTAAAAGAGTATATATTTGTATACGTATAAGTGCAGTACATATAAATGTACAAGTGTTGTAGGGTATATATTAGTATATGTATGTATAATCGGTTCTAAAAGAGTGTTATCCTACAAGAATTGGGAATCAGAGTACAGTAATGGGACTTTTATATATATATATATATATATATATATATATATATATATATATATATATATATATATATATATAGGGTGTGGTTCTCATGAGAACACCTCTAACGTGAGAACGTGAGAACATGAGAACAATCGTACACCGTTGGATGTGAGTATTAAGGGTTGAGATTTAGAGTAGATATTAAAAATAATAATAACTACGAATAATAATAATTAGGAATCCAACAATAACTACGAATAATCCACTCAACCAACAATAACTACGAATAATACATTACACGATATGGCACATTCGTAACAAAACTAATAATAATTACGAATTTGTTCTCATGTTCTCACGTTAGGGGGTGTTCTCATAGGATCTATACTCTATATATATATATATATATATATATATATATATATATATATATGTATAAGAGGAGAGTAGTGAAGATAAGAGCCCGGAGAAGGGTAGGTACTCGGGTAGGAACGGATGGTAGAGTAGTAACCGGGAAGGGCTAGAGTTTGGTTAGTTAGTACGGCCGGAATAGTGTACACTAGTTATGAGGTTATGGTGGTTCCTAGGAGTGGTCAAATGCTATCTTTGATAACGAGTTCCACTTAAGAGAATATTCTAAGGATTCGTTAGCTTAACTTAAGATAAGCTCGTTTAGGTTCTCGATCTCTTACCTAGAATATTTGTGAGATTTTATCTAAACTTGGGAAGGGATTGACGTTTTTCTCTTTGACGAATATGTTTAGGATTTGATCTTAGACCTAGTAGCTAAGTGTAAAGGTCGGACCTTAGCAACCCCTTTGAAATTCTAAAACCTTGTTAACTTTATAATCTCTAGTAAACTATCCTTGAGAACCAGATTATAGAAATAAGTTCTAAAAGAAAATATGAGAATTTAATTATAGACTTTTGAGAGTTTCCGGGATCAGGGGTAAAATAGACTTTTACCTCAAGAGAGTTGTTATGTTTGTATTTTCTCTTTATGAGATTGTACCTCTTAGAAGTATAAACTTCTAAGACTATGGGATGTAATTTTGATCTACATGCCTTATTTGACAGGCGTTTGAGTTACCAAGAGTACGGACCGACTTGAGATTTGATAGAGTGTAATTTGATTCAGGTAAGTCCTTGCGACTTACTTAGCCGGTTTCTGGATATTAGTCGGGTGATAATGGTTGTGTGTGTGCAATGTGTGTTATAATAAAAATAACTTGTTAGGACGACCGTGGTTATTATGTGTTAAGGCCCAAGTGTATGTATAACGGGTCGTGACATCACTGTCCAGCTCTGCCAGGAGACTGGGAGGTTCTCTATACCCAGACCATCCAGGTACACGGTGAGATGCATCGGATCCACTCCTGATGGGTACACGGGGGCGGAGGCGAGGTTTGGGAATCCCTCGGGTCACAAAATAAGTATCATTAGAGTGAATGACTTAAATGAAGATAATAAATGGATTGTTTGAAAGCATGATGAATGTTTATTATTTTTTTATGTGTGTGTGTGCTATTATTATTCTCCTAATGTTTAGATAACTAGCTAATGGTTGTTTTGTTGTGTTTTTAGATTTACTGCAGGTTAGAACAGCAGCTAAGTGATCCGGAAGTAGTGGTCAGCCGGGTCTCCGTACTCCTTAGAGTGGGGGGTTTGGGTTGTTGCTTTGTCGTTCTTTCCTTTTGTTAAGACAGTTAGTCTTTTCCTTTGTGTAAGTACTATAGGCTGTTAGACCTTGTTGCATTCATCCTTTTAAAAATACATCTTTATGAATTTCGGTTTTTCCTATTTGTGTCTTGTTGCAAGATCCTAGTAATACTGTTGTCAAACTGAGGTCGGGACCCATTGTGAGGTTCTAACCAGTAATGTCCCGAGTTTTGAGAATTCGGGGTGTTACATTCTAGCGTGAGAGATAGATGTTGATGTTGTGCCTTGTTTGGTCAGGTTGAGAGTATCTTCCTGCGGGAAGCAGAGTGCGGTTTATTTTCGGGTTGAGCGTTTGTGACAAGTAAGTCTCCGGACTTACTTAGCTCGTATTCTTTGTATTAGCATTATTGTGTGTTGGGTGGTGTGTGTTTATTATTATACTGTTTATAACAACTAAACCGGAAATAGGATTACCGACCTTTATATTATTTGGCCCAAGTGTATGATAACGGGCGGTGACATCACTACCTGGCTCCCCGTAAGAGCTAGGGGGATCTCGGCGACTGGCCCGTGCTGGTTACACGGTCGGAGGCATCCGACCGTTCCATTGCCGGAAGAAGGGACCGAGGCGAGTTTCGGAGGATTCTCGTGTCACAAAAGAAGTTGAATTAGAACGGGATATGACTTAATAATAATAAAGATAATAAACCGGATTTGTGTGCTTTTTAGTATGTTGTGTGACTATGTTGAATTATTTGTGTTTGTGCCTTCCCCTTTAATTCTAATGCTTCGAATGTGAGCTAACGGTTTTATACCGAATGTTGTAGTTTTCCTTGCAGGTTAGACATGCTCCGAGAGATCCGGAAGGGTGGGCAGCCGGGGTCCGTACATTTTAGGAGTGGGTTTTGGTTAGAGTCGAGTGGTATATTATTCATGTATATTGTATATCGCGTGGTGGCATTTTGCCCTTGGTGTTGCTTATCGGCTGAAGTCTTTTGTTGTTTCTTTCGGGTTTCCTTTCATTGCATAAAAATGTATTTCGGTTTTGGCCTTTATTTGTGCCTTGTTGTAAGATCCGGTGAAATTGTTGTCAAGCTAAGGGTCGGGACCCATTGTGAGGTCCCAACCCGTAGTATCCCAAGTCCCGCGGATTTGGGGTGTTACAAAGTGGTATCAGAGCTAGGTTGACAACAATGGCACTCGCAATCTTCTAAAGGCCGAATAAGGGATAAAACAGAACCCCGCGGGTTCTGAGCTTTTGTTTTCAAAATCACATGCATGAGTCAGGGTAGAATGTACGGACCACCACTCCTTCCGCGGATCTCGGCAGCTTAGTTTATTGGATTTTTATATATGCATATATGTAGATATTATAGTATATGTGGATTGTAGTTGCATGATGACTTGATTTATATATATAGTGAATATATGTGGATTATAGTACGTGTTTGGACCTTGTATTGTTGTATTGGATTTCCGGATGTGTTATATTAGTAAGATGGACATTGGAGATATATAGTCTTGTATATGGATTCTGATATGTATAGTAGTAGCATGGTGTTTTTATCGATATATATAGATATATAATCATATGGTATGCTAATATCATTTTTGTATTAGTGGACCTTATAGCTAAGATGATAGAAAGCTATCATTGCCCCTTTGACAACGCCTTTTTGGCTTAGGATAGTATACATACGGAAATGAGTATGCTCAAGTTATCGAGTTGAGCTTTTCGCGCTAACGAACACCACGGCGTTTCTCGGATTCCTTTAAAGGGATGTCTAAGAGGAGGAGTAGAGATGATGTAAACAAAGAGCAACCACGTAAAAGAAAACTCGAGACGACTTAAGGGGGATCAAGATGGGAGCAATACAAGAAAAGGGAGCAACATTAAGGTGTAGAAGTGGTTCTAAAGAAGCCATGATCAAACGACGACGAGACCAAGGGAGAGAACGAACTTAAGTTCTTCTAGAAGAAGCGTGGACAACTAAAGATGTAAATCGAGGAGGAGATGAGTAAGTTCTAGCAAGGTTAAGGTGACATTCCATTAAGATGTGAAGTTTTCTTTAGGCGCTCCTAAGCATTTGAGTCAAGATGAGAAGAATGATCGAGCCAATTACGAAAGATTAAAGAGACACATAAGTTAAGCTTACAGAGGGACCAGAAGGTGAAGTTTCGATTTTACGAGATTCTAAGCGGGTGACTTCTTTGGACATACGTGAGTTAAGAGAAGAATCATGTGGTGAAAGTTCACATAGTAGAATTTCCTTAAAGGATCCAACCGATTTTTTTTTGTTGTAATGATAAGGGTAAGTAACGCCAAGAAGGAGGAAGTTTGTATAGATGATGATCTCAAGAAGATGAAAGATAAAACAAGGAGCTTTGATAGAAAGACTTAAGATATCAACCAAGAGGAACGCGAGGGGATGCTAGCTAAGGCTATAAAATTTGGGACGGTACACTTGAAAGACATCAAGGAAGAGTTATTAAGCCTATGAGAGTGGTAGATGTACCTTACAAAGGAAGAAGGAGGCGTGGAGTGTAAATCGAGCTAGTAGAGTTGAAGTAGAGTACCCCGAGAGGATAACCTTCATGAGAATGGTAACATGGAAAGTGTAATAGAATGTTAAGTCGTTAACTTTAGAGGAGGTGAGATACAAGTTAATCGGTGACAACTGAGAACGCACAGGTGCGGGTTGTCTATTGATGTGTGTAGATGGGAAGGGTAAACAAGACTTTGAGAACATAGAGGATCGGCAACAAGATCTTAGAGTATTCGTTGTAGATCAATGTCAATGGTAAGGAAGTACATCAACGGAAGCACATTTGTCTTAAATCAAATAATGTTGAATGAATTCAAGCAAGTAGTTATTACGGACCTCCTAGGGGAGGATGAAGATGACCCTTTGCGACCTTCTTAAGTCAGGAGAACGGCCTATGGAGAACGACCTGGATTAGAAGTTTTAAGGTTTGATCATGGTAAAGGGAACTAGTAGATCAAGTGGAAGGTGTGCGTACACGGGAGTATAATAAGAGGACACATAGTATGTTCGTCTAATGAAATGGATGGTATGCTTGCGCGAGCAAAATCTGAGTCAGATGTTTCAAACTCACACGGAAGAGCCACGGTGGCTATGGCGTGAAAGGGAGGACCTAGATTAGGACAACATTGCAAGTTGAGAGCTTATGATGTTAGTGTTTAGTGAAGTAATGAGTGGATCTTTCAGCGACTGTGGTTGGGGAATTTTGCCTAGCGTTCTCCATGGGGCATACTAGTACGGTTATTAAGTTGTTCTTCGAATACCAAGGATGCAGAAGGTGACCCACAAGAGTAAGAGAAGACCGAAGTTTTGAAGTCAGATGTCGGCGTGAGATGTACAAGGAGTATATGAAAGATTGAGGGTAGACCCCTTACGGTCGGAGTGACGTTACATAAGGGAATGAAGTAAGTTCTAAACCTACTCGAAGGAATGGCGCAAGCTTATATAAATACGAAGGACGTTTCCGACATGTTGGGATGTCACTGAAAGTAAAGATGACAAGATCGGTTTATATAGAGGCATGATTATGCCCTACAGTTAGGACGCTTATGGCAACACACAAGTATGATCCCTTAAAAGGATATTATGACATGCCTTCAAGGTGGAAAAAGACAGAACAATACTGATTCGAGAGAGGAAGGACACTTGAGAGAGAACAAACATGGTCATAGCTGAAGATGGAACAACACACGAATTTGAATGATGTCACTTCATTAGATCGGGGTAGATCAATTGTGTCATGACCATTTGTAAGGTGACAAGGATGTGTCGGTTATTACGATATGGGACGGGAAGAGAAAAGATGGAACCTGAGATATCACAGATTCCAATACGTCAGAATGTGTATTTTTCCACTAAGGTTGAGATTGATTTAATTTCGATGTCTAAAGCGCCGTATGGAATGACAGTTGTGAAGAGACATGAGCGGTGGAAGCAAGTGAAGGAGAAATTGTAAGAACTTATTGATTAGATTTTATTAGAATTAGTGAAATGCCATAGAGAACACCAGACGTTATCTTGAACTCTTGATTTGAAGTTGTTATGGAGAGCACCAATTTTGCGTAAAGGGATACGGTTATCTCTGTCTGTACATCGATTACCGTGAGACAAACAATATAACAATGAAGGACAAGCATCCCTCACCACGGATAGATGATCTACTCGACCAGTTGCAAGGGTCGGTAGTCTCTTCTAAGAATGATTTAAGGTCTGATACTCACCAATTGAGAATTCGAGATTGGGATATTGCAATTACGGCATTCCAGACAACCATGGTCACACGAGTTGTAGTGATCACACTTGGGCTTATTGATGTCCGGATGAGATATTTCGGGTCTACTCTTGAAAAAGAGAGAAGTTGTATAACACCAATTATGGTAACCTACTCCGGATGACGATGAAGCATTGAAAGGGACGAGTATTGACAATAAAGTTGTTGAGAGTTAAGAGGAAATTTATTGGTGCAACTGTTTTGTTTAACCTTGAGGTATTATGGGTTTGAGGTGGACAAGTAATTCTTCAAGACAAGGTCTTGATCGAGTATTAAGGAGCGATGTAAAAGTAATAGCATACGTATCTTGTTAGTAGAAGTAGTATGGAGTAAAGTACTTCCTTCGCTACTTGGAATTGCAACAAGCATTGAGGAAATGTAACGTCAAAGTTCGGTTTGACAAGAACCAAAGCCAATGGTGTAAATTGTAAGTTCAATCGTCTTTGTTAGAGACAAGCGAAGAAGAAACATGATGAAATTAATGTATTGAGAAAGACCCGAGAATAAAGTTGAGTTCCGATACATCGAATATTTTTGAGATCTTAGCGCGAGTTAGGAACGTGGCTTACCGAATTGCGTGGCCGCCGAGAGTAGAGGGTATTCACCCGGTGTTTCATGTGCTTCCAATCCTAACGATCTGGTAGTAAACAAGAACCAATGAGTAACTAGAAGACGGAGGATAGTATCTCTGTTTGAATTTACGCTGAGCTAGTAGCATCGATAGAATCGACGGGTTAGACCTGATTCTTTCCTTGATTGAGTTATGTTCATGTGTGATGTTATGTGTAGTTTGTGTCCCGTGCGGGATTGTGTTATGTGACATGTTACGTCCTGCGGTGGTAGTTTGAGTAGATAGTGTGTTTAGATTAGAAGGCCTTCCTAGTTTGTGAGGTTATACCTCGGACTTAGGGACCGAGAAGTTCGGCGTGTGGCAAGTTTCGGGACGAAACTTGTTTTTAGGGGGATCTGATGTAACACCCCGTTTATTGGGTGCGTTTCGATATTTATTTTTCTATTTTTATCGATATTTTATTAGCTTAAATATTTTTTTTAAAAAGGTATTTTTACGACATAAAATATATTTTCCGAGTAAATTATCATTTTGAATATGTTCGCGTACATCCATTTTTATTTATTTTTCGGAAAAGTCGGAAAACTTTCCGACTCGAAAATCCCGTTGCGAATACTTTTAATCGAGTTCACTCTTTTACACTAGTCCCTTTCTTTTTTATTTATTTTTCTTTCCCTCTCTCCTATGGCTGGTGAGCATCCCTCACTCCCGACTTTTGACTCCCCGACTTCTCGTTTCTGTACAAGCCGACTCCTCGTTCTGCAGTGACCCTTCTCTTCTCCCCATTGTGACCTATATCTCTCTCTCACACAGCCCCGTCTTGCTTCTCTACCTCCTCACGCCTCTCCTCTCTCCGTTTGCTGCTGCAAGGAGCATTGATGCCTTAGCCTTCATCTCCCACTCCAGCCCCTGTTCCTCTCTTTTCCCCTTTCTTTTCCAGCGTAGAAGACAACCCTTCTGGCCCCTTATGTTCTTACCAGTCGCCCCCTCCGGCCTCACTCCGCCGTCGTCTGTCCACCGCCAATCAAGACACCTAGGCGACACCGAGGACCGCCGCCTCGCCTCGCTGGAAGTCAAAGCCGGATCTGCAGCCTATGCGTTTTTCCCGTGTTCCTCTCTTCACCGCCGCCCCTATTGCAGTGGAATCTGGCGAACTGGAGCCACCTGCCTCCACGCTCTACCGCCAGGAGGAACGCCGGTGAACCCGTCTCGCCTGCCGGAACCACCGAAGGTCCTCGCCGCCGCCGCCGCCGAGAGATCCTCCAGAGCTGCCAACAGAAGGGGGCTGTGAAAACCCTTCTTTTTAATTTTAATCGGGCCTTCCCTTATCATGAGTAATTACAGTTTTGCCTTGCTGATTTGTATATTTACATATTTGTACCCACAGTTTTATAATTTCAATTCTACCCCACTCCTTTGAAAAGTTTACATTTACGCCCACTGCAGAAAGTTAATTACATATATTGGCTATATTTATTATTACGGTTTATGACCCAACTTTTACAAATTATCAATTGTGGCCTTTGTTGTTTAATATTCGGAGTATGACTCAAGGATTTAATTATGGATTAGGAACCATTGTTTTGGAACGGTATATTTTGTCCCGGAAAATGGATTAGCGGTTTGGAACCTTGGTTTTTTATTACGAGATATTTTTATATTTTTATACACGGTATATTACGTCTTTGTTAGATTAATACGGTTATGGCTCAAAGATTTAATCCCGGGTTTTTAACATTGACTTTTGAAAACGAGTTTTCCTTAGATTTATATATATTATATATTCCGTTCAAATTTAGCATATGAGCTAAATTTGCTTAATTTTGGTGTTAGGTTCGGGAGCGTCCCGATAAAGGGCCTAACGAGACCAATCGACATCCATTGATCGACTTCCGTCTTTTGACGTCATGTGAGTTACCTTTTTCCTCGGTTTAGTTATGTTTAGTATTAGTATCATGCTAGGTTGGATCTAGCATAACCTACTGAGAATACCAAGTAGTGGTTTTGACCTTAGGTGAGTTTTGAGGATTTATGATTGTTCTAAGGTTTGAGTTGGGTTGTTATCTTGTGAGGATCGTTAAGGATTTGTGCTTTATGGTTGATCTTGTGAATCTTGTGGCGTGAGGTTTGTGGTTACATTATCTTTGAGATTGTGGAGACTAGGACATGAGTATCCTAGCCTAGCGCTTATGATCGGGGAGATTATTGGGACTGAGTGTTTTGTCCTAGCATGTGAGTTGTATGACCTTGTTGAGGTCATTTGGGCTAGAAGTCTAAGGACTTCTAGCGTGAGAGATAGATGTTGATGTCATGCCTTGTTTGGTCAGGTTGAGAGTATCTTCATGCGGGAAGCAGAGTGCGGTTTATTTTCGGGTTGAGCGTTTGTGACAGGTAAGTCTCCGGACTTACTTAGCTCGTATTCTTTGTAATAGCATTATTGTGTGTTGGGTGGTGTGTGTTTATTATTATACTGTTTATAACAACTAAACCGGAAATAGGATTACCGACCTTTATATTATTTGGCCCAAGTGTATGATAACGGGCGGTGACATCACTGCCTGGCTCCCCGTGAGAGCTAGGGGGATCTCGGCGACTGGCCCGTGCTGGTTAGACGGTCGGAGGCATCCGACCGTTCCATTGCCGGAAGAAGGGACCGAGGCGAGTTTCGGAGGATTCTCGTGTCACAAAAGAAGTTGAATTAGAATGGGATATGACTTAATAATAATAAAGATAATAAACCGGATTTGTGTGCTTTTGAGTATGTTGTGTGACTATGTTGAATTATTTGTGTTTGTGCCTTCCCCTTTAATTCTAATGCTTCGAATGTGAGCTAACGGTTTTATACCGAATGTTGTAGTTTGCCTTGCAGGTTAGACATGCTCCGAGAGATCCGGAAGGGTGGGCAGCCGGGGTCCGTACATTTTAGGAGTGGATTTTGGTTAGAGTCGAGTGGTATATTATTCATGTGTATTGTATATCGCGTGGTGGCATTTTGCCCTTGGTGTTGCTTATCGGTTGAAGTCTTTTGTTGTTTCTTTCGGGTTTCCTTTCATTGCATAAAAATGTATTTTGGTTTTGGCCTTTATTTGTGCCTTGTTGTAAGATCCGGTGAAATTGTTGTCAAGTTAAGGGTCGGGACCCATTGTGAGGTCCCAACCCGTAGTATCCCAAGTCCCGCGGATTTGGGGTGTTACAGATTTGTTGTTACAGTGAAATTAATTCTATCATGCCCTTTATACACGTATTTATATATGTACTTTATTGCTCCAACGGTAGAACATACTTCAACATTTATGTGACAGTTAAATGTCGCAAGTAAATATGGATTGTATGGAATTACCCATCGATTATCAAGCGTTGCCCCTCTAACTCAAACCGCATCACAGTTATTTCTTCGGTGATAAGTCGGATACGAATCATCAGTACTTGATGTATATTCAACATATTTTTTGGGGAACCCATATTTGCACATTAATTTGTTATTTTTTTTCTTCATGCAAGGGCAACCAGGGTTTGCTTTACCGCACGGTCCATGCATCATATGTTGTATAACAAGTTTCCTTAATTCAGGAAATTCATTCGACGGGATTTCTGCGCTTACGTATTTGTCATAGTCATCGGATGATCGTATCTTGTTTCGCTCGACAAAATTATCAAAATGTGCGCATGAGGTAAACCTCTTTTTTGATATTCTATAACATCAACACGGGCTGCAATGCTACCAAATATTTTTTTTCCTGTAATAAAGATTTAAGCTTAGTTAACTTAGCTCTAAAAATGCGGGCAACTAAATCCGGCCGATCTTTTGCCTTTTCACCTAAAAGCATTTCTTTTTTTATTTCAGGCCATTGGGGATTACAGGTCATTGTAATAAACAAATCTGGTTTGCCGTATTTTTGCACAAGCGTCATTGCATTAAGATATCGTCTTTTCATATATCTAGGACCGCCTATAAACGAAGCAAGTAGAATAACACGTTTGCCAATATCAGAGGCTCAACGATAGCCATCGTTAACACTATCAACAACACCTTGATACGACTCACTTTGAATGGTACTTTGATTCCTACGCAAGAAATCTAATCGCGTATTTTCAATTTTCACGTACATATCAACTATATATTGTTGATATATCCTACCAGCCTGTAGTATGTGATTACCGTTACGTATTTGAAACTTGTAAGAGTAATACTCACGGCAAGAAATTTCCTATCCTGCTCCTGGTGGAAATGCAGATGCAGCTGAAATTGTAAAAGATAAAATTCATTCAAATTTAACGACTCATGTAGAACAAGCTGTTGTAGATATGTCAAAATTAGCTATATAAGAAACTATGTACAGTTAAGAAAATAACAACGCACCAATTTCTTCGCGAGAAAGAATTGCATCAGTTGTATCGTCAGTAGTATTCACAATTGGGAAAGTAGATTCCTTTCTTAATTGATTATTTGTGCGTTTAATTTTCTTAATACCTTGATGCCACCCACACTCGCCCCGAGTAAACAAAAGTGGATATTGCAACGGATCATAGCAACCGTAATAATGCATGATCCTATAAGTATTATTCTCATTTCCAAATACGATCACCTCTGGACTATTAATTTTATCTGAGTTATCATTATCTACGAGAATCGCAGCAACCTCATCAGTTGTCGGAGCATTAAATACCCTTTGATCCAACGCTGGATTTTTTGATATCAATATTTTAGTGTCATAATGTACCTCGCGTTGTGAAAGACTACGGAAAAATGTTGCATAAGGGTTCAGAGCCATTAGATCAATAAGCATGGAGATAATATCAGGATTTAATTCATTAAATGTTTTAACCCGTTGTTCTCTTTCTTGTAAGCCGTCGAAGAAATATAGTTGCAAAAAATTACGTTTATCTGTCTGAGGTGATATACTTGAAAGAAAATGATATAGCTGCCCTTGCAAATGGAATACATGGATGCCTTTAATTTTTTCTGCACTTATGTTATCATATCCTAGGGAGCTAAAAGCGAAGAAATTATTATACAACCTTGCACACTGTCTAAAATGATCACCAAGGCTCGTATTATCAGTAAATAAGCGAAACAGTTGAGGTGGGAACGGGTTGCTTATAACTGCTACACTTCCATTTTGACAGCAAAAAGTCGGTGGCTCAGATTCAAATTTCTTCGCGCCACATTTACTACACGATGGTTGTGTCCGAAGTTCAACTGCAACCAAGGACACGTGATCATTCCCTACAACTGCGTGAATTCTTACTGGTGGTATTCTAGAGCGCCTTCTTTTACGGGTCGATGATTCAGGGACATCATTTTGGGAGGTCATATGTGGATAATTTGTATTCACCTACAAAAGGAACAAATCGAATGACATACGCCTAACATATGTTTTTAAAAAAAAAATTAAGGCAAGAACTAAAGATCCACTCATGCTTAAATAAATCTACTTTTTCATAACAAAGGTAACATATAGGGGTACATACAACGGAACAATTTATTTCAATAATCCATAACAAAGAAAAAACACAACAAGCATACGCATATCAAAATAAGATTTAGCAATAGCAAGGATGAACAATGGATAATCAGATTTATTGATGCTAATTTTGCGCTTTGTCTTTTTATTTACGCACAAAAAGATTGAACCTACGATGATAAGTACAAAGTAAGAAGCACCACGAAATGAAATAATCACATCTAATCGATTCAAATAACAGTAACATATCGATTCAAATAATAGTAACATAAATTGACAAATTTGTAAAATTTGTAGAAATACCCTTGCTGATATAAATTAAATAAAATATTGTTCAAGAAATGATTATGCACGTGGCAGCAAATCACTAATTATATGAGGAAACTACTTTTCCAAAATAACTCAAATTCCCTAATAAAAAGAACCTTTCTAAAATTAATAAAAAAAATGTAGTTTTTTTTCCGGCAAGATATCTAGGACACTACAGATAAATAAATATGAAATTAGAAAAATTAATGATCCAATTACATCTAACTGAATCGAGTTATAGAAAAATAAGTGAACATAAATTTATAAATGAAGTTGTCTGTCTCAAAGAAAAAAGAAACGATCGAAATCAGAAAACCGTGCTCATCTTTTACGAATGGGGAAAAAAAGCTGAAACGAAAAGAAGACTATGGCAAGAGTGTTCTAATAAGCAGCGGGGCTATGAAATCTCGTATTTACCAACCGAATGCACACCATTAAATAAGAAGTATTCACGTTACTTGTAATTTCTCATCGTCTTCTGCTTTTGGAGAATATCAAAAACAAATCCATAGCGCTAAAAATATATGTAGTGCTATGCGTACTTTGAATTACCAACACATATGTAAAAGCCTACGAAATTAAGCATAACTTGAAAACCAACAGGTAGACGGCAGTATTTACATGACTGGTTATAAACAATCCATAGCCGGACTAACCAGGTGGTACACATAATGTTTAGGGACAACATAATCAGAAAATGAAAACATGCCACATCTGTTAACACCTATACAAAAACCGGGCGCAAAAAGAGGAAACTGCAAGGCTGCAACCGCAACCATGGTGAGGGAAAAGTAGCTCCTCGTCTGCCCTTGTTGAGCACCAGCCAACATCACATTAGGACTGCATTAACACTATACAAGGCCACCAAAATACCATTGTAAGCCAACTTCACTTCGAGGACCAACTGCCATAACCGCAAAATGATTTCAGCCTATACAAGCACAACAAAATACACTTCAAACCAGCTTCCAACTTCACTTAAACGACTGCCTCCTTGAGGAACCACTTGATCCTGTCATGGTTCACAAATAAGGACTTCACCGGGGAAATAAAGAACTCGGCTGTTCCAATACGGTACTGAAACTGGGCACACTCGACAACCTTACGATGGTCTTGCAGGAGAAGGGTACTTGCATTAAAGGCTTGTTATAAAAGAGCATCAAGACTATATCATATTCATGAGCATATGAATAAGTGAAGAGGGATTAAAAAATTTACCGAAAGAGCCATGGTAAAGAAGTCCCTGCTGGTAATCTGGAACAGCCTTTCTAAATTTCTTGTGTAGGCGTCCAAGGTAAGTGTCCTAGTACCATCAGAGCATTTAAACCTTAGATGCATCCTGCAACAACAAGAAACAAATTAAGGTCACACAAAAGAATAACAAAGAAGGAGGACAAAATCATGAAGCAGTAAGAAACAAACTTAGGTTCTGCTTTCTTCACAACGCGACAAGTAATGCACTGAAAATCCTGGTCAAACTGGATGGATTCATCAGGACAAGCTCTCCCACAAGCTCGGCACCCAAACGATAGTTTGATGTTTTCATAAGCAAGGAACGGAATGTGCTCCTTCACACGGATAACTTGGGCCTCTATTATGTCTGACACCTACTCATGGTAAACAATTTTTCAAAAAATGATGAAAAGTACACGAAGTTACCAACTCTAAGCCAGCATAAAGAAGTGCATGCACCTGCAATGCCAAGACATCAACAATGTTAGTAATATCAGTAGGGAACCCCGGTAACTCATTATTGATGGCCTGAACCACTCGAGCATCTGCAGCTAACTGGTTTTCCTTGTACCACTGGCGGAGACACTCAGCTCGCTCACCAACAGGGTGCGTCATCACAATAGTCGACATAAAACCAACAAGGGAGAAACCTAGACAATAGAAAAACTAAGTTAAGCTTTCAAAATACTAAACATATTTGTGATAGACAGAATAAATAAATGCTAAAAAGGAGGGGAAATCACAACCAGTAAAACCGCTGACTTTGAGCCCCGTAATCTCTACCACTGGATCATCATTCAAGAGGTACTCGAGCTTCCCAAATTCCTGCATTAGAGCCCTGTTCCATGAAGAAACCAGAAGGACTTGCTCACAGTTGCGAAATAGCGTAAAGATAAAAATACCAGCTTATGAAATTGCACAGATCTAGAGCCCCTCCAAAAAAAAGTAAGCGACTTACCTGTCATCAGTAACCGATATTTCACGTACAGGGAGAGATGTGTCACCCTTTGCCACTATCTTCTCTGGGTGAACCCAAAGAAGAATGACCATAATATCTAATGGAAAGACACAAGAAATTAAAAATCAATGGTAAAAAAAAGGCTATTGAACAAATAGAGAGACAAAAATTCCTTACCAAACCGGTCGTCTTTAGTTGCATTACGAGGCAAATCGTGCAGCGGGACATGCAGTAGAGGAGGAGGCTAGCTCGAACTACCAGCAGCCTCAACAGAAAAAAAACCTCTATCGAATTGGTGTAACAGAGTTGTTTCTCACCAACATAGGTTGCAAACCTCTCAGGGACAGGCTTGACAACAAGATGCTTCAGGTCATACCACTTGCCCCTCTTGATAATGTTCTCATAGATGCTAATATCAACGCCAAAAAGAGTGGCGGTCATTCGATTATCCTACAACATGAAAAGAACTAACCCGCTTAGAAAAAACCTATAGATAAAAGTTTAGAAATTTTCAAAAAGAAAATAAGAATAAGGAGTAAGGAAAGGGACTTACCATCTCATCGACAAGAACCATGCGCTGGTAACTACATTTGCTAGGGCTTTCCTGCCTCGGTTGTTTGTCAACAACCTTTACCCGTACAAATTGTGTTCGAGATCGATTCTTAAGCACATCAAGCATACCACGAGGATGATCCATAGTGCTTAAAAAAAAGGGGAGCATATCTCAAAATAGACGAACAATTGCAGTAACAAAAAAAAGACAAACCAGCATACACAGATAGATTATCTACAAGTAACATGCCCATAAATGATAATCAAGCAACAGAGAAACGAAGGCCACAAGTAACCGGAACAAATACAATCTAAAATACAAGCTAAAATAATAGGAGAAAGCAAACGATCCAAAAAAAAGCTACAAGAAGAAAAGGCGGATCTCAGTAGGCATACATGTGGATTCGGCCCTTGACAACAGCAAGCCACAGCAACCTGGAGAAGAGAAGCTTTAAAATTTAAACGGTAGCCCATGAATACAACCAACAGAAGGTAAAGCACACACGCGGCCTATCCAAAAAAAATATACAAAGGCCTGACTTAATGCTATAAAAATCAGCAGAGAAGCATTCAATGCAAGAATACAACACCATATACAAAAGAAAAAAATAGCCAATGCACGAAAACTACAGAGACGATCTGAACACGTATTTAAAAGCACCAAACCAACAAAAGAATCTTTGAAAACCTTAACCACATAAACATCAGAGGAAAAAGGAGCTTTCCCACTGTTGATCTGATCACATAAACACCAGTTCTAAAATGCGCAGAAAAGAATCTGTAAACAGAAGAAACAAAAAAACGAAAGAAATAAAACCGCAAATTCAACACAACAATAAGCAAACAAAACGAACCATAAGAGGACACATAAACCACAAAATCAACGAACAAAAAATGCAACTACAAAACTGCAGCAAAGCCACAATACCAAAAGTTCTCAAACATATATCATCGAGCAAATGCATGTACGCCAAAAACAAACTACTCACACAAATAAATAAGAAACCCTACAAAAGAAAAGACGGGAGAAAGAAGAAACGAACCGGCAGAGAGATCAGACTAAGAAATAATGAAGGAAGAAGAAGATGAAGAGAAGGAGGGAGGCAAAGAGCATGCATTTAATGAAGGCGATCTCTCAATTTAAACTACTCACCAGCATTAACTCGGTGGAGAAAATGAGTACGATCGAGTGGCAAGGGTAACTGCAACAGGAGGATCTTCACCACGTGGCGCCATCGAGCTCTTCCCAATATTTGAAAGACGGCAGCTGAAATGACTCCAAACGGCGGGCTGCACATGCAGATGCTCGAAGCCCAAAGCCCATCCACTAACCCCTCTTCCACTCACTGTCTCCAACCCAGGATGAGGCCCAAATTTCTTTTTCTTGACGCGGGCTGCACAAAAAAAACCTAGCACCAACCGGCCCAAAATTAGGTGCACATATCATGCAGCAAAGAGAGTAAATAACCTTAATATTTAAGGGCAAAAGCGGAATTTCGGACAAAAAAGGGTAGTATGGGAAATCCCCTATTCATTGGGGGAAGTCCCTCTTTTATTATAGTAAGGATATATATATATATATACATATATATACATATATATATATATATATATATACATATATATATACATATATATATATATATATACATATATATATATATACATATATATATACATATATATATACATATATATATGTATATGTACACTACCCTACCACATATTTATTTATTTATCCCTTCCATCTACTACCTCTATATATAGATATATAGATCTACTACACTCCTACATTTATATATATTCAACACATATAACTATATATATATATATATATATACTATATTTATACGTACAAATATATTTTTATATATATACCTACATGTGCATACCCTTCTTACTCTTATATGTAAACCTATACATATTTATCCTTATACATCTATATATTTACAACTACGTGCACTGTTACAAATGTATTTATTTATACAGTTTCAACTCTATTCTTCATTTGTATCTAATTATACATCCATATATCCACATCTATTTGCACCTCTTATTCTTATATGAAACCCGAAGTCTACAGTAACAAAGGAACACAACCGCATCGAGATATCGAGGGCTGAGGACTCACCGGTGTGACTCGATCGACGCTAACGATGGTAGACCTTGACAAGGAGGGAGAAGACTAGTGTGCGTGGTACGGGGTGACTCGCGACTGGGCTGCAAGGTTTGGGTCCCTACGCTGCGGTGCTGTTGTACTTGATACCCTACCAACGTACCGGTTCATCACTCACTATCGTGGTTAGGGAAGGGACTCGTGGAGGGAAGAAAAGATCACGATCCGACTCACCTTGTCACTTGGGAGGGCGGCACCGATCCGGAGGAGTCGGTAGTGGGAGGTCCGAGCGTCGAGTGGTTCTAGTTATCTGTAACCATGGTGTCTCCGGTCAGTATCGCAGGTATTACGGAAGGGAAGGGAGCGGGAGATTATGACTCACCTCTTCGACGTCGATAGCCTCGTCGAGGTCGCCGGTGACACCAGTCCTTCCGATGGCGAGGAGCTTCGTTTTCGACTGTTGGTTAGGACTCCGGGTTGGTCCGTATACGGTGTGAAGTGCAACGGTGCCGAGAGTTTACGTGAGTTGAGGAGGTAAGGTCTGCTGCAGTTAAGGTTTGATTTAGATTAAAGTTGAATTAGATTAGGTTAAGAGGTTAATTAGGTTTAGGGTTAGGATAGATCGTGGGTTGGGCTGTGAGCTTTTTGGGCCTGAAAATGAAATGGGTATGCTCTTCAATTAAAACAAAAGAGCTGAAAAGGATATACTCGTTAATTGTCCGGAACCGTTAAAAGTACGGGATTATTTACGGGGTTATCTACGGGTTACATTTTATCATATTATGTGAATCGAAGTCACATAAAATGACAGAATTTAATATCGTTTTATTTTTATTTAAAAGAATTTAGATTGGCGGATTTGAATCCGGTTTGAAACGGTATTAAACGGAGTTTAAATTTTTCGGTTATTACATCAGTGCCCTCTTAAAAGAAGTTTTGTCCCGAAATTTAAAATAATGTAACTAATCATTCGACTTTCTTTGTAAATCTTAGTTTCATAAAATTTTTGTTTTCTACCATGCAACTACTCAATCATCATACTCAGACACACATCACATAAAACATAATCACTCAATCCAATATAGAAACATGAAAAGTCAAACAATAATAGCATCCGAGTACTAACTCGTCGGTACAGAAGTAGCACCTAACCCTGCAAAGAACTCGGGATAATTACGTCTAATACTCTCCTCTGTCTCTCAAGTGGCCTCATCAGCTCCTCGTCCAGACCACTGGATCCTCAACATCGATATCTCCTTAGACCGCAGACGTCTAGTACTGCGCTCCAGGACGGCTACTGGGTACTCCACAAAAGTTTGCTTTGGCTCATCTATCCGATTCTTAAAGTTGATGACGTGACTCTTATCCGGTAAGTACTCTCTCACTGAGACATGGGGAACGGTGGGCGTACATCCTCTAGTATGGGAAATAGTATCAATCGATATAAATGAAGGCTCGATCAGTTTATATATATCAACGGTTCCCTTTCTAAACTCACCTCTAAATCTTTTGGCGACAACCAAAATAACAATAAAACTTTCTTCCTTCTATTGAATCCATCTACTCCTGACTTTTCGGAAGATCCCGTCTATAAATTCTGAAACAATGATCTGAGACATCTCCCGACACTTTAATAGGTGGTTAATGCTCTTTGTAAGACCACTCACTTGGTCTTGTCTCCCTAATATGACTCACTCGGACCGTTTCTCAAATAATACCTCATCACCTATTTCTTGTCAGGCTTTCGATTTGTTGTAATCCAAGATCACACTCCCGGTGGAGATCTTCATATAGTTCTCAAATTCTTTAACTTGAATTCATAGTTAATCTAACATTGATTTTCTTCATCTGTGGGTTATGGGCCTACCACGCTTCTGTTGTAACACCCATTAGTCACCATGGCGTCTTTCTGAGGGTCAACATGATTTACCCACTCCCGCATATACTTCCCTTCTAATACTAGCAAGATCCTCTTCAAACAGACCCTTACTCTCTTACTCAACCGTAGTTTGTTCTTAACCAACCAGTAAGCAACCTCTAACCCGATTCTCTCCATATCCTTAGATCATCCCAGAAGGTTGGCGTTGCCTATTTGGGGAATCCTCCAAGGCATCGGTAGAATTACCTCTTAAATCTGCAGTCACTAATGTCTCTTCTTAACGGTACCTACTCGTCAATACCAACCAACACTTACACGTCCCCAGCTGACGTCAGTCCGTCTATAATTCACTTATCTCAATATCCCGGACTTACTTTTCTCATACCTATACTGGCGTTAAATTCTTGGTGAGCATCATCTGCCCAATTAATCCTTTCATGTTTCGCTAATTCGTTTTATCTTCCACACTTCTATTTCCTTAGGCTAACTCTACTTCTCGAGCCCAACTGGGTCATTCATCCTAAGATAAATAGTCATTCCAATTCTTCAACGATGGTTGGTAAGTGTCTTTGTAGTTCTGGTGACTTTAATTATCATCCCCTTTGTAACACCCCGAATCCGCGGGACTCGGGATGTCACATTGGGCTAGGATCTCACAATGGATCCTGACCCTAGCCTGACAACAAGTTCACTGGACCTTACAACATGGCACTGACAGATATAAAACAAATACATAAAACAGTATAAATTGTACAACCCAAAGTAAACAACAACATAGCCGAGTATATAAAACGACAACCTCACACAGGAGGTACAAAAGAACATCCTCACGAAGGAGGGGAACACAACAAACCCAAACCAACCACCTAATGTACGAGAGTCCTCGGCCTGTCACCCTGCCAGATCACTCAGCAGCGCCTAACCTGTAAACATCTACAACACGGTATGAAACCGTTAGCTAACCATACATATATGAGGTAATGCATAAGCACAAACACAATCATGAAAGATAAACACCTCAGCATGCTATCACACATTTACCCATTTATTATCTTTATATAATAACCATTCACTCAAAAACCGTATATATATAGATAGATGAAAGTATGTGACACGAGGACCGATACATCCCCGCCTCTGAGTACAATGTCCAGCTGTACGAGTATCGGTCACACAATCCGTGTACCCTATGGGAGTGGATTGCGCCCTTCCTGTAAACCAGTCTGGCCCGACATCAGAGAACCTCCCAGACTCCACGGCGGGATGAAAGGGAAAGGTTATCACAGCCACGCAGTGGGGCAGTCAATAGAACATAGGTCGATAAAAACGACAACTCATGCTATCATAGCAAACATATAAAGCACACACCACTCATGCAAACACCCAATATAGGGATGGTAGCTAAGTAAGTCCTACGGACTTACCTCAACCTCGTACAAACTCAACCACGATCACCTCTACACTGGAGGGACAACACGGCCTATAAACAAGGCATAAAGAGATATATCAACCTCTATTCATCAAAGGGGTCACACCTAGACCCAAAGGGATCCATAAGGATCATACTCAATCTATAAGCCTCACAACCAACTAAACCTCAATATCTCAACATAACTCACAATTCCTCAAATCTCAAGGTAGTATCTAATCGACATTCCTCAATCTCAATTCCAATCCTAATTTAATTAATTAACCTTTAATTAATTAATTAGATTCCGCCAGAATAACGTTTTGCCCGCAGGCAATTTCTAAACCTCCTGTCATCAGATTTCATCAAACAAACTATCTATAATCACCAGAATAATATAACGATCATAATGGAATTTCTAATTATCCATTTTAACCAACTCAAGGTCAATTTATACTAACCCGCAATACGAAAAACGAATAAATTCATAACTTATTCGTTACTAACCCGATATACGAATCGGAAGAAGATCCAGACTCCTAGCGATACGGGGAGTAAGAGCGCGGTATGTAACCTTACATTTGATGACTTGCGGTGGTCCGTTGGCGTTCTGATAGCGATAAACGGAGGTTTAACCAAAAAGCTAACAATGGGGAAATAAATTGGTACCACGCTGAAGAGTACAAGATAAGGGACTCGTTGGTACAAACGGATTTGAAATTGGATGAAAAACGAGTGAATTATGTAATATTGAAAATGAATCGATACCTTCGTTTCGCCTCTCGCTTTGTTCGCTCTGAAACTTTGAACACGAAAGTGAAATGAGAGTTGAAGTAAACCGCCTCTTCTCATTTGTTTTTACATATAATATATATATACTGATAGTGGAGACAACATCCTTCATTCATCCTTTTTCAATGTATATATTATAATATATATATATATATATACACACGGATACAGTACACATCACCACCTCACTTTACATTTGCTCAGTAAGTTGCAAATTTCTAATTGCATCTGCCGCCTTCCACACACACTCATATATATTATATATATATATATATATATATATATATATATATATATATATATATATATATATATATATATATATATATAACGTTTATCCAATTTATTTAATTAAAACGCGGTTATATTTTTCGGTCTCCAAACTTTACCAAATTGGAACATCAAATCTAGAATATTATCGGGATAATTAATCCATAACTATCTCGTAAAATGGGCATTCCTAAGCCACATTTCTTAACCGCTAAGAATCGGAATAGCGACTCTTTTATCCGTTTCGTCTTTTTATGTTATTTCATATCTAGGACATATCCGATGTCCTGATCATTTCTCTCAACTGCATTTTTATTAATTGGAGCTCCCAAATGCTCAAAATAACACCGGAGGGTAAAAATAATTACCCGGGGGAAAAAGTAAAAATTTCCCCAAACGTCCAAAATTACGCCAGGAACATAACGGTGGGACTCTTACTCATCACTTGCGAAATCTTCGCGAGTTATATGTCAATTACTATCAACGATTAAGTTAAGCAACATTAATTAGAATTCGGAAATCCTAGCTATTACATCACACACCCCTAAAAAAAAGTTTCGTCCCGAAACTTGAACAATTCCCAAATCCTCTCGGACCCATACGCCGAGGTATAACTCTCACTCTTTCTATCGGAGGTATCACATCTCCGTTCAAAAGATCACAACCTATAGCAATCTATAACCTCAAGTATAAACATGGAGGAATCATCATCTCCAGGAAATAGGGCCATAACGCTACCCAAAGGCGTAGAGGAATCACGTCTCTCGCCATACCACATCACAAGGATAGAGGAAGCACATCTCTAGCCCAAACATATCACAGGCATAGAGGAAATACGTCTCTAGCAAACCATAAGCATATATATCGCATGGAGGAATCACATCTCCACTGAACTATGTCCATCAAGGTAGCATGGAGGAATTAACCATCTCCAGCTGAATCCTAATCACACTCAAATAGTATGGAGGAAAGAACCATCTCCAGCTATAAATATAAATCATACTCAGATAGCGTGGAGGAGATAATCATCTTCAGCTATGTCATACACTACGCTAGCACAACAAGATCTACTAAGATCATAAATCACATTACAACTAGCATGGAATAAACACATCAAGGCATATAAGCACATAAGCACAACATTCATCAAGATAGCACTAAGATCTACTCGTGCTCCCACAAATGGGTCTGTCCTAACGTATACTCTAGATAGTTCTTCAAGACACTATCTTCAGTCTCTCACATAGCCTCTTCAGGTTTTCATCTTGACCATCATATCCTCAATATGGGAATATCTTTCAAATGCAAGCGTTTCATATCTTATTCCAAGAATGTAATCAGATGCTCAACAACGATGTGGTTCAACTTAACCGCTAGATCATTATAACTCACAAAGTGTTTACAACCTGGTATATACTTCCTCAATTGAGACACATGAACAGTGGGTGAACATCCACCAACTTCAGAGTGAAAGCTAAACATCATGTTGCCTTCACAAAACTGATCAAGATCTCAAGTAACCGACATATTGGAAACTCAGTTCCCCTTTCCATAATACACAACTAACGTCTCACAGCTGAGATACCTCCAGCCGGACATGAACTCTCACTTGAACTTTAGAGGTTAACGCCTCTTGTCTACATATAATATCTGGCGACTCTGTAAAACCAGCATTCTTCTTTCAATCAACGTTACTTGAACTATAAAATCCTGAATCTGGTCAGGTGTTATTCCACTACTACTGCTAGATCACTTCTAGCATAAGGATATACGACATCTATGTCTATATATATTGTCTCATAGGGCCATCCCAGAAATATGCACGTCCTTCATTGTTATATAATAAACTCATTAATGGAAGGTAATATAACCATCCACGTTTCCCATTCAACTTACAACTTATAATAGACCTTTAAGATATAGATGATCCTCTCTAACAGACCATCTGTTAGGGGGTGAAGTGTAGTCATGAGGTACAGACTCGTCCCCAAAGCAGTCTGAATCTGCTGCCTAAAATCTCAAAGTAAAAACATCCATCTCGATCAGAAATGATCGTTCTCGGTATACCATGGAGTCTCACTATCTGTCTAGTGTACTCCTCAGCCAATTCATTCACTTGCCACGTCCTTCTGATAGAAATGAAACGTGCCGGTTTCATTAATTTGTTACCAACAATCCAAATAACATCAATCTTCTACAGGGTATACGTAATATTCTGTCTCCATCTGCATCAGTAGGAACACAAAAGCGGTCATGACTCTTCATCAGTCCATCTACTCCTATGGAGAACTATGGTGTCTCAGTACGAGACATCCTTTCTCTAAACCTTGTCATGGCCCGGCAGGTCTCCTGCTTCTGTTGGACCTCATCCAACAGACCAGGTAGAACCTCTGAGGTATAAATGGGTATCCTTATCAAGGAACTGATTGTCCAACTCTAGCCAAGCTAGATCTCTCTGAAGCTGAGGCTGAACTATCAGTCTCACAATCATCTTCTCTTGGAGCGTCTTTCCATTCAAGTTATCGGCGACAACATTCAACTTCTCTGAATGATATGGAATCTTCAAGTCAAAGTCTTGATCAACTTAAGCTCTTAACACTGGCGGTTATTCAACCCCTTGTTGCATAAAATATACTTCAGATTTCTATGATCTATAGAAATCTGACATGAAGATCACACTGGTACGGTTTTCAAAACTTAAAGGCTTGAACTACCACTACTAACTCTAAATCATGAGTCGGGTAGTTCTCATCATACGTTCTCAGCTGTAAACACACATATCAATAACCCTACTCCTCTGTAGTAATACACATCTCAGACTTAGCTGGGATGTATCACCGTAAATCACGGGATCCCAAAAATCTTCTAACTACAACAGAATGGAAGCAGAGGTCAAATGCCTCCTCAACTCTTCAGAACATAGACACACTGCTTTCATCACGTAGTTATGGTGGCCTTCTCAAAAGACTCGCATATGAATACGTAATCATATAAAATCCTTCGTCAAAGCATTGGTAGCAATCGGCTGAGCCGAGAAAACTATGTATTCCTTAATGTTCATCAGTATCTCCCATGTTATAACATACTTAATTATCGCCGGGTCAACCATGATCCCACTGGCGGAGACAACATGGCCTAAAAAGGCTACCATTGGCATCTCAACTTACACTTAGAGAGCGTAGCATACAACCCTCTATTTCTCGAAATTTGCAGAACGGTCCTCAGACGATCGGTCTACTATTCTCTGCTATGAGTGTATACCGACATGTAATCCATGAAGTCCACCACCAATTAATCAAGGAAGTCGATGAAGATACTATTCATCAACTCCATAAAAACTACTAAAACATTTGTCAACCCAAATGACATCACTAAAAACTCGTAGTGTCCATAACGGGTATGGGATGCTATCTCATACACATGCTGCTCTCTCATCCATGACTAGGGATATCTTGAGCACAAAGGAATCCTGAAAACACAATTGCTTCTTGAAGCTAACTCATCAGGTCGTCAATACGGAACATGGAACCCACTAGGGTAAACCCGTTTCGATCAATTTTCAAGTTATCAGTACAATATCTCAACAAGCACCATATAGTGTGGCTTTCCCATTCAATCTTGTATCATACTTCAACTCGATAACAATGTCCACACTCCGCTGAGGTGGCAACTAGACGGTTCAGTAACACGTCTATAAACTCATAAACAACTGGAATACCTTCCGTTGTTGGACTATCTCGCTCCTTCATGGTATAACACTAGAAGGCGTCACATCCTTGTGCTATCAGCTCGCTGCTCGTACAATCCTGATGACAAACCCGTCTCTTCAAAGGTCTTAACCTTAGAAGTCCTCTATTTACCATCTCAGTAAAGACTATAATAGCCTTACTATTAATATCTAACACCGCATGATATCTATTCATACAAACCATATGATGGGCGCCTTTGGGCACACAACTCGCCAGTGTCCCAACTTCCACGCAATTAAAACACTGTAGTCCTTGCTAGTCATCTTCATGGCCAAAGGATCACTAGATTGTCCTGATATCGGACTTGGTTCTCCATTCATCATATTTGCTTCTCCAGTAACTGATTTAGTCCATTGCTTCTTTCCGGATCCAGAAGCTTCAAATGATCTCACAATTGTTGGTAAATCCGGTGTGGATCTACCCGCTATCACCGCTTCATATACTTGTTACATATATTCTTGAAACTCGGATCTACTCATGGAGACACGATCAGCCTCTTCAAACTCGTTCTCTGCCATAGGCGAAACAACAGCGGAAACTGGTCCCTAACTTATCACCACTGGAGGAAGAGGGGGTGTACCCCTACCTCATCCCACTACAGATACTACTCTAGTCTGAGTCATCTGTAGGATATACGCACCTAATCTTATAAGGCTATATATATGCCATAGGTATCGATATGTATATAATACATCTATCAAATCCATAGTACACACAGATATATATATATACATATCTACGCTGCAGAGATCCATGGCAGAGGTGACGACTTCTCGTACATTTTATCCCAAACCCACATTTAAAAGTAAAACCTTTGAAAACGTCAGATCCCATGTGGGCTCTGTTTATTTTACCTATCAAACCTCATTGCAGGTAGCAAGTGCCATTGTTGTCAACCTGGGCTCTGATACCAACTCTGTAACACCCCGAATCCGCGGGACTCGGGATGTCACATTGGGCTAGGATCTCACAATGGATCCTGACCCTAGCCTGACAACAAGTTCACTGGACCTTACAACATGGCACTGACAGATATAAAACAAATACATAAAACAGTATAAATTGTACAACCCAAAGTAAACAACAACATAGCCGAGTATATAAAACGACAACCTCACACAGGAGGTACAAAAGAACATCCTCACGAAGGAGGGGAACACAACAAACCCAAACCAACCACCTAATGTACGAGAGTCCTCGGCCTGTCACCCTGCCAGATCACCCAGTAGAGCCTAACCAGTAAACATCTACAACACGGTATGAAACCGTTAGCTAACCATACATATATGAGGTAATGCATAAGCACAAACACAATCATGAAAGATAAACACCTCAGCATGCTATCACACATTTACCCATTTATTATCTTTATATAATAACCATTCACTCAAAAACCGTATATATATAGATAGATGAAAGTATGTGACACGAGGACCGATACATCCCCGCCTCTGAGTACAATGTCCAGCTGTACGAGTATTGGTCACACAATCCGTGTACCCTGTGGGAGTGGATTGCGCCCTTCCTGTAAACCAGTCTGGCCCGACATCAGAGAACCTCCCAGACTCCACGGCGGGATGAAAGGGAAAGGTTATCACAGCCACGCAGTGGGGCAGTCAATAGAACATAGGTCGATAAAAACGACAACTCATGCTATCATAGCAAACATATAAAGCACACACCACTCATGCAAACACCCAATATAGGGATGGTAGCTAAGTAAGTCCTACGGACTTACCTCAACCTCGTACAAACTCAACCACGATCACCTCTACACTGGAGGGACAACACGGCCTATAAAAAGGCATAAAGAGATATATCAACATCTATTCATCAAAGGGGTCACACCTAGACCCAAAGGATCCATAAGGATCATACTCAATCTATGAGCCTTACAACCAACTAAACCTCAATATCTCAACATAACTCACAATTCCTCAAATCTCAAGGTAGTATCTAATCGACATTCCTCAATCTCAATTCCAATCCTAATTTAATTAATTAACCTTTAATTAATTAATTAGATTCCGCCAGAATAACGTTTTGCCCGCAGGCAATTTCTAAACCTCCTGTCATCAGATTTCATCAAACAAACTATCTATAATCACCAGAATAATATAATGATCATAATGGAATTTCTAATTATCCATTTTAACCAACTCAAGGTCAATTTATACTAACCCGCAATACGAAAAACGAATAAATTCATAACTTATTCGTTACTAACCCGATATACGAATCGGAAGAAGATCCAGACTCCTAGCGATACGGGGAGTAAGAGCGCGGTATGTAACCTTACATTTGATGACTTGCGGTGGTCCGTTGGCGTTCTGATAGCGATAAACGGAGGTTTAACCAAAAAGCTAACAATGGGGAAATAAATTGGTACCACGCTGAAGAGTACAAGATAAGGGACTCGTTGGTACAAACGGATTTGAAATTGGATGAAAAACGAGTGAATTATGTAATATTGAAAATGAATCGATACCTTCGTTTCGCCTCTCGCTTTGTTCGCTCTGAAACTTTGAACACGAAAGTGAAATGAGAGTTGAAGTAAACCGCCTCTTCTCATTTGTTTTTACATATAATATATATATACTGATAGTGGAGACAACATCCTTCATTCATCCTTTTTCAATGTATATATTATAATATATATATATATATACACACGGATACAGTACACATCACCACCTCACTTTACATTTGCTCAGTAAGTTGCAAATTTCTAATTGCATCTGCCGCCTTCCACACACTCATATATATAATATATATATATATATATATATATATATATATATATATATATATATATATATAACGTTTATCCAATTTATTTAATTAAAACGCGGTTATATTTTTCGGTCTCCAAACTTTACCAAATTGGAACATCAAATCTAGAATATTATCGGGATAATTAATCCATAACTATCTCGTAAAATGGGCATTCCTAAGCCACATTTCTTAACCGCTAAGAATCGGAATAGCGACTCTTTTATCCGTTTCGTCTTTTTATGTTATTTCATATCTAGGACATATCCGATGTCCTGATCATTTCTCTCAACTGCATTTTTATTAATTGGAGCTCCCAAATGCTCAAAATAACACCGGAGGGTAAAAATAATTACCCGGGGGAAAAAGTAAAAATTTCCCCAAACGTCCAAAATTACGCCAGGAACATAACGGTGGGACTCTTACTCATCACTTGCGAAATCTTCGCGAGTTATATGTCAATTACTATCAACGATTAAGTTAAGCAACATTAATTAGAATTCGGAAATCCTAGCTATTACA
>BSUD01000003.1:135631246-135648930 GCA_033239045.1 Fagopyrum esculentum
AGTGGATTGCGCCCTTCCTGTAAACCAGTCTGGCCCGACATCAGAGAACCTCCCAGACTCCACGGCGGGATGAAAGGGAAAGGTTATCACAGCCACGCAGTGGGGCAGTCAATAGAACATAGGTCGATAAAAACGACAACTCATGCTATCATAGCAAACATATAAAGCACACACCACTCATGCAAACACCCAATATAGGGATGGTAGCTAAGTAAGTCCTACGGACTTACCTCAACCTCGTACAAACTCAACCACGATCACCTCTACACTGGAGGGACAACACGGCCTATAAACAAGGCATAAAGAGATATATCAACCTCTATTCATCAAAGGGGTCACACCTAGACCCAAAGGGATCCATAAGGATCATACTCAATCTATAAGCCTCACAACCAACTAAACCTCAATATCTCAACATAACTCACAATTCCTCAAATCTCAAGGTAGTATCTAATCGACATTCCTCAATCTCAATTCCAATCCTAATTTAATTAATTAACCTTTAATTAATTAATTAGATTCCGCCAGAATAACGTTTTGCCCGCAGGCAATTTCTAAACCTCCTGTCATCAGATTTCATCAAACAAACTATCTATAATCACCAGAATAATATAACGATCATAATGGAATTTCTAATTATCCATTTTAACCAACTCAAGGTCAATTTATACTAACCCGCAATACGAAAAACGAATAAATTCATAACTTATTCGTTACTAACCCGATATACGAATCGGAAGAAGATCCAGACTCCTAGCGATACGGGGAGTAAGAGCGCGGTATGTAACCTTACATTTGATGACTTGCGGTGGTCCGTTGGCGTTCTGATAGCGATAAACGGAGGTTTAACCAAAAAGCTAACAATGGGGAAATAAATTGGTACCACGCTGAAGAGTACAAGATAAGGGACTCGTTGGTACAAACGGATTTGAAATTGGATGAAAAACGAGTGAATTATGTAATATTGAAAATGAATCGATACCTTCGTTTCGCCTCTCGCTTTGTTCGCTCTGAAACTTTGAACACGAAAGTGAAATGAGAGTTGAAGTAAACCGCCTCTTCTCATTTGTTTTTACATATAATATATATATACTGATAGTGGAGACAACATCCTTCATTCATCCTTTTTCAATGTATATATTATAATATATATATATATATATACACACGGATACAGTACACATCACCACCTCACTTTACATTTGCTCAGTAAGTTGCAAATTTCTAATTGCATCTGCCGCCTTCCACACACACTCATATATATTATATATATATATATATAACGTTTATCCAATTTATTTAATTAAAACGCGGTTATATTTTTCGGTCTCCAAACTTTACCAAATTGGAACATCAAATCTAGAATATTATCGGGATAATTAATCCATAACTATCTCGTAAAATGGGCATTCCTAAGCCACATTTCTTAACCGCTAAGAATCGGAATAGCGACTCTTTTATCCGTTTCGTCTTTTTATGTTATTTCATATCTAGGACATATCCGATGTCCTGATCATTTCTCTCAACTGCATTTTTATTAATTGGAGCTCCCAAATGCTCAAAATAACACCGGAGGGTAAAAATAATTACCCGGGGGAAAAAGTAAAAATTTCCCCAAACGTCCAAAATTACGCCAGGAACATAACGGTGGGACTCTTACTCATCACTTGCGAAATCTTCGCGAGTTATATGTCAATTACTATCAACGATTAAGTTAAGCAACATTAATTAGAATTCGGAAATCCTAGCTATTACATCACACACCCCTAAAAAAAAGTTTCGTCCCGAAACTTGAACAATTCCCAAATCCTCTCGGACCCATACGCCGAGGTATAACTCTCACTCTTTCTATCGGAGGTATCACATCTCCGTTCAAAAGATCACAACCTATAGCAATCTATAACCTCAAGTATAAACATGGAGGAATCATCATCTCCAGGAAATAGGGCCATAACGCTACCCAAAGGCGTAGAGGAATCACGTCTCTCGCCATACCACATCACAAGGATAGAGGAAGCACATCTCTAGCCCAAACATATCACAGGCATAGAGGAAATACGTCTCTAGCAAACCATAAGCATATATATCGCATGGAGGAATCACATCTCCACTGAACTATGTCCATCAAGGTAGCATGGAGGAATTAACCATCTCCAGCTGAATCCTAATCACACTCAAATAGTATGGAGGAAAGAACCATCTCCAGCTATAAATATAAATCATACTCAGATAGCGTGGAGGAGATAATCATCTTCAGCTATGTCATACACTACGCTAGCACAACAAGATCTACTAAGATCATAAATCACATTACAACTAGCATGGAATAAACACATCAAGGCATATAAGCACATAAGCACAACATTCATCAAGATAGCACTAAGATCTACTCGTGCTCCCACAAATGGGTCTGTCCTAACGTATACTCTAGATAGTTCTTCAAGACACTATCTTCAGTCTCTCACATAGCCTCTTCAGGTTTTCATCTTGACCATCATATCCTCAATATGGGAATATCTTTCAAATGCAAGCGTTTCATATCTTATTCCAAGAATGTAATCAGATGCTCAACAACGATGTGGTTCAACTTAACCGCTAGATCATTATAACTCACAAAGTGTTTACAACCTGGTATATACTTCCTCAATTGAGACACATGAACAGTGGGTGAACATCCACCAACTTCAGAGTGAAAGCTAAACATCATGTTGCCTTCACAAAACTGATCAAGATCTCAAGTAACCGACATATTGGAAACTCAGTTCCCCTTTCCATAATACACAACTAACGTCTCACAGCTGAGATACCTCCAGCCGGACATGAACTCTCACTTGAACTTTAGAGGTTAACGCCTCTTGTCTACATATAATATCTGGCGACTCTGTAAAACCAGCATTCTTCTTTCAATCAACGTTACTTGAACTATAAAATCCTGAATCTGGTCAGGTGTTATTCCACTACTACTGCTAGATCACTTCTAGCATAAGGATATACGACATCTATGTCTATATATATTGTCTCATAGGGCCATCCCAGAAATATGCACGTCCTTCATTGTTATATAATAAACTCATTAATGGAAGGTAATATAACCATCCACGTTTCCCATTCAACTTACAACTTATAATAGACCTTTAAGATATAGATGATCCTCTCTAACAGACCATCTGTTAGGGGGTGAAGTGTAGTCATGAGGTACAGACTCGTCCCCAAAGCAGTCTGAATCTGCTGCCTAAAATCTCAAAGTAAAAACATCCATCTCGATCAGAAATGATCGTTCTCGGTATACCATGGAGTCTCACTATCTGTCTAGTGTACTCCTCAGCCAATTCATTCACTTGCCACGTCCTTCTGATAGAAATGAAACGTGCCGGTTTCATTAATTTGTTACCAACAATCCAAATAACATCAATCTTCTACAGGGTATACGTAATATTCTGTCTCCATCTGCATCAGTAGGAACACAAAAGCGGTCATGACTCTTCATCAGTCCATCTACTCCTATGGAGAACTATGGTGTCTCAGTACGAGACATCCTTTCTCTAAACCTTGTCATGGCCCGGCAGGTCTCCTGCTTCTGTTGGACCTCATCCAACAGACCAGGTAGAACCTCTGAGGTATAAATGGGTATCCTTATCAAGGAACTGATTGTCCAACTCTAGCCAAGCTAGATCTCTCTGAAGCTGAGGCTGAACTATCAGTCTCACAATCATCTTCTCTTGGAGCGTCTTTCCATTCAAGTTATCGGCGACAACATTCAACTTCTCTGAATGATATGGAATCTTCAAGTCAAAGTCTTGATCAACTTAAGCTCTTAACACTGGCGGTTATTCAACCCCTTGTTGCATAAAATATACTTCAGATTTCTATGATCTATAGAAATCTGACATGAAGATCACACTGGTACGGTTTTCAAAACTTAAAGGCTTGAACTACCACTACTAACTCTAAATCATGAGTCGGGTAGTTCTCATCATACGTTCTCAGCTGTAAACACACATATCAATAACCCTACTCCTCTGTAGTAATACACATCTCAGACTTAGCTGGGATGTATCACCGTAAATCACGGGATCCCAAAAATCTTCTAACTACAACAGAATGGAAGCAGAGGTCAAATGCCTCCTCAACTCTTCAGAACATAGACACACTGCTTTCATCACGTAGTTATGGTGGCCTTCTCAAAAGACTCGCATATGAATACGTAATCATATAAAATCCTTCGTCAAAGCATTGGTAGCAATCGGCTGAGCCGAGAAAACTATGTATTCCTTAATGTTCATCAGTATCTCCCATGTTATAACATACTTAATTATCGCCGGGTCAACCATGATCCCACTGGCGGAGACAACATGGCCTAAAAAGGCTACCATTGGCATCTCAACTTACACTTAGAGAGCGTAGCATACAACCCTCTATTTCTCGAAATTTGCAGAACGGTCCTCAGACGATCGGTCTACTATTCTCTGCTATGAGTGTATACCGACATGTAATCCATGAAGTCCACCACCAATTAATCAAGGAAGTCGATGAAGATACTATTCATCAACTCCATAAAAACTACTAAAACATTTGTCAACCCAAATGACATCACTAAAAACTCGTAGTGTCCATAACGGGTATGGGATGCTATCTCATACACATGCTGCTCTCTCATCCATGACTAGGGATATCTTGAGCACAAAGGAATCCTGAAAACACAATTGCTTCTTGAAGCTAACTCATCAGGTCGTCAATACGGAACATGGAACCCACTAGGGTAAACCCGTTTCGATCAATTTTCAAGTTATCAGTACAATATCTCAACAAGCACCATATAGTGTGGCTTTCCCATTCAATCTTGTATCATACTTCAACTCGATAACAATGTCCACACTCCGCTGAGGTGGCAACTAGACGGTTCAGTAACACGTCTATAAACTCATAAACAACTGGAATACCTTCCGTTGTTGGACTATCTCGCTCCTTCATGGTATAACACTAGAAGGCGTCACATCCTTGTGCTATCAGCTCGCTGCTCGTACAATCCTGATGACAAACCCGTCTCTTCAAAGGTCTTAACCTTAGAAGTCCTCTATTTACCATCTCAGTAAAGACTATAATAGCCTTACTATTAATATCTAACACCGCATGATATCTATTCATACAATCCATGCACATAATGACTTTCTCATGCACCTACGACATGACAAAGAAGTCTACAAGCCATACACAAGTCCCAGAACAAGGGAACAAACACATATCTCGCGGGTACCTCAGGCCCCTAACTGGTAATCCTGTAAAGGAAAGTCCACCTTCTACTATATATCAAAGATCAACCATTAACGCATGCATCGAAAGACAAGAAGTGCATAGCACTCATACCAAACAAAACTCCACTAGGTAAACCATTAACGAGAATGGTACCTGTAACATCTAACTCCCGTAGCTCCACTACATATCATCTCTCGATCTCGGATCTATGCTCCTCAAGTATCACTGAGGTCCTCACTATAGCCTCCACTTCCACTCTTTCAACACCGGAAAGAGGAAGGTCTTGCTGGAAAGAAACACTACCGTGATGACAGAAAGGGCCAGATGGCCTAGCTCACCACAAGTGAAACAAGCTATCAGTGCCAAAGGGTACACATAACGCAAATGATCTGGATAGCCACAATTGTAACATAATTGTCTCATTCTTGCAACCTGTGCAACTGAAGGGTAACTCAGTCTTCGTCGTCCACCTTGAATGATCTTACTCCGCGAGGGAACTTGTAAAGGCAACGCCTTGCCCTGTCGATAAAACTTCGCTCTATACCCTGCTTTACCACACGTAAAGCATATGATGGGCGCCTTTGGGCACACAACTCGCCAGTGTCCCAACTTCCACGCAATTAAAACACTGTAGTCCTTGCTAGTCATCTTCATGGCCAAAGGATCACTAGATTGTCCTGATATCGGACTTGGTTCTCCATTCATCATATTTGCTTCTCCAGTAACTGATTTAGTCCATTGCTTCTTTCCGGATCCAGAAGCTTCAAATGATCTCACAATTGTTGGTAAATCCGGTGTGGATCTACCCGCTATCACCGCTTCATATACTTGTTACATATATTCTTGAAACTCGGATCTACTCATGGAGACACGATCAGCCTCTTCAAACTCGTTCTCTGCCATAGGCGAAACAACAGCGGAAACTGGTCCCTAACTTATCACCACTGGAGGAAGAGGGGGTGTACCCCTACCTCATCCCACTACAGATACTACTCTAGTCTGAGTCATCTGTAGGATATACGCACCTAATCTTATAAGGCTATATATATGCCATAGGTATCGATATGTATATAATACATCCACATAATCCATAATACACACAGATATATATACATATCTACGCTGCAGAGATCCATGGCAGAGGTGACGACTTCTCGTACATTCTATCCCAAAACCACACTTAAAACCAAAACCTTTGAAAACGTCAGATCCCATGTGGGCTCTGTTTATTTTACCTATCAAACCCCATTGCAGGTAGCAAGTGCCATTGTTGTCAACCTGGGCTCTGATACCAACTCTGTAACACCCCGAATCCGCGGGACTCGGGATGTCACATTGGGCTAGGATCTCACAATGGATCCTGACCCTAGCCTGACAACAAGTTCACTGGACCTTACAACATGGCACTGACAGATATAAAACAAATACATAAAACAATATAAACTGTACGACCCAAAGTAAACAACAACATAGCCGAGTATATAAAACGACATCCTCACATAGGAGGTAATGCATAAGCACAAACACAATCATGAAAGATAAACACCTCAGCATGCTATCACACATTTACCCATTTATTATCTTTATATAATAACCATTCACTAAAAAAAACCGTATATATATAGATTGATGAAAGTATGTGACACGAGGACCGATACATCCCCGCCTTTGAGTACAATGTCCAGCTGTACGAGTATCGGTCACACAATCCGTGTACCCTATGGGAGTGGATTGCGCCCTTCTTGTAAACCAGTCTGGCCCGACAACAGAGAACCTCCCAGACTCCACGGCGGGATGAAAGGGAAAGGTTATCACAGCCACGCAGTGGGGCAGTCAATAGAACATAGGTCGATAAAAACGACAACTCATGCTATCATAGCAAACATATAAAGCACACACCACTCATGCAAACACCCAATATAGGGATGGTAGCTAAGTAAGTCCTACGGACTTACCTCAACCTCGTACAAACTCAACCACGATCACCTCTACACTGGAGGGACAACACGGCCTATAAACAAGGCATAAAGAGATATATCAACCTCTATTCATCAAAGGGGTCACACCTAGACCCAAAGGGATCCATAAGGATCATACTCAATCTATAAGCCTCACAACCAACTAAACCTCAATATCTCAACATAACTCACAATTCCTCAAATCTCAAGGTAGTATCTAATCGACATTCCTCAATCTCAATTCCAATCCTAATTTAATTAATTAACCTTTAATTAATTAATTAGATTCCGCCAGAATAACGTTTTGCCCGCAGGCAATTTCTAAACCTCCTGTCATCAGATTTCATCAAACAAACTATCTATAATCACCAGAATAATATAACGATCATAATGGAATTTCTAATTATCCATTTTAACCAACTCAAGGTCAATTTATACTAACCCGCAATACGAAAAACGAATAAATTCATAACTTATTCGTTACTAACCCGATATACGAATCGGAAGAAGATCCAGACTCCTAGCGATACGGGGAGTAAGAGCGCGGTATGTAACCTTACATTTGATGACTTGCGGTGGTCCGTTGGCGTTCTGATAGCGATAAACGGAGGTTTAACCAAAAAGCTAACAATGGGGAAATAAATTGGTACCACGCTGAAGAGTACAAGATAAGGGACTCGTTGGTACAAACGGATTTGAAATTGGATGAAAAACGAGTGAATTATGTAATATTGAAAATGAATCGATACCTTCGTTTCGCCTCTCGCTTTGTTCGCTCTGAAACTTTGAACACGAAAGTGAAATGAGAGTTGAAGTAAACCGCCTCTTCTCATTTGTTTTTACGTATAATATATATATACTGATAGTGGAGACAACATCCTTCATTCATCCTTTTTCAATGTATATATTATAATATATATATATATATATATACACACGGATACAGTACACATCACCACCTCACTTTACATTTGCTCAGTAAGTTGCAAATTTCTAATTGCATCTGCCGCCTTCCACACACACTCATATATATTATATATATATATATATAACGTTTATCCAATTTATTTAATTAAAACGCGGTTATATTTTTCGGTCTCCAAACTTTACCAAATTGGAACATCAAATCTAGAATATTATCGGGATAATTAATCCATAACTATCTCGTAAAATGGGCATTCCTAAGCCACATTTCTTAACCGCTAAGAATCGGAATAGCGACTCTTTTATCCGTTTCGTCTTTTTATGTTATTTCATATCTAGGACATATCCGATGTCCTGATCATTTCTCTCAACTGCATTTTTATTAATTGGAGCTCCCAAATGCTCAAAATAACACCGGAGGGTAAAAATAATTACCCGGGGGAAAAAGTAAAAATTTCCCCAAACGTCCAAAATTACGCCAGGAACATAACGGTGGGACTCTTACTCATCACTTGCGAAATCTTCGCGAGTTATATGTCAATTACTATCAACGATTAAGTTAAGCAACATTAATTAGAATTCGGAAATCCTAGCTATTACATCACACACCCCTAAAAAAAAGTTTCGTCCCGAAACTTGAACAATTCCCAAATCCTCTCGGACCCATACGCCGAGGTATAACTCTCACTCTTTCTATCGGAGGTATCACATCTCCGTTCAAAAGATCACAACCTATAGCAATCTATAACCTCAAGTATAAACATGGAGGAATCATCATCTCCAGGAAATAGGGCCATAACGCTACCCAAAGGCGTAGAGGAATCACGTCTCTCGCCATACCACATCACAAGGATAGAGGAAGCACATCTCTAGCCCAAACATATCACAGGCATAGAGGAAATACGTCTCTAGCAAACCATAAGCATATATATCGCATGGAGGAATCACATCTCCACTGAACTATGTCCATCAAGGTAGCATGGAGGAATTAACCATCTCCAGCTGAATCCTAATCACACTCAAATAGTATGGAGGAAAGAACCATCTCCAGCTATAAATATAAATCATACTCAGATAGCGTGGAGGAGATAATCATCTTCAGCTATGTCATACACTACGCTAGCACAACAAGATCTACTAAGATCATAAATCACATTACAACTAGCATGGAATAAACACATCAAGGCATATAAGCACATAAGCACAACATTCATCAAGATAGCACTAAGATCTACTCGTGCTCCCACAAATGGGTCTGTCCTAACGTATACTCTAGATAGTTCTTCAAGACACTATCTTCAGTCTCTCACATAGCCTCTTCAGGTTTTCATCTTGACCATCATATCCTCAATATGGGAATATCTTTCAAATGCAAGCGTTTCATATCTTATTCCAAGAATGTAATCAGATGCTCAACAACGATGTGGTTCAACTTAACCGCTAGATCATTATAACTCACAAAGTGTTTACAACCTGGTATATACTTCCTCAATTGAGACACATGAACAGTGGGTGAACATCCACCAACTTCAGAGTGAAAGCTAAACATCATGTTGCCTTCACAAAACTGATCAAGATCTCAAGTAACCGACATATTGGAAACTCAGTTCCCCTTTCCATAATACACAACTAACGTCTCACAGCTGAGATACCTCCAGCCGGACATGAACTCTCACTTGAACTTTAGAGGTTAACGCCTCTTGTCTACATATAATATCTGGCGACTCTGTAAAACCAGCATTCTTCTTTCAATCAACGTTACTTGAACTATAAAATCCTGAATCTGGTCAGGTGTTATTCCACTACTACTGCTAGATCACTTCTAGCATAAGGATATACGACATCTATGTCTATATATATTGTCTCATAGGGCCATCCCAGAAATATGCACGTCCTTCATTGTTATATAATAAACTCATTAATGGAAGGTAATATAACCATCCACGTTTCCCATTCAACTTACAACTTATAATAGACCTTTAAGATATAGATGATCCTCTCTAACAGACCATCTGTTAGGGGGTGAAGTGTAGTCATGAGGTACAGACTCGTCCCCAAAGCAGTCTGAATCTGCTGCCTAAAATCTCAAAGTAAAAACATCCATCTCGATCAGAAATGATCGTTCTCGGTATACCATGGAGTCTCACTATCTGTCTAGTGTACTCCTCAGCCAATTCATTCACTTGCCACGTCCTTCTGATAGAAATGAAACGTGCCGGTTTCATTAATTTGTTACCAACAATCCAAATAACATCAATCTTCTACAGGGTATACGTAATATTCTGTCTCCATCTGCATCAGTAGGAACACAAAAGCGGTCATGACTCTTCATCAGTCCATCTACTCCTATGGAGAACTATGGTGTCTCAGTACGAGACATCCTTTCTCTAAACCTTGTCATGGCCCGGCAGGTCTCCTGCTTCTGTTGGACCTCATCCAACAGACCAGGTAGAACCTCTGAGGTATAAATGGGTATCCTTATCAAGGAACTGATTGTCCAACTCTAGCCAAGCTAGATCTCTCTGAAGCTGAGGCTGAACTATCAGTCTCACAATCATCTTCTCTTGGAGCGTCTTTCCATTCAAGTTATCGGCGACAACATTCAACTTCTCTGAATGATATGGAATCTTCAAGTCAAAGTCTTGATCAACTTAAGCTCTTAACACTGGCGGTTATTCAACCCCTTGTTGCATAAAATATACTTCAGATTTCTATGATCTATAGAAATCTGACATGAAGATCACACTGGTACGGTTTTCAAAACTTAAAGGCTTGAACTACCACTACTAACTCTAAATCATGAGTCGGGTAGTTCTCATCATACGTTCTCAGCTGTAAACACACATATCAATAACCCTACTCCTCTGTAGTAATACACATCTCAGACTTAGCTGGGATGTATCACCGTAAATCACGGGATCCCAAAAATCTTCTAACTACAACAGAATGGAAGCAGAGGTCAAATGCCTCCTCAACTCTTCAGAACATAGACACACTGCTTTCATCACGTAGTTATGGTGGCCTTCTCAAAAGACTCGCATATGAATACGTAATCATATAAAATCCTTCGTCAAAGCATTGGTAGCAATCGGCTGAGCCGAGAAAACTATGTATTCCTTAATGTTCATCAGTATCTCCCATGTTATAACATACTTAATTATCGCCGGGTCAACCATGATCCCACTGGCGGAGACAACATGGCCTAAAAAGGCTACCATTGGCATCTCAACTTACACTTAGAGAGCGTAGCATACAACCCTCTATTTCTCGAAATTTGCAGAACGGTCCTCAGACGATCGGTCTACTATTCTCTGCTATGAGTGTATACCGACATGTAATCCATGAAGTCCACCACCAATTAATCAAGGAAGTCGATGAAGATACTATTCATCAACTCCATAAAAACTACTAAAACATTTGTCAACCCAAATGACATCACTAAAAACTCGTAGTGTCCATAACGGGTATGGGATGCTATCTCATACACATGCTGCTCTCTCATCCATGACTAGGGATATCTTGAGCACAAAGGAATCCTGAAAACACAATTGCTTCTTGAAGCTAACTCATCAGGTCGTCAATACGGAACATGGAACCCACTAGGGTAAACCCGTTTCGATCAATTTTCAAGTTATCAGTACAATATCTCAACAAGCACCATATAGTGTGGCTTTCCCATTCAATCTTGTATCATACTTCAACTCGATAACAATGTCCACACTCCGCTGAGGTGGCAACTAGACGGTTCAGTAACACGTCTATAAACTCATAAACAACTGGAATACCTTCCGTTGTTGGACTATCTCGCTCCTTCATGGTATAACACTAGAAGGCGTCACATCCTTGTGCTATCAGCTCGCTGCTCGTACAATCCTGATGACAAACCCGTCTCTTCAAAGGTCTTAACCTTAGAAGTCCTCTATTTACCATCTCAGTAAAGACTATAATAGCCTTACTATTAATATCTAACACCGCATGATATCTATTCATACAATCCATGCACATAATGACTTTCTCATGCACCTACGACATGACAAAGAAGTCTACAAGCCATACACAAGTCCCAGAACAAGGGAACAAACACATATCTCGCGGGTACCTCAGGCCCCTAACTGGTAATCCTGTAAAGGAAAGTCCACCTTCTACTATATATCAAAGATCAACCATTAACGCATGCATCGAAAGACAAGAAGTGCATAGCACTCATACCAAACAAAACTCCACTAGGTAAACCATTAACGAGAATGGTACCTGTAACATCTAACTCCCGTAGCTCCACTACATATCATCTCTCGATCTCGGATCTATGCTCCTCAAGTATCACTGAGGTCCTCACTATAGCCTCCACTTCCACTCTTTCAACACCGGAAAGAGGAAGGTCTTGCTGGAAAGAAACACTACCGTGATGACAGAAAGGGCCAGATGGCCTAGCTCACCACAAGTGAAACAAGCTATCAGTGCCAAAGGGTACACATAACGCAAATGATCTGGATAGCCACAATTGTAACATAATTGTCTCATTCTTGCAACCTGTGCAACTGAAGGGTAACTCAGTCTTCGTCGTCCACCTTGAATGATCTTACTCCGCGAGGGAACTTGTAAAGGCAACGCCTTGCCCTGTCGATAAAACTTCGCTCTATACCCTGCTTTACCACACGTAAAGCATATGATGGGCGCCTTTGGGCACACAACTCGCCAGTGTCCCAACTTCCACGCAATTAAAACACTGTAGTCCTTGCTAGTCATCTTCATGGCCAAAGGATCACTAGATTGTCCTGATATCGGACTTGGTTCTCCATTCATCATATTTGCTTCTCCAGTAACTGATTTAGTCCATTGCTTCTTTCCGGATCCAGAAGCTTCAAATGATCTCACAATTGTTGGTAAATCCGGTGTGGATCTACCCGCTATCACCGCTTCATATACTTGTTACATATATTCTTGAAACTCGGATCTACTCATGGAGACACGATCAGCCTCTTCAAACTCGTTCTCTGCCATAGGCGAAACAACAGCGGAAACTGGTCCCTAACTTATCACCACTGGAGGAAGAGGGGGTGTACCCCTACCTCATCCCACTACAGATACTACTCTAGTCTGAGTCATCTGTAGGATATACGCACCTAATCTTATAAGGCTATATATATGCCATAGGTATCGATATGTATATAATACATCTATCAAATCCATAGTACACACAGATATATATATATACATATCTACGCTGCAGAGATCCATGGCAGAGGTGACGACTTCTCGTACATTTTATCCCAAACCCACATTTAAAAGTAAAACCTTTGAAAACGTCAGATCCCATGTGGGCTCTGTTTATTTTACCTATCAAACCTCATTGCAGGTAGCAAGTGCCATTGTTGTCAACCTGGGCTCTGATACCAACTCTGTAACACCCCGAATCCGCGGGACTCGGGATGTCACATTGGGCTAGGATCTCACAATGGATCCTGACCCTAGCCTGACAACAAGTTCACTGGACCTTACAACATGGCACTGACAGATGTAAAACAAATACATAAAACAGTATAAATTGTACAACCCAAAGTAAACAACAACATAGCCGAGTATATAAAACGACAACCTCACACAGGAGGTACAAAAGAACATCCTCACGAAGGAGGGGAACACAACAAACCCAAACCAACCACCTAATGTACGAGAGTCCTCGGCCTGTCACCCTGCCAGATCACTCAGCAGCGCCTAACCTGTAAACATCTACAACACGGTATGAAACCGTTAGCTAACCATACATATATGAGGTAATGCATAAGCACAAACACAATCATGAAAGATAAACACCTCAGCATGCTATCACACATTTACCCATTTATTATCTTTATATAATAACCATTCACTCAAAAACCGTATATATATAGATAGATGAAAGTATGTGACACGAGGACCGATACATCCCCGCCTCTGAGTACAATGTCCAGCTGTACGAGTATCGGTCACACAATCCGTGTACCCTGTGGGAGTGGATTGCGCCCTTCCTGTAAACCAGTCTGGCCCGACATCAGAGAACCTCCCAGACTCCACGGCGGGATGAAAGGGAAAGGTTATCACAGCCACGCAGTGGGGCAGTCAATAGAACATAGGTCGATAAAAACGACAACTCATGTTATCATAGCAAACATATAAAGCACACACCACTCATGCAAACACCCGATATAGGGATGGTAGCTAAGTAAGTCCTACGGACTTACCTCAACCTCGTACAATCACAACCACGATCAACCTCCAATCCTGAGAGGGACACTGCCTAATAACAAGGCATAAAGAGATATCAACCTCTATTCATCAAAGGGGTCACACCTAGACCCAAAGGGATCCATAAGGATCATACTCAATCTATGAGCCTCACAACCAACTAAACCTCAATATCTCAACATAGCTCACAATTCCTCAAATCTCAAGGTAGTATCTAATCAACATTCCTCAATCTCAATTTTAATCCTAATTTAATTAATTAACCTTTAATTAATTAATTAGATTTCGCCAGAATAACGTTTTGCCCGCAGACAATTTCTAAACCCCCTGTCATCAGATTTCATCAAACAAGAACCCATAATCACCAGAATAATATAACGACCATAATGGAATTTCTAATTGTCCTATTTGACAAGCCTAAAGTCAATTTAGGCCAAATCGCAGAACGGAAAACGAATAAATTCATAACTTATTCGTTACTAACCCGATTGACGATCTGAAAGAAGATTCGGAATCACAACGACGCAGGCTACGCATGGACATCATCAAATTCATCGGAATCTGAGCGACGGAACCGTCCGGGTGACATATATGCTCGACCAGCCCTCCATATACTCGGAATTGCAGAAACTCGGTACCGTTATGAAGAGAATGAAGAGAGGAATCCAGAAACTCAAACGGAATTGAAATCGGATTAGAAACGGAGAGTAGATCTGAGTTTGAAGGTTGAGAGAAATCAGAGCTTTTACGAGGAAACGTGAAAGGAAATGAATTAATAAAGGATTTTCCGCTATTTATAGTGAAGACGATAATTATCCTTTAGTAAAGTCGATAATTATCCTTTAACCGATCCAAAGGCGGGTCGAACCTCTTTCTCCAAACTTCTCGAGATTGGAACATTAAATCTGGAATATTGTAGGGATAATTATTACACAACTGCCTCGAAAAACGTGTATTCTTAAGCCGTCTTTCTTAGCCGTTAAGAAACGAAATAGCGACTCTTTTGGCCGTTTTGCCTCTCCATGTTATTTCATATCTAAGACATATCCGATGTCCTGATCATTTCTCTCAACTGCATTTTTATTAATTGGAGCTCCCAAATGCTCCAAATAACACCGGAGGGTAAAAATAATTACCCGGGGGAAAAAGTAAAAATTTCCCCAAACGTCCAAAATTACGCCAGGAATATAACGGTGGGACTCTTACTCATCACTTGCGAAATCTTCTCGAGTTATATGGCAATTGCTATCAACGATTAAGTTAATCAACATTAATTAGAATTCGAAAATCCTAGCTATTACAGGTGTATGATCCACAAGTAACATCTATGTGTTTCTTGTCTTTTCTTTTCCAGTAAAATTGAAATATTCTGCTTGCTAGTCATTGATACTTAATGAGTTTTTTTTGTTACAATAATATATCGGAACGAGCCATTTTTCTATGGACACGACAACCATGATCAATTGGTGAAGATAGCTAAGGTCGGTGTATGATCCACAAGTAACATCTATGTGTTTCTGTTCTTGTCTTTTCCAGTTAAAACTGAAATATTCTGCTTGCTAATCATAGATACTTAATGAGTTTTTTTTGTTACAATAATATATCGGATGGAGCCATTTTTCTATGGACACGACAACTATGATCAATTAGTGAAGATAGCTAAGGTCGGTGTATGATCCACAAGTAACATCTATGTGTTTCTATTCTTGTCTTTTCTAGTAAAATTGAAATATTCTGCTTGCTAGTCATAGATACTTAATGAGTTTTTTTTGTTACAATAATGTAATAGCTAGGATTTCCGAATTCTAATTAATGTTGATTAACTTAATCGTTGATAGTAATTGACATATAACTTGCGAAGATTTCGCAAGTGATGAGTAAGAGTCCCACCGTTATGTTCCTGGCGTAATTTTGGACGTTTGGGGTAATTTTTACTTTTTCCCCCGGGTAATTATTTTTACCCTCCGGTGTTATTTGGAGCATTTGGGAGCTCCAATTAATAAAAATGCAGTTGAGAGAAATGATCAGGACATCGGATATGTCCTAGATATGAAATAACATGGAGAGGCAAAACGGCCAAAAGAGTCGCTATTTCGTTTCTTAACGGCTAAGAAAGACGGCTTAGGAATACACGTTTTCCGAGGCACTTGTGGAATAATTATCCCTACAATATTCCAGATTTAATGTTCCAAACTCGAGAAGTTTGGAGAAAGAGGTTCGACCCGCCTTTTGATCGGTTAATGGATAATTATCGACTTTACTAAAGGATAATTATCGTCTTCACTATAAATAGCGGAAAATCCTTTATTAATTCATTTCCTTTCACGTTTTCTCGTAAAAGCTCTGATTTCTCTCAACCTTCAAACTCAGATCTACTCTCCGTTTCTAATCCGATTTCAATTCCGTTTGAGTTTCTGGATTCTTCTCTTCATTCTCTTCATAACGGTACCGAGTTTCTGCATTTCCGAGTATATGGAGGGCTGGTCGAGCATATATGTCACCAGGACGGTTCCGTCGCTTAGATTCCGGTGAATTTGATGTTGTCCATGCGTAGCCTGCGTCGCTGTATTTCCGAATCTTCTTTCAGATCGTCAATCGGGTTAGTAACGAATAAGTTATGAATTTATTCGTTTTCCGTACTGCGATTTGGCCTAAATTGACTTTAGGCTTGTCAAAATGGATAATTAGAAATTTCATTATGGTCGTTATATTATTCTGGTGATTATGGATAGTTTGTTTGATGAAATCTGATGACAGGGGTTTTAGAAATTGCCTGCGGGCAAAACGTTATTCTGGCGAAATCTGATTAATTAATTAAAGGTTAATTAATTAAATTAGGATTAGATTTGAGATTGAGGAATGTCGATTAGATACTACCTTGAGATTTGAGGAATTGTGAGTTATGTTGAGATATTGAGGTTTAGTTGGTTGTGAGGCTTATAGATTGAGTATGATCCTTATGGATCCCTTTGGGTCTAGGTGTGACCCCTTTGATGAATAGAGGTTGATATATCTCTTTATGCCTTGTTTATAGGCCGTGTTGTCCCTCCAGTGTAGAGGTGATCGTGGTTGAGTTTGTACGAGGTTGAGGTAAGTCCGTAGGACTTACTTAGCTACCATCCCTATATTGGGTGTTTGCATGAGTGGTGTGTGCTTTATATGTTTGCTATGATAGCATGAGTTGTCGTTTTTATCGACCTATGTTCTATTGACTGCCCCACTGCGTGGCTGTGATAACCTTTCCCTTTCATCCCGCCGTGGAGTCTGGGAGGTTCTCTGATGTCGGGCCAGACTGGTTTACAGGAAGGGCGCAATCCACTCCCA
>BSUD01000003.1:135661369-135710757 GCA_033239045.1 Fagopyrum esculentum
CCCTATTAACACCTACACAAATCCATTATAAACAACATTTGAAGTAATAAAAGTAGGTCACATACTTGGATAAAGCACAAGGACAAAAACTATGGATATAAGACAACGAAGTTATGCTATGGTCCGTAAATGCGTAAACTAGGGTAAAAGACAAGGAAGTGAAGGAGAAGAACCAAGCGTAGGAAGATAGACCAACTCAACCCAACCCTAAATTTAAAGAGTTAAATTCTAAAACTAAGAGTACAAATTGAGCAAAAAAACATACCTGAATCGTTGTTTCTCTTTGATTTAACCATTGTTTCAATGAAATTGGTGGAAATTTTGTATGAATCTGTTGTTGAGAGCCAAGAAGGAGGCGAAGAAGTTGAACGGAGAAGACGAAATTCGGCTGCGACTGCGAGAGAGGAGAAGAAGAGGCGAAACCTAATTTTTATTTGTTCCAAACTTTTAGCTCTATTTATCAAAATGCCATTAATGACGAGTAAATGTGAGCCGTTGATTTAAATTCATTCAATGGCCTTCAGGGCTCCTAATGGCCTATAGGGCTACATAAATATATATTTATATAACTCCCGTCTCACAACTCTCTCTCTCTCTATATATATATATATATAGATCTACTACACTCCTACATTTATATATATTCTACACATATAACTATATATATATATATATATATATATATATATATATATATATATATATATATATATATATATACTTACATGTATATATATACTATATTTATACGTACAAATATATGTTTATATATAACCTACATGTGCATACCCTTCTTACTCTTATATGTAAACCTATACATATTTATCCTTATACATCTATATATTTACAACTACGTGCACTGCTGCCAATGTATTTATTTATACAGTTTCAACTCTATTCTTCATTTGTATCTAATTATACATCCATATATCCACATCTATTTGCACCTCTTATTCTTATATGAAACCCGAAGTCTACAGTAACAAAGGAACACAACCGCATCGAGATATCGAGGGTTGAGGACTCACCGGTGTGACTCGATCGACGCTAACTATTGTAGACCTTGACAAGGAGGGAGAAGACTAGCGTGCGTGGTACGGGGTGACTCGCGACTGGGCTGCAAGGTTCGGGTCCCTGCGATGCGGTCCTGTTGTACTTGATACCCTGCCAACGTACCAGTTCATCATTCACTATCGTGGTTAGGGAAGGGACTCGTGGAGAGAAGAAAAGATCACGATCCGACTCACCTTGTCACTTGGGAGGGCGGCGCCGATCCGGAGGAGTCGGCAGTGGGAGGTCCGAGCGTCGAGTGGTTCTGGTTATCTGTAACCATGGTGTCTCCGGTCAGTATCGTAGGTATTAGGGAAGGGAAGGGAGCGGGAGATTATGACTCACCTCTTCGACGTCGATAGCCTCGTCGCGGTCGCCGGTGACACCAGTCCTTCCGATGGCGAGGAGCTTCGTTTTTGACTGCTGGTTAGGACTCCGGGTTGGTCCGTATACGGTGTGAAGTGCAGCGGCGCCGAGAGTTTACGTGAGTTGAGGAGGTAAGGTCTGCTGCAGTTAAGGTTTGATTTAGATTAAAGTTGAATTAGATTAGGTTAAGAGGTTAATTTGGTTTGGGGTTAGGATAGATCGTGGGCTGGGCTGTAAGCTTTTTGGGCCTAAAAATGAAATGGGCATGCTCTTCAATTAAAACAAAAGAGCTGAAAAGCATATACTCGTTAATCGTCCGGAACCGTTAAAAGTACGGGATTATTTACGGAATTATCTACGGGTTACATTTTATTATTTTATGTGAATCGAAGTCACATAAAATGACAGAATTTAATATCGTTTTATTTTTATTAAAAAGAATTTAGGTTGGCGGATCGGAATCCGGTTTGATCCGGTATTAAACGGAGTTTAAATTTTTCAGTTATTACAAACTTTTACTCACCAATCAAAATCCAGCTAGAGAAATCCGCTTGGCAGGAACAAGTTCAATCATGTAATTTGTAGGAGATAGCAACAGATCCATTTATTTTTACCATTTGTTCTTCTTTTCTTCTTGGAGGGGCTCTAATTTCCACAGCTTTTGAAAGACATGTGCTGAAGATTTGTGTTTGGGGGGTGTCAGAGCAAAAAGAAATCAGCATCTAATTCTAACAACTTTCTTTTCACATCAAAAGCAACTCTTCACAGTACATGTAATAATCAAGAGGAAAGGAGAGGTCTTTTACAAACTACAGTGTATAAGGACCATATGAACAAGCAGAAAGACCAAAATGGTAAATCCCGAAAACAAGCATAAAAGCAAAATCAATAATTAACTTTAATCACAATTAACAAATACAAAGTAGACCAGTATTTTTTTATTTCAAACATATTAAAAAGCAAAACGAATGATATAGATACAATTGCAATTGGTAGTTAAAGCGTTCACTTCATGAACCTGCAAAGCAATGGTCAAAATTGAAAGATGAAGAAAGTAGTGGAAGAAGACTTCTAGAACGACGTTTTCTAGCAGATTTTTTGTATATATATCTATTCAACACCAATGAGCAAAATTTAATAAGAGCGTCAATTACTATCTGAAAAGGCAAGCATCTCAACAGTCAAACCTCAAATTTGTAAATTAGCATAAATCTTTTCACAACTTCAGAACTCCAAATCCAATTGTATAGACTAGACAGTGAGTCCCCTAATTTTAGAGAGTAGAACAAGAAGATCTAAAATTAGGTAAGAATTTCAGATTTCCTAGTTTTCCTTGACCAAGAAGCTCTATAGTTTTTGATACAAGCCACCTAGTATTTTGAATTTTTTATACAAGGAGAGAATTGAACAACAATTCTTGTTTTTCTTATCAAAAATCATTAACTTCCACGTTCATCTCTATATAATTAATTAGAGCTTTTTGTAATTTGTCGATTGGGAGCATAAAATCATTATCAAAAATCATTAACTTCCAGATACAAGCTCTAAAATAACATCTGTTGTTTTCCTTATCAAAAAATCATTAACTTCCAGATTTGACTCTGTGTATAATTTGCCGATTGGGAGCATAGTCATGGAATAAAATGTAGAAAAGGGTCTTACCTAATTTTAGACAGCCTTGTATCAAAAATTCAGATTCCCTAGTTTTATACAATTGGTCAAGGTTACTCTCAAAAACTCAAATTACACAAAAAGAATTAGACATACTACATATTGTCGTTTTGGTGTCCGGTGTTGGGTAATAGAGGATCAAATGAGAGCCGGCGGAGTTGTGTGGTTAGAGGGTGAGAGAGGATCGAATCTGAAGAGGACTGCGACTCATGTACATAGTGACAAATCTAGAAGAAGACAAGTAGAATGAGGATGAATTAGTATCAAACCAAAAGATACTAGCGAAGAGAAGAGAACGATGATGTGCCTTTGGAAGAGAAATGTTTACCGTGTGCCGCTATGCCTGTGGAAGAGAGAACGATGATGAATCAGGGTTGCGCCGTTGTGCCTATGGATGAGAGAAGGATGGTGAACTAGGGTTGTGTCGTTGTGCCTGTGGGTGATGAATTAGGGTTGTGTAGAAGAGAGAACGATGAAGAACTAGGGCTGATTGTCCATTTATGTTTCAAAATAAAAAAAAAATTCAATAAATTATCAAAGTAAAAAAAAAAACTCTTCTTTTCATGTATACTTATTAGCGACAGTTTATCGACGCAAACGAAACGACGGGAATGCGAGCTATCGTTTTGCGTCGCCAAAAAATGATCAAAGGTGTCGGTAATACATGCCGTCGCAAAATCTCGTCGCAAATCTAATTATTTTTTGTAGTGCTATCCGGGAATTTGGAAGCAAGCAAGCAAAAAGCAAGTGAAAGAAAAATTGAGATGTTGGCTGGAAGTTTAGAAAGAAACAAATAGGTTTGGAGAAGTAAGTTATGATGATGAGTAACTCGGCACCATTCACATAGCCGGGTGTTTGTGTCTTGCCAAAGTCGGATTGAGCGATATTCCTAACGGGTCATGGTATGTGCATCAAGGGTTTGAGGCATCTCGAGAAATTGATGATTGCCGATTTCCTAGGCTTCGGTTATTGTGCACCTCTGTCCATGCATCCCAAAAAGTAAAGTAAAAAAGTAAAAATAAGCAAAGCTTATTGGTGGAGGATGTTGAAGTTCAAAGGAAGTGAAGTAAAAGATCATTTTTCCCGGATTCTAGCACCACATTCCCTATATACATTCCACCCTCACACGTTTCTTGATCTTCTTTTGGAAAGCCCTTGAGACCTCGAGCTTGTTGATTGACTTGGTGGTTTAAAATGGATTATACATGATCAATTTCGATAATTATGATTTAATATGCATTCTATGATTTTATGCAAAGATGAACAACTTTCTTATATTTATAAAATGTTTTGATCATATTTTGATTTTATTTGCCATGAAGCATTCTATTAGAGTGATCCATGAGTGGAGCACACCACCAAAATGTTTTGAAATATTTTTCATTGATCTTTATGACTTATAATCCATTTTATCTTGTGCTTAAGATTTGGAACTTGATTGGGAACAAGCAAGGGACAAGTATGGGGTATTTTGATAGCATGTATTATAGTCCATATTTTGGGACTTGTTTAGACGTTTTATCTTCAATAATCTGCATGTTTGGATGTATATTATGTGATTATATTGTTGTTTCATCTACCTTTGCGGGAATCGAGGTCTACACCTAGTTTCATTGTAATCGTAGGTAAAATGGCGCATTTTGGACTAAAATGGTGCTAAGGAGCTAAGGAGTCGTAAGAGTTACATTCTGGAGCTTAAAAGAGAACTCAAGGAGCAAGGAATTAATGAAGAAGATTTACTATGGATCAGATTTGAGAGATTTCACATTCAGCTGAGATTCACCTCGCTCAGCTACAGTGTCACCTCGACCGAGGTGATTTTGAGGAGAGCCCCGACCGAGAAGAACACCCTGACGCGGCGAGATATATTTTATTTGGCTGAGATCTTTTATTTTTGGAAGGAGATATCTTATATTTTTGGGCTGGATTTCTGGAAGGCAGATCATATATTTGGGAGATTTATTTTAGAGATAAGATATATTTTTATTAGGATATTAACTTTTTAAGATATTATTATCTTTGGAAGATAATTCTCCTATAAAAAGGGCCGGATTTTCCACAATTCAGCATCTCCACAACAACCTGCTATCCCCGATACACCACTTTCTACGCTGCAGTAGGAAGGATTTTTGGAAGTTTGAAAATTGAAGGAAGGAAGTTCATAGCTTTGTGATAGCTTTTGAAGGAGTTTGTAAGATTTTTCTTAGATTCCTTTTGGTTATTTGTCTTGTTGGATTTGTGATCCAAGGAACGCTGATTTGTTTGATATTTGATTCAGTTATTGAAGCCTCGTTCATAAGGTTTTTGTGTTCAAATGTTTATTACCTTCTCATATATTTGATTATTGCTTTCATGATAATGAGTGGCTAATTTCCTTGTGCGATTCTAGGGTGATTGGCTGAAAGTTGTGGGAAAGACGATGATAGAATCATCTGAATCCTAGTAGGACCCTGAAAGCTCGAGTCTTTAACCTCTACCCTAGAGTACCTCGCTCAGTCGACGAACACCCCGGCCGAGGTGGATTCTATTTGACCGAGGTGACCTATTCTGATCCGAAACTGAGAGTTAAGTGTTAGAATTTGCCAATCCTATTCTTATTACACCTTTCCTGGTTCAATGCAAGCCTAGGATGAGACTTACCTGGTGATTCCTTTGCTTGTTTACCCAAGATCATAAGTGTAGGTAATAAAGGTTTATCCTTTATTGGGGTTTGAGTGTGCCTTCATTCCATCTTTGTGAGTTAGCCTGAGAGTTACTTGGTAAAGGTTGATTCTATACCCTTAGGTGGTGTGTTGGTTTGAGGTTATAGTTCTTTTCCTTTGTTTCTTGAGACTTACCCGGTAATAGGAACTTCGGTTTGGGATAGTGAGTAGTGAGACTTACCCGGTAATCTATTCCACTTTAGAAACACCTTCCCTTTGCAAAATCTCAGCTTTGTCCGCTTTATCTTTAGATCTTGAGTTGGAACCACAAGTAGATACTTTAATCCCTAGAATTTGCATATTTCCTTTATTCGACCTTATTATCATCTTTGATTGCTTTAATCGCTTTTGTGGTTATTAGTTACATAGACAACCTATATTTGCTTTGTTTCACCTAAGTCCTTGAGATCGACACCCCGAAATTCTTGCTTTTACTATAATTGATCCGTACACTGCAGGTTCGCATCCTTGTTTAAGCATATTTCCTCGGTTATAAATTTAAAGCTTGCACACACCATTTGGAGCAAACAGTATTCCGAGCTCAGCCGACAGTTTATAGCCACCTTCACCATGGAGAAGGAGGATCATGTGTGTGTTGGACTCACTTTCAAGTTCAACAAGACGAAATACACACTTGATTACTACCAGCTACAGGAGGCCTTCGGGGTGACTCTCAACCCCTCCGAGAACTGGTGGGAGCCAGTCCCAACTCCGGACCTGTGTGAGTTCTGGCAGGTAGCTACCGGATCCGAGTTTCATGCAGGGGGTGAGTACTCCAACAAACTCACTCACCCTTGCTTGAGGCTCCTCTCCAAGATCCTCATGAGTGTCTTCTGTGGACACAAAGAGGAGAACAAGGTCGCACTCAAGGACCTCCCACTATTGTTCTCTTGCCTTCCGATGAGCGACAAGGTGATGGATTGGCCGTCCCTCTTCCTTACCGCTTTGAAGCGTATTAGGAAGAACGAGCCGAGGGACATTGTTGGCGGTGGGGTGATCTCCTTGATCGCCTCACAAGTTATGGATCTTTCCGGCCTAGAGGATGGGTTGGAGGCACCTCTCTACACAGAGGGGATGTTGAGGAGGTGCAAGCTCCTCAAGAGGGACGGCGACAACCTCTTTTGGCTCTCTTTTGCCGACGGGAGCCACATCACCTACCTCACACGGCCACTTCCACTTGGAGACGAGCTCTCCGAGCTTTACATTCCGGCAGATCCTTTCGTGCCGAGGCGGCCTCAGGTGACCATTGTGTAGAGGCATGCAGTGAGCTCCAACCAGGCTCATCATGAGGAGCACATGCCCATCCCCGACGACGAGAAGATGCCTATTGCGGCACCAGAGGAGGATTTTGCTCTTGTGAGCCTTCAGGCTCAGATGGCGGCCTTGACCACCCAGAAACCAGGCATGGCAGACCGAGTACCAGCGGACCATGCTTGAGCAGCAGCAGAGCTGGCAGACGAGCTTTGCCACTTCTATGACCTCCCACTTTGACCGGAGGTAGGATGCTTGGCAGGCAGCCCAACAGCAGCAGCTGGAGGCTCAACAGATGGCTTGGCAAGCCAGCTATAGCAGCGCAAAGTTGACATAAATCCTATGTTGATAAGAGGCGCAGACCTCTGGAGTTCATAGTTGGAGCTCATGTTTGGTTGAGAGTATCCCCGACACGAGGTGTTTGACGTTTCGGTGTCAAGGGAAAGCTGAGCCCTAAATATGTTGGACCGTTTGAGATTTTGGAGTGAGTTGGAGAGGCATCATACAGACTTGCTTTGCCACCGAGACTCGAGGGTGTTCACCCAGTCTTCCATGTATCTCAGCTACGGGAGTACATACCGGTTCCGAGGCACATCGTCAGTCATGAGGATCTAGTGATCGAGCCAGGCCACATATTTGTTGAGCACCCGGTGGCTGTCTTAGAGCGTAGTACGAGACTCTTGCGTTCGAAGGACATCCCGATGTTAAAGATTTAGTGGTCGATGCGAGGAGCTGATGAGGCGACTTGGGAGACAGAGGATAGTATCCAGAGGAACTATCCGGAGTTTTACACTAAGCTTGTTGCACCTTTAGCTTAGTCTATTGTTTGGTTTTTCCTTTGCTGCGTTGTGAACGCTTTTGTGTGACGTTTTGTGTTACATGCCCCGAGAGGGAGTATATGAGTTCAGTTCTGTTCGGTGTGTTGTTGTGATCGGGAGCTTTTGCAAGTTTCGGGATGAAACTTCTTTTTAGAAGGATTTGATATAAGATCCTAGGTTTTTGCCTTCACCGCCCCTGCGGTGAAGAGGGTCGCCCCCGCGGCCAACCGCCCCTGCGGCTGTGAGATCCGCCGTTGCAGATTTACGAAAGATCGTGCCGATCTTTCTTCCGTTCTTTTTATCTTCCTTTCATAGATAAAATATCCGATATTCTATCTTATGGGCCGGTTTCCTTGTCTCCTTTCTGAACCCTAGACGCCCTTCCGTCTATCTTTCCAGCCCATTATATATTCTCTTCTTTCTCTCCTTTTTCCCGTTCCTTGCTATCATCTTCTTCAACCCTAGAGAGCCGCAGCTGTCCTTTGCTTCCTACAACTTTGCTGAACGTGTAAGTGCATCTTTTTTGGTTCTTCCTCACGTTCCTACAGCGTTGCATGCTTTTACCTTCCAATTTTGGTTTATTCCTTGCGTTCTTCTCTTTTCTTCTTCTCCAAGAATCAATCTTGAGCCTTGATTCTTGTGGAGTGTTCCGTTGTTGACCCTTCGTTGTTCTCAGGCTCTCTAGAGTGGAGTCTCGACGTGTTGCAACCCAAGGTTCGAGCTTTGGTTACCCCTGCTGTGAGATCTGTCGAAGAGAAGCCCGATAGTAGCTTTTGACGAAGATCCGCCCCTGCGCCTGCACAGAGCCGCCCCTATGCCTCTGTCAAAACCGCCCCTGCGCCTACACAAAGCCGCCCCTGCGCCTCTATTCAGCCGCCCCTGCGCCTCAGTTCAACCGCCCCTGCGGTTTCTCTACAGTAACTCCCATCTTTGGTGAGTTACTTTCTTCCTTCCTTTCCTCGCTCCTTCTTTGGTTCCTTATGGTTGTTCCTTGTTCTCTTGAGTTGTTGTAAGACTAAGGTTGAGCCCTTAGCATGTGTTGATCTCTAAGAGATCGTCAAGACTAGAAGGCATAGACTTCTAGCAACCGTTTCGTTCCTGATCCGTGTTGCTTGTTCGTACAGGCTTTCCTTGCTCCTTTCTTGAAGGAAACTGAGTTTTCCTGAGTTTCCCTGAGTTGTTGTTGAGCTTTGAGCTACCTTCGAGTGAGGTAAGTCTCTTGGACTTACTTAGCTTCATTCCACGTATTAGTTGGATGGTATTGGCTTGTTTGTGTTGTTATCATGTTATAACAGATAATCGGAAATAGGATTCACCCTTTATAACCTTAATTGGCCCCAAGTGTATTATAACCGGGCGGTGACCACTTGTCTAGTTCTCCAGGAAACTAGAATGTGCTCTTGCAACCCAGGCCCGTAGGTAACGGATAGTACTGATCTATTCATATTGGCAGACGGAAGTGGATGCGAGTTTCGGGAGATTCTCGTGTGACAAAAGAAGTTGAATTAGTAATGGATAACCTTAATAAAAGATAATAACCGGTTGAGTGAAAGCATGTTATATGTTTATCTTACCTTATGTGAGTGAAAGCATGCTACATAAACAGGGAGGTTAATTGCGTAATGTGAAATCCAATACCCTTATGATTATCGTTATCGTGCAACTCCTTCACTCTCTTCTTATTGACTCTTTTACATCGGATGCTTGATGTGCGGGGTTTTACTTTAATAATATTGTCAAATTTATTGATTAAAGTGTATGTTTTAGAAGAAAAATAAGTAGTAAATTGTGGTCATATTGGATGACGGAAGAAAGTGTAGTCATACATTAATTATAAACTAGTATAATACCCGCACCTTGTGCGGGTTTTGAAAAAAATGAGAAAGAATATTGTGAAATAGGTTTTTTTACGTGCTTTTGTTTTGTATACTTCTCTAATCTAATCGACTTACCAACATTACTTTATCAAGGATAAATTTACTAAATGAGATTATACTATGGACATACTTAATAGAATAATAATATTATTATATATATGTATATAACAACATTTTTGTTTTTTTTCGATTATGTAATGAGTTTAGGGATTTTTTCTTGGTTAATGGTTAACAATTTAGTTTTACAATTTTTTTTGTATTTAACAACTCTTTTGTTTTTTTTGGATTATAATGCTTATTGGTGTATTAAAAATTTTATTTTAATTAATTATTTTTTGACTATAAATCTATTAGTTAATTAGTTAATTTTATTTTTAATTATTAAAATTACAAAAAATTTATGTGATCTACAAGCTAAGAAATTTAACATAATTAAACAAAAATTTAATTAATATAACGCGGTCTATATCTACAAGCTAAAAAAAATTTTAAAAAAATTAATTTAATTCAAAATTAACTTCAAAGTCCGATAACTATTATCTAAAAATAACTTATTTGCTGATGGGTGGAAGAAAATCAATAAATAAATAAAATTATCATAAAAAAAGGTGTACACGTCAAATTTTTTTTTAATAACTTGAAAATAGATCAGATACACGGGTTTACGGTTAAAAATCAAATCAAGGGATGAAACAATAGAAAAACGATTGTTAATTATACAATTTCAAAAAAAATTGTGGGAGCTCCATTTCGAAATACTACTCTCACAACGCACCACGTAAACTATCATGTATACTACTCTAGTAGTAGATATAGACTCGCCCATAACGTAAAATTTTTAGTTCCAAAAAAATAATTTTTTTTCGACAAATTTGTAAAACATAAAAAGTTCTAAGGGAACCATGAAAAAAATCACATGGAACGTTCAGAAAAAAAAATTCGTTCGAATAAAAATCCTAACAGAAAATATAACTAAAATGGAAATGAAATCGAAACCAATTTAATTAAAATCCATAATAAAAAGATATAACAACAATGGAAATTAATTTACCGTCAAAATAGAAATCAATTTTGTTGATAAAATGGAAGTTTTTTATTTAAAAAACTATCAAAAAATCCAATGGAATTATGTAAAAATTTATTATATATTTATAGCTATTTTTCAAAAAAAAAAACAACGTAAATTTTGATGGATTTTATTAAAAAATAATTGTTCGCTTAAAATCTGATGGAACATTTCGAAAATAAAATTCAGTTCAAAATAAATTTAATTAAAACTCGCACATAACGTAAAGTTGTAGTTTCAAAAAAATAAATTTTGTTCGAAACAAATTTGTAAAACATAAAAGTTCTAAGCAAACCATGGAAAAATCTGATGGAACGTTCGAAAAAAAATCCGTCGAATAAAAATCCTAATCAAAAATATAATTAAAAGGGAAATTAAAATCGCAATATCTTTTAATATATTTTTATAAATATTTATTTATTAAAAAAATGATTTGGTTGTTAAGGTGATTTGATTGTTAAAGCTAATTCGATTAATTTTTTTATTATTATTAAAAAAATGATTTGGTTTCTATAAAATTATTATTTTAATAATAAAAGATTTTATGGTTTAAAAAATAGTGTAAAAAATAAAGATTTATTGGCTTTAATTGTGGGAGCTCAATTTCAAAAATCCTGCGTCCACAGCGCGCCACGTCATCAACCCGTGCTCTGTTTTAGTTGTAACGCCCCAATTTTAGGCGCGTATGTTTTAATAACTTAAATGTTTTTACGAGTTTTATCACGTCGTAAATTAAATTTATGAGTTTATATATTCTATATTTATATATATTCCGTATTTTATTTTACGGAAAAGTTCGGGAGTTTCCCAAACCAGAAATCATGTCCGATTAATGTGATCGAGTTTATTTTAATTCCCGATGTCATGTTCGATTAATGTGATCAAGCTTATTTTAATTCCCGATGTCATGTTTTAATAATTTCTTTCCTTTATTTTTATTTTTTTTTCTTCTTCCTTTTCTTCTACTTTCTTTTTCTTCCGGTCTAGTGTGATGATGTCCCTCTGCAGTCGGACCCCTCGATTCACCATCCTTACACTCCTCCCTCACGCTACCTAACTACTCTGTAACACTCATCTCTTCCCTCTGTTTCCCTCCAGCCTCTCGTTTCCCAACCCTCATCTTCCATCACACTCAACCTCACTTTTCTTCTCAGCCTCAAGCTCACCTCTCTCAGCCCCCTGTTTCCCTTCTTCACCGGAGATCGGAGGAAGCCCTGATGGAGCCACCTCATCCCACCACCGCCACCGCCTGGAAAAGCCCCGCCTTCGTCACCGGAGAGGGCACCTTGCTTCGCCCGTGCAGCCCTCGCACCCACCAGGTAACTACTACCTTGGACCTAGCCGAAGCCAGAGAAGTACCTGTGTAGCGCTCCACCTTAAGCTCGATCGAGACCACTAGTGCAGCCCTGCCCCTTCCTGCATCGATTCGCCGGACCACCAGTGCAGCCCTGCCTGCTGCCTGCATCGATTCGCCGGAGCACCTGTGCAGCCCTGCCCGTGGCGTGCATTGATTCGCCGGATAGCGACACCGGTGGAGCCGTCTTTGTGTGCGCTGCCGGATCCGATCTCTGCCGGAGCCGATCTCTGCCGAAGCCACACCTCCAGGAACCCTCTGTGCGCTGCCCTGGTTGCCGCCTGCTGCTTCTCTCTTGCGCTTGTTCAATAGGTTGAAGAGAGTCTTTAACCTAATTCAAATCGGGGCCCCTCTATTTGTGGTTAATTACAGATTTTACCCTATGTTTTGTAATTACAGCTTTGACCCATATTTTTTTGATTGTGGAAATTGTGCCCTCTATTGAGATATTTTCGGAAAATGCCCAAGGATTTAATTATGGATTATGACCGATAGTTTTGGAACGGTATATTTTATCCAGGAAAATGGATTAGCGGCTTTGAACCTTGGATTTTGATTACGGGATATTCTTATATTGAAATGTTATGTTTTACACCCTTATTGAATTTAAATTCGATTTATGGCTCAAAGTATTAATTGCGGATTATGACCAAGTTTCTAAAATAATATAAATTGCACGGAGAGTGTTTTTAAGATTTTAAACTCGGATTTGAATTACGACGGTTATTCTTATAGTTTAAATATACTATGTAGTATGTCCAAATTTAGCGTTATGCTAAATTTGTTTAGTTTGGTGCTAGGTTCAGAAGCGCCCCACTTAAGGCCAACCGCCAACGAATCCATATTGACATCCAAAGATCGTCTTCCGTCTTTTGACGTCACGTGAGTACCCTCTCCTCGGAGCTTATGATCTTACTCGATTTAGTTATGTTTAGTATTAGTATCATGCTAGGTTGGATCTAGCATAACCTAGTGAGAATGCCAAGTAGTGGCTTTGGACCTTAGGTGAGTGTTTGAGTATTGTGAAATGTTCTAAAGCTTGAGGTGTGTTCGATTTTTAGAGGTTAGAAGGCTTTGAGTGTATGTTTGATCTTGTGAGTGTTCTGAGGCTCGAGGTTGGAGTTGTATGATCATGTGAGATTTTGGAGCTTAGGATTGACTTATCCTAGCATGGTGTTGTTACCGGGTTGAGTTTGTTTGGACTAGGCATGCTCATCCTAGTACATGTTATGGGTTATGATCTTGCGAGATCATAGGATCTAGAAGTCTAAGGACTTCTAGCTGGTGTTGAGTGTGATGTGAGCATGAGGGATTCTAGGATGCGGTCCTAGAATTGAGAGTCAAATGGTCTTGCGTAGATCATTTGTATAGAAGTCTAAGACTTCTATTGTGAGTGGGTTGTTATTGATACAGTTATCTTCTTGTGAGCAGGTTATGAGCTTCCTCCCTTAGGAAGCGAGAGTGTTGTGAGTTGAGTGTGGTGACGAGGTAAGTCTTCGGACTTACTTAGCTTGTATTCTTTGTATTAGCATTATTGTGTGTTGGGTGGTGTGTGTTATTATTTTACTGTTTATAACAACTAAACCGGAAATAGGATTACCGACCTCTATATTATTTGGCCCAAGTGTATGATAACGGGCGGTGACATCACTGCCTGGCTCCCCGTGAGAGCTAGGGGGATCTCAGCGACTGGCCCGTGCTGGTTAGACGGTCGGAGGCATCCGACCGTTCCATTACTGGAAGAAGGGACCGAGGCGAGTTTTGGAGGATTCTCGTGTCACAAAAGAAGTTGAATTAGAACGGGATATGACTTAATAATAATAAAGATAATAAACCGGATTTGTGTGCTTCTGAGTATGTTGTGTGACTATGATGATTTACTTGTGTTTGTGCCTTTCCCTTTAATTCTAATGCTTGGAATGTGAGCTAACGGTTTTATACCGAATGTTGTAGTTGCCTTGCAGGGTAGGCATGCTCCGAGAGATCCGGAAGGGTGGGCAGCCGGGGTCCGTACATTTTAGGAAGGGCTTTGAGTTGGAGTTGTCATGTGTTCTGTCTTTCGGTTATTACGTTTCGTGTGCCGCTTGTTTGGCGTTTGGTTTGAGTTGTACCTCGGCTGAAGTTGTTGTTACATTCTTTTGGGTTTCTCATCATTTGCATTAAAAATGATTTACGTTTTTGCCTTTATTTGTGTCATGTTGGAAAGGTCCGGTGAAATTGTTGTCAAGCTAAGGGTCGGGACCCATTGTGAGGTCTCGCCCGTAGCATCCCGATATCCCGCGGATTCGGGGTGTTACATTAGTAAGTATAATAGATTTGGTTTCTATAAAATTATTATTTTAATAATAAAAGATTTTATAGTTTAAAAAATAGTGTAAAAAGTAAAGATTTATTGGCTTTAATTGTGGGAGCTCAATTTCAAAAATTCTGCGTCCACAGCGCGCCACGTTATCAACCCGTGCTCTGTTTTAGTAGGTATAATAGATAATAGATTTGGTTTCTATAAAATTATTATTTTAATAATAAAAGATTTTATGGTTTAAAAAATAGTGTAAAAAATAAAGATTTATTGGTTTTAATTGTGGGAGCTCAATTTCAAAAATCCTACGTCCACAGCGCGCCACGTCACCAACCCGTGCTCTGTTTTAGTAAGTATAATAGAAGATTTGGTTTCTATAAAATTATTATTTTAATAATAAAAGATTTTATGGTTTAAAAAATAGTGTAAAAAATAAAGATTTATTGGTTTTAATTGTGGGAGCTCAATTTCAAAAATCCTACGTCCACAGCGCGCCACGTCACCAACCCGTGCTCTGTTTTAGTAAGTATAATAGAAGATTTGGTTTCTATAAAATTATTATTTTAATAATAAAAGATTTTATGGTTTAAAAAATAGTGTAAAAAATAAAGATTTATTGACTTTAATTGTGGGAACTCAATTTCAAAAATCCTACATCCACAGCGCGCCACGTTATCAACCCGTACTCTGTTTTAGTAAATATAATAGATAATAGATTTGGTTTCTATAAAATTATTATTTTAATAATAAAAGATTTTATGGTTTAAAAAATAGTGTAAAAAATAAAGATTTATTGGCTTTAATTGTGGGAGCTCAATTTCAAAAAAATAAATTTTGTTCGAAACAAATTTGTAAAACATAAAAGTTCTAAGCGAACCATGAAAAAATCTGATGGAACGTTCGAAAAAAATCCGTCGAATAAAAATCCTAACCGAAAATATAATTAAAAGGGAAATCAAAATCGCAATATCTTTTAATATATTTTTATAAATATTTATTTATTAAAAAAATGATTTGGTTGTTAAGGTGATTTGATTGTTAAAGTTAATTCGATTAATTTTTTTATTATTATTAAAAAAATAATTTGGTTTCTATAAAATTATTATTTTAATGATAAAAGATTTTATTGTTTAAAAATTAGTGTAAAAAATAAAGATTTATTGGCTTTAATTGTGGGAGCTCAATTTCAAAAATCCTGCGTCCACAGCGCGCCACGTCATCAACCCGTGCTCTGTTTTAGTAAATACTAGTTTAATCCCCGCAACTTGTGCGGGTTTTATTTAAAATAAAAAGTATTTTATTGTTATTTTTATGTATTATGTACCGCATATTTATTTATAGTACATTTAGTTCAGGTTAAATTGACTTGAGAACATAAAATTTTATGTTTTAATATCATCATGAACAATGTTTTTCTAATAATATAATATTTATTGAGAGTGATTTGGTTCCTATAAAATTATTAATTTAATAATAAAAGATTTTTTAGCTTAATTTTTATTATAAAAAATTGTCACACAAAATAGAGTCGTTCGAACTAACGTGAGTTGATTCCTATAAATTTGTTAATTTAATAATAAAAGATTTTTTGGCTTAAACATAAATATTCATTGGTTTTAATTGTGGGAGCTCCATTTCAAAAATACTGCATCCACAACGCGCCACATCATCAACTTGGGCTCTATTTTAGTATGTATAATAGATAATAGATGTATAAAAATTGAAAAAGAAAATATTTAATTATTGTTTTTTTTTTAAAATCATATTCTGTAAGAACATTATCTTTTCAAAAATTATTACACCACCTTATGTAGTATATATAAGTATATTTTGAAATTGACTCATCGTTGTGGTTTTGTTAATATTTGGTGATATTATACTATTTTGATATAATATAGTTTTATAATAGTTAATTAATTAATGATTTTGTTAAAAATTATTATTTTTTACAAAGTAAATAAAAGATACATTAACTAACTTATGAGATAAGTTTAATTTAAAATTCAATAATTAATTATAATAAGGATATTGTGGACAATGTGATAAAATACTTATTCAAAATTTAATTGAAAATTATATGTGTTTTAATTCAATGAAATATACAATGGTTTAATTAAAAAAAATAAAAGTTGGATTGTTAAAAAAAACTATATTATAAAATGAAAAACTTTTTTATTAAAATAATCATAATTGTAAGAATAACAAACGTAATTACATATATTTGAGACATCAACAAAATAAAAAAATATATCGTTAACTAAACAGAAATTTTAGTAAATTTTTTTGTTTAAAAACCATAATTTATACAATTGATCAATAATATGGTAGGTTTATTAAATAGTTCACATTTGTAGTCTACAATAATAGCTAGAAGAAATAAAAGTTATTAAAATAATAATAAAAATAAAGTGAATTTAATGAATTTTATTATATAATATTAGAAAAATAGATTTTTGGTACGTTTAAAGAAAGTAAAGTAAAATTAGTATTTGTTAGAATCTAAAATTTTAATAAAAATTATTAATCAATTAAATAAATTATTGTGAATTGTCTTAATAATAGATAGATATACCTTACGGAATATAGATACGGATGAAAGTAAAATATAAAAAAAAAAATTTAAAATATCGGTTGTTTATTTGCCAAAGAAGTAAGGGCAGTGCAGATGACTCATCAATCCAGCAAAACCTCGATCTTTAACCGTTAGATTAGTAATAAATAAACACAAAACTATCAAATTTTGACCACCTCCACCTCTTCCTCTCCTATAAATACACCCAATCCTGTACTCTTTTTTCATATAGTTTTGTGATCCTAAAACCAGAAGAGAACATAGCTTTGAGAAGAGAAGAGAAGACACCGAAGTAAAGGTAACATCTTTAGGTTCCTTCTGGTGTATAGCAATTCTACAACGTTCATTGATGGCTCGTACTAAGCAAACTGCCCGCAAGTCCACCGGAGGAAAGGCTCCCCGGAAGTCATTAGCCATGAAGGTAATTAAACTAGGGTTTTTAGAATCGATTAAGATTATCGATCATAAACTAATCCGCCGTTATTTTTTGGTTGAATTGGTCAGGCTGCTCGTAAGTCGGCGCCCACCACCGGTGGAGTTAAGAAGCCTCATAGATATCGTCCAGGCACCGTTGCTCTTCGGTGAGAATCTTCTTAATTTATGGATTCTGATTTCAATCTTTAATTGTGATTAAATCTGTTGTTGGATGTGCAGTGAAATCCGCAAGTACCAGAAGAGCACGGATCTTCTGATAAAGAAGCTGCCATTCCAGCGATTGGTACGTGAGATTGCTCAAGATTTCATGACTGAACTCCGTTTCCAGAGCCATGCTATTTGGGCTCTTCAAGAAGCTGCTGAAGCTTATCTTGTGGGTTTGTTTGAAGATACTAATCTCTGTGCAATCCATGCTAAGCGTGTTACAATCATGCCTAAAGATATGCAGCTGGCAAGGAGGATTAGGGGAGAACGTTCTTGATTCTCTTCAATTCTAGGGTTTATGTTTCTTTCTTTAATTTCACCCTAACTAAGTTGTAGGCTTTATAATTCAATGGCTTTTTCTCTTTATAATTCAATGGATATTCAGTATATAATATAACTGTTAATGAAACTTGCTGTTTTGAATTTATTTTCCCCTAATCATAAATATGTCCCTTCTTACACTTTTCTTTTTGAATGCGATTAAGCCGTTTTTTTTTTTTTTTTAATGTTACGTTTTCGATTCGGCTTTTCCTACGTCCGGATAGGGTATATACAATGGTCCATTAAGGTGTGTTTCTATACGTACCTTCAATGTCGCTTTCCTTTCTTCTTGCTTTGGCCCCGAGCCGTTAGACTGGCCTCACTCCGCCGGTGGTTTATGTGGTCCTTTAGAATGTCGATTGACTAGTGGTCAAGTTACTACTGTACACGGATCAATTTAATTGTTCATAAATTATTTAGTCTTATAATTTGAAATAAACATATTTATTATCAAACTGAAGAATGAACCATTGATTTTGCAAATCAACAACAACCGAATAACATTATCAACTAAGAAAAACAATAATAAATATTTGTAAATTATTAAAAAAAAAAATTAGAATAACACTAAACATTCAACAAAAATTGATTACACTATAAATTAGTAATCAAATATTCAAAATTAATTTATAAAATCATAAGAAAAATGGAGAGAAGAGTCAACTGACGGAACATCATTTCAACATTAGAGGCGAAGAAGAAGATCGGTGTCCTACTTCCAGCAACCACAATCACGCAGGTGATCATGTGAGGCTAGATTTAGTCGGAAAAAAAAATTTTGAGAAAAGAAAAAATATTACGGTAAATCAACTTTTCTCTATGTTTTAAATAAAATGTTTGTTTTTCTAGCCTTAAAAATTAAGGTAAACTTTTATTGATCGTGTCTTGACCGGACAAAATTTGCGTCCTCGTCGTGTCCTAGAAGTGTCTTACCTCAGAAACAGTGGCGGCCGCAGGATTTTAAAAGGGGGGCGAAATTTTATTTTCGATAAAAATATTTATGAAAATAAAATTGCGATAAAAACAAAGTCAATATGCCATCTACTTACAATAAACAACAATACAAAAAAATTATAAAAACATTATACTTAAAAGGCGCGATCATAGACCGCGCCTATATATTTTAAAAAAAAAAGCTGTCCTATAGGCGCGGCGGTCTATAACCGCGCCTCTTTAGTTTTTTTTTTCAAAAACGTTACACTATAGCCGCGGTCTAGGACCGCACCTCTATTTGTGTTTTTGTTATCATTATTTCAGATATTAAAACGTTGTCCCCGACAACGCTTTTTACAAATAACACTACTAAATAAATTGTATGTTGTAACCGTTAAAATTAGTTACTTAAGGCTTAAAAAATGTTACAGTAAGGCTTTAGTAATGGATTATGCTCCGCTACAATAGCCTGCCTTGCAATAGGTATGTAGCAACGAAGATGAACTCTATTGTAACGGTTTAATGAATTAAGTCAAAACAATTACAATAGACATATAACTATTACTATAGGTGAAACCATTACAAAAATAAATTATTATTACAATAGATCTTACCATTACAATATTGATAGACCCGTTACCAACGGACAACCATTACAAACGTAGATAATTGTCGATCACCTTACATATAGAACCATTGCCATATGATCTAAAATTGTTACCACAATACCTGATGTGTACAATTAATTAGATAATTTATAAATTATACAAATTTAGTACAAAATACTAATGATAATCCATAGATAGATAATACAAAGGCATAAAGTGTACATCATCATTCCCAAAATAATACGAAGTACTCGTTAAAAGTATGGGCAAAAAATGTATATTAGTCTCCTAATTACACAAATTTCCATATTTTCCCAAACACCTAACTGTTCATCACATAATCAACCCAAAAATTACTTGCAAAAAGTTAAGTTAGCCATCAATCTGGCTTGAACTTCATCCTTCGTTATCTTCATCCTGTAATAGTTCAAAAAATATCATATCAAACATTATATCAACGCTATAACAACAACAAGAACTCAACAATAGTAAGCAAACTCTATTCCAAACCTAAACAACAACAACAACAACAACAACAACAAACTCAAATTGTCAAACTAATACAAAATCAAAAACTTAAGCAACATCCGAAAGTCAAAGTAGAACAATAAGTAATTTCCGGCAGCACAAAACTTAAGCAAGAACTTAAGCAAACTCCATTACAAAATCAAAAACTTAATCAATAACCACAAGGATGGACAAAAATCACAGCAACCAATTCCGGCTGCACAAAGTCTCAGCAGATGAACATGCAAAATGCAAAATCTGGAACGACAACCTTAACAAGAGACTGGAAGGGTTGCCTTGGCAATCACATACACAAGATTGTATTCATACAAATGTCAATCTTTGTATTCAACCAATAGTCTAAATATCATATTCCAAGTTTCTCATATACAAATTATCAACAATACCAAACATAACTCCAAAACAGAAGAATTAGAGTTCAGTTTTCGGAACAAACTTGTAAGGCGTATCACCACCAAATTTCTTCTAGTTAACATAACCAAAAAGAAGTTTCATATAGCCGCCACCACATTCAATATAGTGTTCAAACCTCACTGAATAATACACCGCCAATGTCCTGTTCTTCTTGCTAAACTCGGGTATTTTAGCCGAAATTGCATAATGTTTAGCATCATTATGCGTCTGTATACCTAAAATGTGACACCAAGCTATCAAATAACAAGCACAATCATTGAACAATTAACTTAGAAATTTCAGATTTTTAGCAAGACCCACTAAAAATCACTTAATATAAAAAGTTTTAAAGACTAAAGAATTAAAAAGAGAAAGGAACCTTCTTGAGAGCGAGGGCTAAGCGTTTACTATCAAGCTTCTTGGGAGGCATGAAATCAAGATAGTCTCTAGCACACTGAAATGCCTTATTTTGCAAAGCCAAAGGCATATCACAAGCTCTAACATGTACATTAAGAAACTGAAGAAGTTGTTGTTCGGTTGCCTTTTTCCTTTGAATAAGGTTGCTGAAGAAATTGCTTCTTCTCTCTAGCTCCATCTCTACCACATTGTGCTGAAATTTAAGCCATGAAGAATTTCAAAGGGAAGGTCATATTTGGCCTCAGACCAAGGATAGTTTATAAATCAAAACTAAAACTAATTAGCTACAAGAAGTGAACCAATTGCAACCAACATAAACTGTTCATAATTGAATCGGAATACGGCCCTGTCAAAGCTAGCAAAAAAATTGAATTAAGAGTTAATTAAAGATATTTCAAGTTAAGTAACTAAACCATAAGGAGTTGAACTCTACTGTGAGATGGATATGGGGAAGTCTAGCAAGATTCTGAAACATGCTCAAATGAAATCTCAATTTTTATGCAAGATTTTAGACCCACGGATTTCAAATGGTACTAAAGCAAAGATTCAGAACTAGCAACGGGGAGAGTAAAACGAGTAAAGAAAAGATTCAGAACTAGCAACAGGGAAAGTAAAACGAGTAAATACGGTGATATGTTAACTGCAATACTCTATTATTAATGACAATTTTTTCGAAACTGGTATTCAGCATTTGCATCACAAAATCAGGAAGAAAGAAGCTCGTTACGATTCTCCTAGACATAGCATGAAAATAGACACAACATGAAGACCATCTTAGAGTGGCCAACTTATCCAATAAAGTTTTGTTTGGGGTAACATTGTTTTAAGCAATAGAAGAAGAAGCTAAAGAGCATTTAATCCGTATATTCAAAATTTACAGCTTGAAGATCAAAATTTACAGCTTCAAGTTCAAAATTCTCAAATTCTTAACTGAATAAAGCGTTTCAAGTTGTAGCACACACAATTATTCTCAAATTCTTATCTATAAAACTGTTCGGGTTAACTTTGTGCTCTTACTCAAGCTTTTATACCGAGCTGGCTAAGCTCAAGGGCCCGTAAACTTTTTTAAAAATAAAATGCATAATCAAGATATATAAATGATAGAAACCTTACTAGTGGCTAATAGTTCATAAGTCATCCAGCTACACTCACTTCTAATACACCCTTCAACCTCACAACTTCTGATAATATCCAAACAAACTTAGGCTATGTTTGTCAGTAGTGTCTTTAAAGCTAATCACTAACCTTAAGCTAATAAAAGTAATAGTTTATTAGAGATCATAAATTTAACATTAACCTTAAGCTATTATTAGTAATAGTTCAGATGTCATCCAGCTACACTCACTTCTAATACACCCTTCAACCTCACAACTTATGATTATTTCCAAACAAACTTAGGCTCTGTTTGTCAGTATTGTCTTTAAAGCTATAACCTTAAGCAAATAATAGTAATAGTTTATTAGAGATCATAAGTTAATCATTAATCTTAAGATATTAGATTATTACTTATTAGAACTCATAAGCTATGCTCACCTCATTTTGAGGCTAAACAATAACCTATTCAATGATTCAGCCCAATACATGGATGGTCATGTTTTTTGCATATAATGTGTTAGGACTGAAGTGAACAATAACATCAACAAAACTAGAGTCGTTTAATAAAACCATTAGGACTATATAACCAGAACAACACAGCACGAACCAATGAACAATAAAATCAACAAAATCGATACTTAAAAGCAAAAGGCTCAATTAACAGTGTGTCTAACAACAACAACGAAATCAAAACGCAAAGGTTTATATTCACCATCATCCTCGAATCATTGTTAGTACACAACCAAACGCTCAAGAGAAAGTAGTGTTCAAGTTCATTCTAGCCATAATCAATACTCAAAAGAAGCATTAAAATTGAAGTATTACAGATCCAAGGCCAAACTTGAGCATAAACTAACCTGGTGGTGCACGATTGTAGACAAAGGAAAGTGAGACAACACGAATTTACAAGGAGGAGAGTAGTAGACACTGAATCAATCCATTCCAACCGTAATCGATACTATGCTCTCAACAAGATAAATTCGAGGGTTTCTTCTTCCTAGTCAACTCCATGGTTGTGGTAGAAGAAAAGGGGAAAACAAGATAAATTCGAGGGTTTTTGGGGACTGCGGTGAGACTCACAGGGAACTCGTGAATAGAGATGGTCCGACCGTCTGAGAAAGGCAGAGAGTAGGATGTGCCAGCGAGGTGTGCTCTCGGTGTGAGCAAGGGAGACGCAGGGAGAAGAGAGAGAGAGAGAGAGAGACGGTGAGACAAACCTGAGAATGAATGTGAATCACTACTGAACGATCTCTTTATCTTTTACATTAGGGTTTTTTAATTTAGAAAAGTAAAAAAAATAAAAAATGGAGGCAAAGGATTGAACAAATTTCATTTTGTGTCTAAAGGCGGTATACTTTTTTACTTTTGCGCCAAATATTTTTAGAGCCTACCATTACAATTATCATTACAGTAGGGTTAGTTTTGTAACTTTTTATAATCGTTACACAAGACCATTACCATAACACACCTATAGTAACATAAGTAAACATCTATTACAAGCATGGCATTACAATAAGTCAATCTTGTAAAAACATTACATAAACCATTACCAATAACTTATATAGTAACACAACAAAAAATTCCGTTACAAATATTTAGTTACAATAGGTCAATTATCTAGTAGTGTAAGAGTGTGGTCTAAGACCGCACTTCTAATCCAAACAACAGTTCTCGTGCATTTTGGTGAATTATTTCACTCTAGAGTCTAAAACGGGAAATACTTATGAAGTTTCGTTCACTTCGACGAAAGATCTAAAAAAAACATTTAAATATAACACAAGAATAGTGATATTTAAAAAAAATAAATTGTAGAAAATTTTTTTATAAACGAGAGAAGCACAACCCATTTTAAAACAATTTTTTTCAAAAAAAAAAAAAAAAAATTTTTTTGGCCACCCCTGCTCTGAAACATGTCCCAACCGTGTCCGGTCATATTTGACGGTGTCATAGCGGTTATAAATACAATTGATAGAGGCATTTTTTAGAACAAAATTTTAAAATTATATGTTTTTATAGATTATTGCCTGATATGAAATTCGCTTATTAGATAGGTGAAAAAGTTAGAAACAATACGCTAGAAGGAGGGGTCGAACCTCCGACCTTGTGGTTAACAGCCACACGCTCTAACCAACTGAGCTATTCCAGCAGATGTTCTATAATTCTACACAAATTTTATAATACACTTCGTCAACGATTGCAGCTTGTCCTCTGTATATAGACTCATTTCGGCTGCACGTACCCCACAAATATATATTTATACTATCGACTTCAAAAGAAGATATCAAACATAGAGTAAGAGTAAGACTAAAACATAAGCCTTAGAAACCAAAAATAGGAAAACAACTTCGACAAATCCAACGAAAGGCATGGAGCAAAGCAGCACCCAATATATATATATATATATATATATATATATATATATATATAAAGTAGTTCAAGATAATTTAATTTTAGCAGTTCATTAATAATATGATATATGAATTTAAACTTGAATAAATAAGAATCAAAATCCATAATTTTGTAACAAGAAGGGCGGGCTTTCGGGCTGGCTGGCCGGGGCTCCAAGATCTTTGTGGGATAGCCGCTGCAGCCTCATCTTTAAGTAGCGTGAGAGGGATCAACCGGACTGCTGACAGAGGCCAAACCACCGGATTTTACTTTCCTTATAAAAATTTTAAATAACAATCACAATCCAAACTTTTCTAACAAGATATATATTTTGTTTTCCAAAAATACAAAAGATAGAGTTTATTCTGGGGTATATATAAATTCATGTTCAACTGATCTTCATCGTCTCATCCAGTTCCACAACTTCCTCAATTGACAAGAGAATGGAGCAATACTATTTTGACGAGGATACAAATAGCTATGTCTGGGAGGACTATGACGAAGATTCCGGTTACTCATATCGGATCTCAGTTACGGAGCAGGAGCCAGTCTCAACCAACCGCAATAATTGGTGGTTGGAGATCACGTGCGACGACGACGTCTTGTTTGACGATATGGAGTATGACCTCCAGTTTTCCGGAGCAATCTCTCCACACGACAGGGACTTCATCAGGCGGATACTCGAAAACGAGGTCGGTGTTCCCTGTAATGCCGTCAATGACACGATCGCGCTAATCTACGAGATATACGACTGTCATTATGCACTCGAAGAAATAGAAGCGCACGTACGGATTGCGATCTATCACGGGATGGATAGGGCGTTGGCGCTGTCCGTGGAAGATTTGTTGAGGCCAACTCCGGCGAGTAGAGAAGCCGTTGAAGCACTCGAGAAAGTTATAATTGATATTAACGAGACGCGCTGCATGGTTTGTTTGGAGGAGCTTTCGTTAGGGTCTGAGGCCACAAAGATGCCTTGCTCTCATGTGTTTCACGGTCAATGTATCGTCAAGTGGCTCGAGAACCGGTTTGTTTGTCCGTTATGTCGTTTCGAGTTGCCGCCAGCGCATAAGGGTATTGCGTTGGAAGACATGGATTCTTGATAGTTAGGATTATAGACTACACCCGTCGGCGATATACATGTTAGCCTTCATATGAGTAGTTGTTTAGTAGGCATTCCGTAGGAGATACCATATTTGCCCCAACCACTCTTGACTGCAACGCAGTGGTTGTCTGATACTATGTAGCAATCCTTTATCCTTGTGTTTGTGCATGAATCTGAACACATAAAGAAAGTCTGTAATCTGTTGCAATTCGTGAAATGGGTTTATTGTATTATATGTAGTATAATGTTTTAGGAAAGTTCACCGCTATGGACAGGAGATGAACCGGCCAGCGCCGGTCCAAACCGATTGGATCAAGCTATTTATAAATACTAGTTTAGTGTCCGTGCCTTGCACGGGTATTTGAAAATTTATTTTTTTGTTATTATTTTTGCGTGAATAATTTTTTATAGACTTCATTTTCTTATTATATTTTGTTGATTTGATTATGAATGTTTATGTAATAAAGTATACGCTTATTAAATAATAACAACATAATTGTTGATCTAGTTCGTCATATATATATACATGACTACATCTGGGAACATACCAAACCAAAAGTGTTCACTAAATCTATATTATAAAAAATCACAATATTAATAAATGTAAAAAATAGATATGTGATTTTAATAAATGTCAAATAATAAACGACATCTATCCAATGAAAAAATATATTCAAAATAAATTAATTTATAAAATAAATAAAATTGCGCAAATATATTATAATACAAATTCAGAAGATAACATTTGTCGTGAAACCTCGAAAACATGCGCGACAATCCGATTATAAAAAATAAATAAGATAAACTTGATATAAGTGTAAACTCAAAAGTTATGATCGCTTGATATTATTGATAGAAAACGAAATAATTGTAAACTCAAAAGATAACATTAATATTTATATAGTCAAATTTGAAATTATTTAACGTAAATAGATAATGCTGCCTAAAAAAACTCGATGGACAGAATTACGACCCACATAATTGTAGGTTAACGATCCAAAAAATAAACATTATAAAAACGCCAAGAAATGTATTATTTGTATACTCTATAGACTACCTATTTATACAAGTTCAAATACCATCAAGCCTAGTAGCTAATCGATGTGGGACAACAAAAACACTTCAAAATTTAATTAAATAGATCATTTTGATATTAATTTGGAAAAAAAAATGTCCTAAAAATAAAACTTTAGGGGTACGGTTATTTATATAAAAGTAATGTGAAAATATTTAACGTAATAACCAAAGACCAAGATTACTTTAGGTAAGAACATTATGACCCACATAATTGTAGGTTAACGTTCCCAAAAATAAAATCTTCCCTAAAAATAAAACTTTAGGGGTACGATTACTCCTGAGCTACAATTAATTTAGGGAATAACATTATGGCCCACATAATTGTAAGTTAACGATCCCAAAAATAAAATATCATTCTAATATGAATAATAATTATAGTTGAACTTAACCAAAAGGCTAAGATATGTATTATTTGTATACTCTCTATATTCCCTATTTATACAAGTTCTAAAACCATCAACTTTAGTAGCTAATCGATGTGGGATAACAAATCCTTCAAAAAAATTTAACGTAAAATGGATGATGCTGATAACAAAAGATTCTTTATTTTAAAAAATAGTTTAAAATTAAAGATTTTTTGTCGAAAAAATAGGATGGTTAGGAAAAAAAAAGTTACTTGAAATTTTCTAATAACAGATTGTTAGTTTAATAAATAAAGATTCTCTACCTTAAAAAATAGTTTACAAAATAAATATTCTCTGACTTAAAAAAACAGTTTTTTTAGGAGTAAAGATATTTTCAAAATAAATCGGTTACAAAAAAATTTTTTGGACTTAAACAGAAAAGATTTAATGGCGTTAATTGTGGGAACTCTATTTTAGAAATACTGCCTCCACAACGCGCCACGTCAGCGAGTATATAGACTTCCTATTTATACAAGTTCTAAAACCATCAAACTTAGTAGCTAATCGATGTGGGACAACAAAAACTCTCAAAAAAATTTAACTAAATAGATCATTTTGATATATTCATTTGAAAAAGAAAAAAATCTATCCTAAAAATAAAATTTTAGGGGTACGATTACTTATATAAAAGTAATGTGAAAATATTTAACGTAATAACCAAAGGCCGAGATTAGTTTAGGGAAGAACATTATGACCCACATAATTGTAGGTTAACGTTTCCAAAAATAAAATCTTTCCAAAAAATAAAATTTTCAGTGTACGATTACTTTTTCCTAAAAATAAACCTTTAGGGGTACGATTACTTTAGGAAAGAACATTATGACCCACATAATTATAGGTTAACGATCTCAAAAATAAAATATTATTCCGATATGAATAATAATTATAGTTGAACTTAACCAAAAGGCTAAGAAATGTATTATTTGTATACTCTTTAGACTCCCTATTAATACAAATTCTAAAATCATCAACTTTAGTAGCTAATCGATGTGGGATAACAAAATCCTTAAAAAATTTAACGTAAAATGGATGATGCTGATAACAAAAGATTCATTAGCTTAAAAGAATAGTTTTAAATTAAAGATTTTTTGACCAAAAAAATAGATTGGTTAGAACAAAAAAAATTACGTATTATTTTCTAATAACAAATTGTTAATTTACTAAATAAAAATTCTCTGTCTTAAAAAAATAGTTTACAAAATAAATATTCTCTTGCTTAAAAGTTTTTTTTAGGGATAAAGATATTTTTAAAACAAATCGGTTACAAAATAAAATTTTTGAACTTAAAAAGTAATATTTAATGGCGTTAATTGTGGGAGCTCTATTTTAGAAATATTGTCTCCACAGCGCGCCACGTCAACGAGTATATAGACTCCCTATTTATACAAGTTCTAAAACCATCAATCTTAGTAGCTAATCGATGTGGGACGACAAAAATCCTCAAAAAATTTAACTAAATAGATCATTTTGATATTCATTTGAAAAAAAAAAGAAAAAAAATCTTCCCTAAAATTAAAACTTTAGGGGTACGGTTACTTATATAAAAGTAACGTGAAAATATTTAACGTAATTGTGATCCACATAATTGTAGGTTAAAATTCTCAAAAATAAATCCTTAAAAATAAAACTTTAGGGGTACGATTACTTTAAGGAAAACATTATGATCCACATAATTGTAGGTTAACGATCCCAAAAATAAAATATTAATCCGATATGAATAATAATTATAGTTGAACTCAACCAAAAGGCTAAGAAATGTATTATTTATATAATCTTTAGACTCCCTATTTATACAAGTTCTAAAAATATCAACTTTAGTAGCTAATCGATATGAGATAACAAAATTCTTCAAAAAATTTAACGTAAAGTGGATGATGCTGATAACAAGATTCCTTAGCTTAAAAATAGTTTAAAGTTAAAAATTTTTTGTCCCAAAAAATAGGTTGGTTGGAACAAAAAAAAAAGTTACGTGAAATTTTTTAATAACAGATTGTTAGTTTAATAAATAAAGATTCTTTAGCTTAAAAAATAGTTTATAAAATAAATATTTTCTGGCTTAAAAAAACAATTTTTTTAGGAGTAAATATATTTTCAAAAGAAATCGGTTACAAAAAAAAATTTTAGACTTAAAAAGAAAAGATTTAATGTCATTAATTGTGAGAGCTCTATTTTAGAAATACTGCCTCCACAGCGCGCCACGTCAGTGAGTATATAGACTCTCTATTTATACAAGTTATAAAACCATCAAGCTTAGTAGTTAATCGATGTGAGACAACAAAAACTCTGAAAAAATTTAACTTCATTTGAAAAAAAGAAAAAAAAATTCTCTAAAACTAAAACTTTATGGGTACGGTTACTTATATAAAAGTAATGTGAAAATATTTAACGTAAAAACCAAAGACCAAGATTACTTTAGTAAAGAACATTATGACCCACATAATTGTAGGTTAACGTTCCCAAAAATAAAATCTTCCCTAAAAATAAAACTTTAAGGTACGATTACTTTAGGGAAGAACATTATGACCCACATAATTGTAAGATCCCATTTTTTGCCTTCACCGCCCCCGCGGTGAAGAGGGCCGCCCCTACGGCCGGCTGCCCCTGCAGTTGACGTGATCCGCCCCTGCGGATGACGACAGATTGTGCCTGATCTTTCTTCCGTTCTTTTTATCTTCCTTCCATAGATAGAATACCCGATATTCTATCCTATTGGCCGGTTTCTTGATCTTCTTTTCTAAACCCTATACGCCTATCCGTCTATCTTTCCAGCCATCCCTATATATATTCCTTCCATTCTTCCTTTTTCCCGTCTCTTGCTATCGTCTTCTTCAATCCTAGAGTGTTGCAGTCTTGCCCTTGTGTCCTTGCTAAACGTGTAAGTTCTTCCTCCCTTGTTCTTCTTCACGTTTATGTGTTGTTGCACCTTGCTTTGCTTATGTTTCGGTTTCTTCCTTCGTTCTTCTCTTTTCTTCTTCTCCAAGGATCAAGCATGAGCCTTGATTCTTGTGGAGTATTCCGTTGTTGATCCTTTATTGTTCTCAAGCACTTTGGAGTTGAGTCTAGACGTGTTGGAATCAAAGGTACGAGCTTTGCTTGCCCCCTGCAGTGAGATATGTCGAAGAGAAGCCCGACAGTAGCTTCTGAAGAAGATCCACCCCCGCGCCTACACAGAGCCGCCCCTGCGCCTCTGTCACGTGCCGCCCCTGGGCCTCTGCCCAACCGCCCCTGCGGTTTTCTCTACTGTAACTCCCGTCTTTGGTGAGTTGCTTCTTTCCTTCCTTTCCTCGTTCCTTTCTTGGTTCCTTGTTCCCTGAGCTGCTGTAAGACTAAGGTCGAGCCTTTAGCATGTGTAGATCTCTTAGAGATCGTTGAGACTAGAAGCTATAGACTTCTAGCAACCGTTTCGTTCCTGGTCCATGATGCTTGTGTGAACAGGCTTTTCTTGCTCCTTTCCTGAGGGAAACTGAGTGTTCTTTGAGTTGTTCGCAGATCTTCGAGTTACCTTCGAGTGAGGTAAGTCCCTTGGACTTGCTTAGCTTCATTCCGCGTATTGGTTGGATTGTATTGGCTTGTTTGTGTTGTTTATCATATTATAACGGATAACCGGAAATAGGATTCACCCTTTATTACCCTTAACTGGCCCAAGTGCATTATAACCGGGCGGTGACCACTTGTCTAGTTCTACAGGAGACTAGAATGTGCTTTTGCAACCCAGGCCCGTAGGTAACGGATAGTACTGATCTATTCCTATTGGTAGACGGAAGCGGAGGCGAGTTTCGGGAGATTCTCGTGTGACAAAAGAAGTTGAATTAGTAATGGATAACCTTAATGAAAGATAATAATTGGTTGTGTGCAAGCATGCTATGTGTTTATCTTACCTTATGTGTGTTTGTGCCTTTACGCTCTTGCTTATACCAATAATGTTAGCTAACGGTTTATACCGTCGTTGTAGATGTTCCGCAGGTTCAGGATGTTGTTGAGTGATCCGGATGTCAGCCGGGGTTCCCGTACATTATAGGACATGATCGGGTTTATGTTTCTTTTGTCGTTTCCCTTTTGTTTTGAACTCGGTTGCGAGTCTTTTCCGCTTTTCTTTGTTTAAACCTTTGGTTTTATATTGAGTTTTGGTTTTCATTCGTTTGTGCCTTGTTGTAAGATCCGTTTACTGTTGCTACTCTGAGGGTCGGGACCCATTGTGCGGTCCTAACCCATAGCGCTCCGAGTTCCCAAAACTTGGGGTGTTACAATATGGTATCAGTGCTCTAGGTTGGCAACAACGGCACTCAAAATCTTCTACAAGTCGGATGGATAAATAAATAGAACCCGCAAGGGGTCTAAAGTTTTCAAAAGGGGGTTTTTGTTTTTAAACCGTTGGTCTGGGATAGATGTACGGGCGACCACCACTACCTCCGCAGATCTCAGCAGCGTAGTTTCTTATATGTTGGCCTTTATATGTGCTTTTCTTGTATTTCTTCTTTAGCTATAGCGTGACCTTATATCTATATATAGTCTTATATATCTATCCTTATAGCAGATGACGCGTACTAGAGATACATCTGCTATGGGGCGAGGAAGGGGTCGACCACCACTTCCACCTACCGTCCGTGGACGAGGACGTGCGGGGAAACCTCCACTAGCTAGAGGTCGGGACCAAGCCCCAGCTGCCAATCTGCCTATTGCTTAGGCGTTTTCTGAAGGGGTTGCTGAGAGCATTGTTCCTGAGGCTGGGAACGGGACCGCTGCTAGGTTCGGAGCTCAGAGGGCGCCATCGACGGAGTCCACATGAGTGTCTATCGGAGCTTCTGCATATCGCGATTATGTGCAGAGAGTTGAGGAGGCTATCAGGACTGGAGGACCAACACCAGTGCTGCCAGTTCTTGCGAAATCAGCTGAGGTTTTGCAGAGTGTTACACAGGCTGTTGCCCCGCCTACTAGAGTTGCTGAGGTTGTTAGAGCGTCGGCTGAGGCAAAGGAGCCAAAGCCCGATAGTTGGTTGAAGGCTTTCGACCAGCTGAAGGTTCCCGTTTTCGTCGGAAAGACCGGCTTAGAGGTGGATCAGTGGCTAGGACATGTGGATTCTGCTATGGAGGCTATCGGTTTCCTTGAGGGTCGTCGAGTCTACATAGCACAGACGCTGCAGAAGGATCAGGCTCATTCTTGGTGGAGGACAATTCGCAGTAAGTTCACCAGTTATGAGCTGATGAAGTCAGTGATCAGGGATCGCTACTGCCCTGCAGCTATGAGGAGAGACCGTCTTCAGGATTTCCTTGAGGTTGGATTCGAGGATTTGTCTATTGATGAGATCATCATCAAGTTTCAGGATGAGTTGGCGCTGCTAGGTCCATCTGCACCACGTGAGGATCAGCATGTTTACCTTCTCTCGGAGGTTGAAAGAGTAGACACACTCTTATCTTACTGGTTTCCGTTGTGAGTCTTTGATGGACTATCGGGATAGAGCTTCTGCATATGAGAGAGACCAACCGGGTTAGAGGAAAGCTTCTCAGACATGAGGTCTTGAGAAGAGACAGAAGACTGGATCAGCTAGTGTTGGAGCTGAAGCAGCTGGGTTTGGACGTAGTCAGACGCCTGACGTTCTGGTTTCCAGCAGAGTTCTGACAGAGGACGGCATTGTCATAAATGCGGAGTAGCTGGGCACTTCCGAGCTGATTGCAAGAAGCAAGCAGTGACTTGCTTTTCTTGCGGCAAGCCCGGACATAGAGCTGCGTTTTGCCGACAAGGCAAGACGTTATCTCAACAGGGTTCTTCACCTGCCAGTGTTGCTGGAGGAGGACAAATATCGTAGTACCAGCAGAAGCAGAGAGTGTCTTGTTCTACCGCTCCTCAAGGTTCCACTCCGGTACAGGGGAGAGGTAGAGGACGTGTTGGTGGATCCGCGGACACTAGATATGCATCAGCTAGAGTGTATGAGTTGAGAAGTGTTGTAGAGCCGACAACGCCAACAGCTACAAGTACCATTCATATTAATGGTTTTCCGGTCAGAGTTCTTTTCGATACTGGTGCTACGCATTCTTTTATATCTGAGGCATGTGTAAATAGATTGGCCTTAGTTACTATAGAAGGTAGACCCCTCTTTATAGGATTACCCGATGGGGTAAGATTCGAGGTACTCGAGAGGTTCGCGATTGTCCTATCCGATTGGGAGGTCGCGATTGGCAATCTAACTTCTTCGTCTTGTACTTAGTACATGAAGAAGTTATTCTGGGTATGGATTGGATGGGTCGACATCGAGCAGTTCTTGACATCGACAGGAGGACTATGACGGTAACAACAGAGACAGGCCATGTTGAGATTTTCCGAGGATGAGATCTCGGGAAGACTGGTACAATCATCAGTGCAGTAGGAGCTACAAGACTTATCTATCAGGGTTACGAGGCTTTTTGGTGCTACGCCATGAAAGATAGTACGAGTCCAGCTTTGGAGGAGATTCTAATAGCTTGCGAGTTTTCTTACGTCTTTGGAGAACCATCAGGGTTACCTCCACAAAGGAGTGTAGACTTTGGCATTGAGCTAGAGCCCGGTACGAGACCGATCTCTAAATCTCCTTATCGTATGGCGCCTATCGAGATGCTTGAGTTGAAGAAGCAGCTCGAGGAGTTAGCAGAGAAGGGCTTCATCCGCCCTAGTGTATCTCCTTGGGGCGCACCAGTTCTCTTCGTCAGGAAGAAAGACGGGTCCATGAGGTTATGTATCGACTACCGAGAGCTAAACAAAGTGACGATCAAGAACAAGTACCCTTTGCCCCGTATGGATGACCTTTTGGATCAACTACATGGAGCTTCAGTGTTTTCGAGGATCGATCTTAGATCTGGTTATCACCAGCTGAGGGTGAGAGAGCATGACGTAGCTAAGACATTATTTCGGACCAGATATGGACACTACGAGTTTGTAGTGATGCCATTTGGGCTTACGAACGCGCCCGTAGTCTTCATGGAGTTGATGAACAGCATCTTCATCGACTTCCTAGACCAGTTTGTAGTTGTCTTCATCGACGACATTCTGGTTTACTCTCGCAGTAAAGAGGAGCATGCTGGACACTTGAGGATTGTTCTTCAGGTTTTACAGGATAGATAGTTGTACTCCAAGCTCTCTAAGTGCGAGTTTTGGATGTCCGATGTAGCATTCCTTGGTCACATTGTTTCAGCTGAAGGGATCAAGGTGGATCCGCCGAAGATCGAGTCAGTAGCATCTTGGCCGCCACCTAAGAACGTCAAGGAGGTCCGCGGCTTCTTAGGATTGGCCGGCTACTACCGGCGTTTTGTTGAGGGCTTTCAATTATCGCCCGACCGCTCACTTCCTTGTTGCGGAAGTCTACGAGGTTTGTATGGTCAGAGTTGTGCCTGCAGAGCTTCGAAGAGCTGAAGAAGAGGTTGACCTCTGCCCCTATACTAGCTCAGCCAGAGGGCATTGAGGATTTCGTGGTTTACAGCGACGCATCCAAGCTGGGCTTAGGATGTGTTCTGATACAGAGGGGTAAGGTGGTCACTTACGCGTCTAGACAATTGAAGACGTAGGAGGAGAATTACCCTACCCATGACTTGGAGTTGGTTGTTGTGGTCCACGCTTTGGAGAGTTGGAGGAATTATCTGTACGAAGCTACGTGTCAGATATTCACCGATCACAAGAGTCTGAAGTACATATTCACTTAGCGGGAGTTGAATAACCGCAAGCGCAGATGGTTGGAGTTGATCAAGGATTTTGACCTTGAGATCTTATACCACCCGGGGAAAGCTAATGTGGTAGCAGATGCCCTTAGTAGGAAGACTCCCCGAGAGAGGGCGATTGCTAGGCTGACAGCTCAGCCACAATTACAGCAAGATCTGGCATGGCTAGAGATGGATATCCACTTTCCGGATTCCGACAGTCAGTTGTCCACCTTAGAGTTAGTACCTTATCTGTTGGCTGAAATCCGACAGAAGCAGGAGAGTTGCCTAGCTTTGACACAAATTCGAGACCGGATGTCACGAGGAGAGGCGCCGCAGTTTGCTATTGGTGCTGATGGAGTTCTGAGACGTCAGGAGCGTGTTTGTGTGCCTTAAGATCGAGAGTTGAGACAGAGGATCCTTCAGGAGGCTCACTCTTCACCTTACTCAGTATACCCTGGTGCGAGTAAGATGTATCAGGATATCAAACGCTCTTTCTAGTGGGGAGGTCTGAAACCAGATGTCACAAGATATGTAGCTCAGTTTGCAACCTGATAGCAGGTCAAGATCGAGCATCATAGACTAGGAGACGAGCTACACTCACTTCCCGTCCCTCAGTGGAAGTGGGAAGACAATGTAACACCCCGAATCCGCGGGACTCGGGATGTCACATTGGGCTAGGATCTCACAATGGATCCTGACCCTAACCTGACAACAAGTTCACTGGACCTTACAACATGGCACTGACAGATATAAAACAAATACATAAAACAGTATAAAATGTAGGACCGAAAGTAAACAACAACATAGCCGAGTATATATAACGACATCCTCACACAGGAGGTACAAAAGATCATCCTCACGCAGGAGGGAAAACACAACAACCCCAAACCAACCACCTAATGTACGAGAGTCCTCGGCCTGTCACCCTGCCAGATCACCCAGTAGCGCCTAACCTGTAAACATCTACAACACGGTATGAAACCGTTAGCTAACCATACATATATGAGGTAAAGCATAAGCACAAGCACAATCATGAAAGATAAACACATCAGCATGCTATCACACATTTACCCATTTATTATCTTTATATAATAACCATTCACTCAAAAACCGTATAGATATAGATAGATGAAAGTATGTGACACGAGGACCGATACATCCCCACCTCTGAGTGCAATGTCCAGCTGTACGAGTATCGGTCACACAATCCGTGTACCCTATGGGAGTGGATTGCGCCCTTCCTGTAAACCAGTCTGGCCCGACATCAGAGAACCTCCCAGACTCCACGGCGGGATGAAAGGGAAAGGTTATCATAGTCACGCAGTGGGCAGTCAATAAAACATAGGTCGATAAAAACGATAACTTATGCTATCATAGCAAACATGTAAAGCATACACCACTCATGCAAACACCCAATATAAGGATGGTAGCTAAGTAAGTCCTACGGACTTACCTCAACCTCGTACAAACTCAACCACGATCACCTCTACACTGGAAGGACAACACGGCCTATAAACAAGGCATAAAGATATATATCAAACTCTATTCATCAAAGGGGTCACACCTAGACCCAAAGGGATCCATAAGGATCATAATCAATCTATAAGCCTCACAACCAACTAAACCTCAATATCTCAACATAACTCACAATTCCTCAAATCTCAAGGTAGTATCTAATCAACATTCCTCAATCTCAATTCTAATCCTAATTTAATTAATTAACCTTTAATTAATTAACTAATTAGATTTTGCCAGAATAACGTTTTGCCCGCAGGCAATTTCTAAACCCCTTGTCATCATATTTCATCAAACAAACAACCCATAATCACCAGAATAATATAACGACCATAATGGAATTTCTAATTGTCCTATTTGACAAGCCTAAAGTAATTTTAGGCCAAATTGCAGTACGGAAAACGAATAAATTCATAACTTATTCGTTACTAACCCGATTGACGATCTGAAAGAAGATTCGGAATCACAACGACGCAGGCTACGCATGGACATCATCAAATTCATGGGAATCTGAGCGACGGAACCGTACTGGTGACATATATGCTCGACCAGCCCTCCATATACTCGGAAATGTAGAAACTCGGTACCGTTATGAAGAGAATGAAGAGAGGAATTCAGAAACTCAAACGGAATTGAAATCGGATTAGAAACGGAGAGTATATCTGAGTTTGAAGGTTGAGAGAAATCAGAGCTTTTACGAGGAAACGTGAAAGGAAATGAATTAATAAAGGATTTTCCGCTATTTATAGTGAAAACGATAATTATCCTTTAGTAAAGTCGATAATTATCCTTTAATCGATCCAAAGGTGGGTCGAACCTCTTTCTCCAAACTTCTCGAGATTGGAACATTAAATCTGGAATATTGTAGGGATAATTATTCCACAACTGCCTCGGAAAACGTGTATTCCTAAACCGTCTTTCTTAGCCGTTAAGAAACGAAATAGCGACTATTTTGGCCGTTTTGCCTATCCATGTTATTTCATATCTAGGACATATCCGATGTCCTGATCATTTCTCTCAACTGTATTATTATTAATTGGAGCTCCCAAATGGTTCAAATAACACGGGAGGGTAAAAATAATTACCCGGGGGAAAAAGTAAAAATTTCCCCAAACGTCCAAAATTACGCCAGGAACATAACGGTGGGACTCTTACTCATCACTTGCGAAATCTTCGCGAGTTATATGTCAATTACTATCAACGATTAAGTTAACCAACATTAATTAGAATTCGGAAATCCTAATTATTACAGACATCTCTATGGATTTTGTGACCTTTGAGACCGAGTCGTGGTTTTGATGTTATATGGGTCATAGTAGATCGACTGACAAAAACCGCACGTTTCATTCCGATCAAGGAAACGTGGCCGGTGTGTCGGTTAGCAGAGGAGTTCACCAGGCAGATAGTGAGACTTCATGGAGTACCTAGGACTATAGTCTCTGATAGAGACGGACGGTTCACATCGAGGTTCTGGCAACAGGTTCATGCCACCCTAGGTACGAGTCTGCAGTTCACGACTACTTATCATCCTCAGACCGATGGTCAATCCGAGCGGACCATCCATACTCTGGAGAACATGTTGAGAGCCTGCGTGTTAGACTAGGGACAGGTGTGGCCAGATCACCTACCCTTAGTGGAGTTTTCGTACAACAACAGTTGGCACGCATCGATCAGGATGGATCCTTATGAGGCTTTATACGGGCAAAGATGTCGTACACCGTTGTGTTGGGAAGAGCTAAGTAGTGCTAGCGGAGTAGCACCTGAACAGATACAGGATGACATGGCTCGTGTAGCAGTGATCCGCAAGCGGATGTTAGCAGCGCAGAGTCGACAAAAATCCTATGCAGATAAGAGGCGCAGACCTCTAGAGTCAAGGAGAAATTGAGCCCCAGATACGTCGGACCGTTCGAGATTCTGGAGCGAGTGGGAGAGGCAGCATACCGACTTGCCTTGCCGCCGAGACTCGAGGGTGTTCACCCAATCTTCCATGTGTCTCAACTACGGGATTACATACCAGACCCGAGACACATTGTCAGACATGAGGATTTAGTGATCGAGCCATACCACATATTCGTAGAGCACCCGGTGGCTGTCTTAGAGCGTAGTACGAGACACTTGCGTTCGAAGGACATCCCGATGATGAAGATTCAGTGGTCGATGCGAGGAGTTGATGACGCGACTTGGGAGACACAGGATAGTATCCAAAGGAACTATCCGGAGTTTTACGTTGGGTTTGTTGCACCGTTAGCATAGTCAATTGTTTCAGTTTTTCCTATGTTGCGTTGCGTACGCTTTTGTGTGACGTTTTGAGTTACGTGCCCCGAGTGGGAATATATGAGTTTTGTTCTATTTTTGTGTGTTGTTGGGATCGTTGGGCTTTTGCAAATTTCGGGACGAAACTTTTTTTTAGGGGGATCTGATGTAAGATCCCAGTTTTTACCTTCACCGCCCCTGCGGTGAAGAGGACCGCCCCTGCGGCTGATGTGATCCGCCCCTGCGGATGACGACAGATCGTGCCCGATCTTTCTTCCGTTATTTTTATCTTCCTTCCATAGATAGAATACCCGATATTCTATCTTATGGGCCGGTTTCCTGATCTTCTTTCTAAACCCTAGACGCCTATCCGTCTATCTTTCCATCTGTCCCTATATATTCCTTCCTTTCTTCCTTTTTCCCGTCTCTTGCTATCGTTTTTTTCAACCCTAGAGTGCTGCAACCTTTCCCTTGTGTCCTTGTTGAACGTGTAAGTTCTTCCTCCCGTTTATGTGCTGATGCACCTTGCTTCGCTTCTGTTTCGGTTTCTTCCTTCGTTTTTCTCTTTTCTTCTTCTCCAAGGATCAAGCATGAGCCTTGATTCTTGTAAAGCTTTCCGTTGTTGATCCTTTGTTGTTCTCAGGCACTCTGAGTGGAGTCTAGACGTGTTGGAATCAAAGGTGCGAGCTTTGGTTGCCCCTGTTGTGAGATCTGTCGAAGAAAAGCCCGACAGTAGCTTCTGACAAAGATCCGCCCCCGCGCCTGCACAGAGCCACCCCTGCGGTTTTCTCTGCTGTAACTCCCGTCTTTGGTGAGTTGCTTCTTTCCTTCCTTTCCTCGTTCATTTCTTGGTTCCTTGTGGTTGCTCCTTGTTCCCTGAGCTGTTGTAAGACTAAGGTCGAGCCCTTAGCATGTGTAGATCTCTTAGAGATTGTTGAGACTAGAAGTTATAGACTTCTAGCAACCATTTCGTTCCCGATCCGTGATGCTTGTGTCAACAGGATTTTCTTGCTCCTTTTCTGAGGGAAACTGAGTGTTCTCTGAGTTGTTCGTTGATCTTTGAGTTACCTTCGAGTGAGGTAAGTCCCTTGGACTTGCTTAGCTTCATTCCACGTATTGGTTGTATTGTATTGGCTTTTTTGTGTTGTTTATCATATTATAACGGATAACCCGGAAATAGTATTCACCCTTTATTACCCTTAACTGGCCCAAGTGTATTATAACCGAGCGGTGACCACTTGTCTAGTTCTACAGGAGACTAGAATGTGCTCTTGCAACCCAGGCCGGTAGGTAACGGATAGTACTGATCTATTCCTATTTGTAGACGGAAGCGGAGGCGAGTTTCGGGAGATTCTCGTGTGACAAAAGAAGTTGAATTAGTAATGGATAACCTTAATGAAAGATAATAACCGGTTGTGTGCAAGCATGTTATGTGTTTATCTTACCTTATGTGTGTTTGTGCCTTTACGCTCTTGCTTATACCTAGAATGTTAGCTAACGGTTTATACCGTCGTTGTAGATGTTCCGCAGGTTCAGGATGCTGCTGAGTGATCTGGATGGTGTGGTCAGCCGGGGTTCCCGTACATTATAGGACGGGATCGGGTTTATGTTCCTTAGCTTAAAAAATAATTTAAAATTAAAGATTTTTTGTCCCAAAAAATAGGTTGGTTGGAACAAAAAAAAGTTACGTATAATCTTTCAATAAGGGTGTTAGTTTAGTAAAAAAAAATTTTGCATTAAAAAATAAAGATTTATTGGCCAAAAAATTGTGAGACCTCCATTTGATTAGTGTTTCCACAACGCGTCACGTCATCATAATATGTACTCTCTTTTAGTATGTATAATAGATAATAGATTCTTAGGCTTTTTGGACACAAATTAGGCCTTTACAGATTTGACGGACTGGTCTAAATCGGACCAGTCCAGATCGGCTCTAAACTAGATCTAGATCTAGCCCAACGAAAACTTTTCAGATCCGGACGGGCCGGTCCAAAATTTTTAAGTGTACTTAGCATGAGAGAAAAAGAAAACAATTAAAAATGACGTATAATACTTTCAAAACGTTATCTTTATTATACAAGTGAAAAAACAACTGTTATATTGTATAATTTCCATTAATATATAGTTTATTTGATATACTTTATAAATTATAAATATTTTCAAAATTTTATGTAAATTATATAAACTAATTATAATCGATCCATGCAAGATGTATTAACCTAAATATGTAGGGTCGTCATTTTCAATCCCTACCGGGTTTTTGGATCGACCCAAATCCAATATAAATGTTTGGTTTTCGGTTCATCCTTTTAAGAAGAATTGGGTCGTTCTGAACTGACCAATTTAAAAGAAAGAAAAAAAATATTATAATCTATATACTCTACTTAAACAGACGACATGACGTGGCGTCCCCACAATTTTTCTCGTGTTAAATCTTTTATTAAATAACAAATTAAGCCAATAAATCTTTTTTACTAAAACTTCTAAATTTTTTAAAACTAACTGGCGATTATATAGATTAACAGAAACAAAATCACGATAATTATAAAAACTATCTAATGACGATCTAGATCCCTTTTTTTTAATAATATTTTTTTTTCTTAACTATATAATTGGTTGAAAAAAATATTTTGAAAGGAACTCCAACAAATAACGTCATACAAATTTTTATTTTTTAAATATTTTAATAAGCTAATAAGTCTTTTATTTTTAAATTAACTATCTTATTATAAATATTTCACGTTACTCGAAAGACTCATTACTTCAACGTTTTTTAATTTTAATTTTTTAATCCCTGATTTTTTTTTAAATCCGTTAACTGTTTTGAAAAGATATCTACGATTCAAAATCTTTTTTATAAAAAAAATCTTGAAACTCAAAAAATATAATCCGAATTTTCTTAAATGTTTGACTCATTAGTTTTGAGATTCATCCTTATCTACATTTTCTAGATTTTCTTTTATATCCTCTATTTTTACGTTTTGATGAGATCTCTAATGAGTAAATGCATTTAAATTAAATAATAGTTACGGAATATTATATTTTGAAAAACAGTCAGTTTTTTCCTAAATGCTAATTAACACAATAATTTTTTTTATTTTTTTAAGAAAAACGTGCTCAATAGTATCTATATACTTTATCAAAGCCAGCGACACAATGCTAACGTAACGATCTTACGTTTTTTTCACATTACATTCCTAAATCACAAATTAAGCCACAAAAAAAATTTTACTAAAACAATATATAAACTATTAAAGTTTAATTTTCTAAAGATATGATAGATTGATTGTTAAACTTCTCGATCATGTACGTTACGTTGTTAACTTGTAAGAGAAGCCATATATTGATTTCAGATATACTTACCGTAAACTTCTCAAGCACACTTCTCATATTATTTCCACTATATATATAGAACACACTTTTTCATAAGCCAATACACTTTTCTTATTTTTCAAGTTAATCTACAAATTTCTACATCTTTTAATTTCAATTCTATTATCTAATGATTATGTTTCGTCAGATTCCGACAATTTGAAGATAATTTCCAAGTTATAGTTTTATACCTTCGTTGTACTTTTTCAGGTAAATCTCACACAATCTAATAAGCAAAAAGTTCATATATTGATTTGTTTTATGAAATTTTCGATATTTTATCGTATTTTTCATGTTCAATCTAATAAGCTTCGTCGTATTTCTCATGTTTCGTCATTTTAAAAAAAAAAAATGGATCAGATTTCGATTTGCATACACACCATCTCATAAGTAGCAAACTTTTTTTAAAAAATTTTTGATTAGATTTGTTTTTTTAATGCCGATGTTTTTTAAAAATTTGATCAGATTTCGATCGATCTAAACATCATCTAATAAAAAAAAATTTATATTTTTTAATCAAATTATTTTTTTTTTAAATAAATATATTCTGTTTTTATTTTTATTTTTACAATCATTTTTCACAAAAATAAAATTCTCTTTTTTCTTTCTCTTTCCAAAAAATTCGTTAGTGATAAATTAAAAGGTGTGTAAAATTTTTTTTATTTTTTAATGTTTATTGTTTTAACATAATACTTTTTTCAACAAAATTTTGATCATATTTAATTTTTTTAAAATGCTTGTTCAAATTTCGAGCGGACTAAAAACCATCTCATAAGCAACATAAATTTGATTGCTTAGCCATGCTATTCTTATTCAGCATATTACTTCATCTTTTAAATATTTATATTTCGACTAACTTTTATTTGAAACTCCATTTTAACAAAATTAAATTATACTGTATGTATTCTTGTATAGTTTCGGTTATAAAAAAATATCTTTTTTTTTATTATTATAATTACATCTCCTATCTTTTACTTGGATATACATAATATAATAAATAAAACTTATAATAAGTATATATATAAAGTAGTTCAATATAATTTAATTTTAGCAGTTCATTAATAATATGATATATGAATTTAAACTTGAAAATAAATAAGAATCAAAATCAAAACTTTCCTAAAAATCAAAATCACCGGATTTTACTTTCCTTATAAACTTTAAATAACAATCAAAATCTAAACTTTTCCAAAAAGATATAGATTTTGTTATCCAAAAATACAAAAGATATAGCTTATTCTGGTATATCTTCAACTCTTGATCGTCGCATCCAGTTCTACAACTTCCTTCATTGACAAGAGAATGGCACAATACTATTTCGACGATGATACAGATAGCTATGTCTGGGATGGCAACGACGAAGCTTCCGGGTACTCATATCAGATCTCAGTTACGAAGCAGGAACCGGTCTTCACCAACCCTAATTGGTGGTTGACGATCACGCCCCACAGCGAGGACTGGCTTAACGGTATGGAGTATGAACTTCAGTTTTCCGGCGTAATCACTCGAGACGACAGGGACTTCATCAGGCGGATACTCGAAAATGAGGTCGGTATTCCCTGTAATGCCGTCAATGACACGATCGCGCTAATCTATGAGTTATACAGCCGCTGCCGCCAATATCCCCTCGAAGAAATAGAAGCGAGCGTACGGATTGAGACGTATTACGGGATGGATAGGGCGTTGGATTTGTCCGCAGAAGATTTTTTGAGGCCAACTCCGGCGTGTAGAGAAGCTGTGGAAGCACTCGAGAAAGTTATAATTGATATTAATGAGACGCGCTGCATGGTTTGTTTGGAGGAGCTTTCGTTAGGGTCTGAGGCCACAAAGATGCCTTGCTCTCATGTGTTTCACGGTCAATGTATCGTCAAGTGGCTTGAGAACCGGTTTGTTTGTCCATTATGTCGTTTCGAGTTGCCGCCGGCGCATAAGGGTACTACGTTGGAAGGCATGGATTCTTGAACCTAGTTCTTTTTGTATGACAAAAAAAAAAAAAGATATAGATAGAATATTTTAGCAGTAAATTTGAAAACTTTTAAAGATTGATCTGAATGTTGGTGTTGCAATTGCATGTCAACAAGTATATCAACTTTTGCCGATATCCGTAAGTTTATTAAAATTTTGTGCAACATTTTTTTTTTTTTTACATTGGTGTCCTGAATATTGATCCGTTTGTGACATATATACATAAATCTCCCATTCAACTCTAGTCTTGCTACCGTACGTTATCTGCCGCCATATCCCTATTCAAATCAAAACAAAAGGCTCTAAGCTTGTTGGCTCACTAAATGAGCTCAATATGAAAATTTCGGCTCAAATAGCAACCTTGATGATGACTATATTAGTCGATCAGCAGGGTTATTGTAAGAGATGATCTGCTCGAGCTTTGGTCAAGCTCGTTGAAATACTAAAAAAGCCAAATACGAAGATATTTTAAAGCTCGATTAAAGTTTATACCTGTAATTGATGTTCTCAATGGTAGGATAGGCATTGGGTTTTGGACTGTTTCTGCTCAAACTGAAATAGATGTAATTACTTAATTCCAACAAATTTAGTTTGAGTAGCAAAGCAACTCCATCCCAAACTCCAATGGATGAAAAACTAACTTATCCATCCATCAACACAACTAAACTCTCATTATGAATGATGACCTTTTCTCATTCCCTCTTCACCACTAATTATTTCACCTCCTCCTTTACCTCATTCACCTCCTCCTCGGGACACTTGGACTACTCATCGACCCTCCTACCTCCAAGACTATGCTTGCAATTCTCTGGCTTCCCTTGATCAGTTTAATCTTTTTTACCATGCCACTTACTTGGTCCATGCTCTTTGCAATGTCATCAACTCTTTTGAGCCTTCCCATTATCATCAGGCTAAACATTCTCTCCCTTGGATTGAAGCTATAGAATATATGTGCAAATATATTGAATAAAAAGGAGTAGTATGTAAATAAGGGAAAGTTGTAACGACCCTAACAAATTCACAATGTGTATATATACGCAAGTGCATTTGTGTGAAGAATATATGAGTTTCATTTCAACTGTTCACAATGTATCAGAACCATGCATGGACATAGATTTCCCTTTCCAGATCTGATTTTTTTCAATCTTCCTTTCCTTTCCTTTCCTTTCTCAAACACATACCATCCATCATCTTCCGTTCATCTCCTTCTATCCATGACCACCGGCAAAGAATTGAGCTCAAGTGATGCCTCGCTTAACTCCAATCTAGATCGACATGTGATTGTTGATATCATTAATGATCCTCTACACCTATCCAACTCCGACAACCCTGGGATGCAGCTAGTGTCTATCCTCTTTACTGGAGCTAATTTCACTTCATGGAGCGAAGCATTCGAATAGCGCTTGGTTCCAAACAAAAACTAGGTTTCATTGATGGAACCTGTGTTAAACCTGCAATAGGATAGACTAATCAACTCGCACGATGGATCCGAGCAGACTACATGATTCGCTGTTGGATCCTGCACTCGATGAAGTCAAACATAGCCGAATTGTTCACCTATGCTGAGTCGGCCCTGACATTGTGGAAGGACATTGTCGAACGCTTTGAGGTATTCAAGGCAACTCTAATTTACCAAATTTACAAGGATCTGTCATTCTTCAAACAAGAAAATACTTTTGTTGCAATTTACTATGGCAAATTTAAAAAACTGTGGGTTGAGCTCAGCTCCATAGATGCCATTCCTTCTTGTTCATGTCGTAGGATTACTCACTGTACTTGTGATATTCTTAAGAAAATCACTGCAAGGGAGGCTAATACTTGTGTTATGCAATTTCTTATGGGCTTAAATGAGCGATTTGAACACATATGTAGCCAGATCCTATCTCTTGAAACCTTACCCACTAAAAATCATGTTTTTCATATGATTTTACAAGTTGAAAAACATAAGGAGCTTACTTGTCATAATCCTGTTGCACATGATGTGTTTATTGTGTCACGATCTATTCCATATCGACAGGTAGGGGGCAACAGAAAGGATTTCAAGAAAAAAAAAGTTTGATCGACTATGCACCTATTGTAAGGAGAAAGGCCATCTGCGATAGTCTTGTTTTAAATTGACATGCATACCTGATTGGTATAAAGAATTCAAGAGCAAAGAGGATAAATCTTCAAGGAGTTGTGCTGATGCACACAATCAGTCTTATAGGACTGCTAATAATCTTGAAGTTACAGTTGCAGAAACTCCTTTAGATCTTGCAGATAATTCAGCATCTTCACCTGCTATGGATCCTTCCATGATCAATGCAGTGTGTCAAGAAGTTATCAAACTAATGATGGATAAACAAGCCAAATCATCCATTAATTTTGCAGGTATCGTTTCTCGTTTTGTGAATACTGCAGTTAATATACATACTTGGATCTTGGATCTTGGATTCTGATGCTACAAACCATATCACCTTTTGCAAAGATCTTTTCTTTGTGATGGCAAAGCTAGATAAGCCGATCGGTCTTCCTGATGGTTCAGTGAAGGAAGTCTATTACAAAGGAAATGTTATTCTCTCTCCAGTTATTACTCTACATGATGTCTTCTATCTCCCACACTTCAAGGATAACCTCTTCTCTATCTCTCGATTGATCACTGATTTACCTATGGAAATCATTTTCACTCATCCCTCCTATTTATTTCAAGACCTTACCAGTAAGTTTCTCATTGCAACTGGTTATAAGGAGGGGGACCTTTACAAGATAGGCCATATGTTTCTCAACATACTACTCATGCAGTTTCTAATTTTATTAATAAGCCTTGTGATGTACCTTTGTTTCACGCCAGAATAGGCCACATGTCTTTGTCCAAAATACATCACATAGATGCTGTTCTTACTTCCAAACTACAAACTTTGGATTATCATGCTTGTATTACAGCTAAACAACACAAACTCACTATTGATTCCAGTACTTCTCGAGCTAAAAAGGTTTCTAGCTTGATTCATGTTGATATTTGGGGACCATATCACACTTTAGCTTTATGTGGCTCTCGTTATTTCTTGACTGTGGTCGATGACTTTACTCGTTGTACATGGACGTTTCTCATGTCTAATAAGCAACAGGTACTCAAGATAATTACCAATTTTATGGCTTATGTGAAGACTCAATTCAACACTGAGATTCAGATCTTCAGATCCGACAATGCACCTGAGTTTATGCAGAAACAACTCCAAGAACTATTCCTCACTTCTGGCATCATTCATCAAAGATCTACACCATATGTACCTTAACAAAATGCAAGGGTTGAACGAAAACATCAACACCTGCTTGAGACTGCTCGGGCTCTTCGACTTCATGCATATTTAGCACTTCATTTCTAGGCTAAATGTATCCTCACAACAACCTATCTCATAAACCTTATGTCATCCTCAGTCCTTGCATGGAAGTCACCCTTTGAAATACTCCACAATATTAAACCATCTTACACTCATTTACGAGTCATTGGTTGCTTGTGCTTCAGTTTACTTCGAAAATTAGACAAGCTGGAGCCTGTTTCCACACCTTGTATTTTACTTGGATACCTCCAGGCCAAAAATCCTACAAATTGTTCAACCTTACCACCAACCAAATACTGATCAGTCGCCATGTCATTTTCCCGGAGCACATTTTTCCTTTAAAAAAATCTCCTCATTCCCCTACACACAATTCACCTACCTCATCTTCTCTCCCCTTGGTCAATCCAGCTCCTGACATGGATCATCTAATACTCATTTACCCTCGTCCAACTAATCCTCCCAATTCCATTCACCAAGTCAATATCTACCACCTTCTCCCACTCATATTGATCCCGTATCATCACCCTCATCCACTGACTCTTTTGCTAATGCCATTCTAGTACCATTCGATACACTTTCTACCACATCACCAAGTCAATCATCGACTCATAATCTATCTCCCTCCACCCTAATTATTTTACCATCTTCTACTCATATTTCTTCGCCTACTTTAATTATTCCTTCTACTAGACCAGCCCGTACCAATACGCGACCTGCATATCTCCAAGACTACAATTGCAACTCCATCTCCTCTCTTACTCACTTTGATCTTGCAACCCATTCCCCTGAGTACATTCATGCCCTTTGTAATGTCATTCCGCCTTTTGAACCATCTAGATATCACCAGGCCAAACAGTCTCCTCCTTGGATTGAGACCATGACCAAAGAAATCCAAGCTCTAGAACTGAATGACACATGGGACATTGTTCCTCTTCCCCCAGAAAAGGTTGCAATCGGGTCCAAATAGATATACAGGCTCAAATATCGAGTTGATGGTACAATGGAACGACATAAAGCCCGGTTAGTTGCTAAGGGCTACAATTAGATCAAAGATAAGGACTACAAACATACGTTTAGCCCGGTTGCTAACTTTGCTATCATTCGTACAGTGTTAGCACTGGTTGCTTCACATTCATGGCCCCTGCACCAACTGGACATCAATAACGCTTTCCTATATGATTATCTTGATAAAGAAGTATATATCCTGCCTCCTCAAGGGTACACTCAAGCTCCTCCAAGCCACGTGTGTTGCTTGAAACGTACCCTCTACGACCTTAAACAGGCCAGTCGTCAGTGGAATATCGAATTCACCAAACTTATACTCCAGTTGAATTTTATTCAATCTCACCAAGACTATTCCTATTTGTCAAGAAATCCGCCTCAGGTATAACCATTGTCTTAATACATGTTGATGATGTATTGATTACAAGAGATATACCTTCTGAGATCATGTCCCTCAAAATTGCACTTGATCGTGCTTTCACCGTCAAGGACTTGGGACTTGTTAGGTTTTTTCTGGGCATGGAAATCGCTCACAACTCTACTAGTTTGCTCCTTAACCAGCATATATACATATATGATATACTGCATGATACTCAAATGTTGACTTGTAAGGCCACCAGCTTCCCCATGCAAAGGAACACGCACTTATCTTTTGAGTCCAACGATTTATGCCCTGATCCTAAGGCATACAGACGCTTGATTGGTTGTCTCTTATATCTCACTCTCACTAGGTCAGACATTGCATACACAATACAACAACTCAGTTAGTTCCTAGCATAGTCACGTCTTCCACATTGGCATGCTGCCATTTATCTCCTGCGCTATCTCAAAGGCACGATGGATTTTGCCCTTGCATATATTATCTTCAACCCACTTTGTCCCTCATAACTTACAGTCACGCTGACTAGGGCTCATGTCCATTTACATGCCGCTCCATCACAGGATACTGCCTCTTCCTTGGCAGATCTCTTTTATCCTAGAAAACGAAGAAGCAGCGCACAATTAGTAAATCCTCAATTGAGAGCGAATATCGTGTCATGTCAATGACTACAAGTGAGATCATATGGCTTGATGGTTTACTCCGTGATCTTCACATAGTTCTTCCTCGCCCCTTTGTGTTTTATTGTGATAACAAAGCAACTCAGCACTTAGCTGCCAACCCAATGTTCCATGAGCGCACCAAACACCTCCGCATTAATTGCCACTTTGTACGTGATGAAGTCCAGAAAGGGGTCATCACCACTGCTCATATTCCGTCTACAATTCAGCTTGTATACATTTTCACAAAAGCCTTGGGAGAACAACAACACATGTTTCTATCTCGCAAGCTTGGACTAGTCATCCCTCGTCTAGCTTGAGAGGGGGG
>BSUD01000003.1:135718381-135763217 GCA_033239045.1 Fagopyrum esculentum
CCCCATGTTGCATTCATTGTTCAACAACTTAGCCAGTTTCTTGCTCTTCCTCGTGCTCCTCACTGGCATGCTATACGCTATCTCGAAGGCACCATGGCCTATGCACTCTCTTACCCCTCACACAGTCTAGTCTTTCTCTCGATCACTACATATAGTGAGGCTGACTAGGGCTCTTGCACTTACTCCTGTCGATCTATCACAGGCAAATTTTTAGTCTCTTAGAACACTCAGAAACACAAGACGGTTTGTAGAAGCTAAGAGTGAATATCGCGCAATGTTTATGTCATTTGACTTGATGGTCTTCTCGTGTGACCTTTTCCCTTGCATTGTGATAACAAGGCCGCTCATTGTCACTTTGTTCGTGATGAAGTCCGGAAAGGATTTATCTCCACCATTCATGTTCCTTCTTCTCTTCAGCTGCAACAGAACATCAGCATGTTTTGTTCCTTCTTCTCTTCAACTACAACATATTCACCAAAGCTTTGATGAACATCAGCATGTTTTTATCTCGCAAGCTTGGCTTGGTTCTCCCTGTCCAACTTGACGGGTTATAGGAACTATATTGCCATTATATAGAATAAGAGGGGTTCTTTTGTAATAAAGCTTTTTGGCTAACAAACTCATAACAACCAACGGCTACTGTAGCTACTATATATATATCTGTAAAGTCTATCGATTGAATACAAGGTTTTCAGTTCATTCTTCCTCTTAACATTAGCTAAGTATATCAACTACTGAATATTAGGAGGATAATTCTCTATAGGGAAAGAGAGAAGATGGCGTGTCTTCATCTTGTTGATGGCCGAGGCCGGGTCGAGACTCTTAGGGCAGGTGATGGTGCAGTTCTTTATGCTCCTGCATCTGTACAGCTTCTTATGGTTATCTGTCAACGATTGCAGCCTCTCCTCTGTATACTCATCACGGCTAATCATCCAATTAAAAGACTACAAGGTAAATTACAAACTAAAACCAGTAAAAGAAGAGTCATATAAGTGACAATATACATGCATTACCTGTCAGAAATCCAACGAAATGCATGGAGCAAAGCAGCAGGACCCAAGAACTCTTCAGGGTTCCACCAGTAAGAAGGGCAGGAAGTGGTGCAGCAAGCACACAAGATACACTCGTAGAGCCCATCGAGCTTCTTCCGGTTCGAGGGTGACTGCCTGTGCTCACGTCCGTCTTCGGGCTTTGAACGGCTCTTGAGCCACGGCTCGATAGACTTGTACTGTTGGTAGAAGCTGGTGAGGTCGACAACAAGGTCCTTGATGACGAACATGTGTGGGAGAGGAGTTATGATTGTCGCCTTGCTCGGGTTGCTGTCGATGGGCTTAAGACACGCTACCGTGTTGATGCCGTCTATGTTCATGGCGCAGGAGCCGCATATGCCTTCTCTGCAGGATCTTCTGTAGGTTAAGGTTGAGTCTTCATCCGATTTTATCTTCTGTAATGCATCTAATACCTACAATACAATGCCCACCAACATTAAACTGAACATATAATATATATATATATATATATTTAGCCATTTCTACTCCGGAAACAAAAACGAAAATGAATCTAGTTCGTACGTCTGCCTGTCCATAAAATTTTTTGAAATCTTCATAAAAAAAATATTTAGAATCGTTCATAAAAACTAATTAAACTTTAATCTAAAGGGACCCTTATAAGTGTGGGTGTGTTACCAACCATGGGGCCGCAGGCGGAGAGATTAAGGAAGTAAGATCGAAGGGCGGGCTTGCGGGTGGGTTGGTCGGGGCTCCATCTGTAGATCCGAAACTCCTTCATCTTAACCTCATCGGGTTTCGCCTGAGAATCTATCCGCTCCTGCGCTTCAATCTGGGCGGCTGGGTGTCCCTCTAGCGTCGGAAAGTTCTGCTGCTGCCTCCCCGCCGCCCGCACGACTGTTCCGCGGTAGCCTCTGCTCATCGTAACCAACCATCCCTTCATCATCTTGGATTTTTATTTTTGTTCTTGTCGCTACAAATTGCTTGATTGATTCTATTGTACGATGTTTGAGAGACTTAAGAGTAGATACGCACCGATCGAGCAGTCTATGATTCAGACACGTGGATGCTGCTATGCATGCCTGACACGTGTCAGGTGCTTACTAAATGTTGTATTCGGCTATGACTCCTATACATGAGCTCGTATAAGTCGTGTTTGTCGACCCGAGCTCAAGGTTGTTTCAATTTCGTTTCAGCAATTGATGCCCTACTTACTAGCTGAAGTTTGAGCAATGAACCACATGCAAATTTGAAACACGACACAAGTTAGACTATATTCAAGTAAGTTTCTAAATAACGTAAAATATTACGGTATTTCAAATCATTTATTAACGTTGAAGGTTTGAGTCCTTGATATACTGACGAGAAACTTTTATTAATCTTTTGGATTGTGCAGTATTGGTACCGGGCTCATATATATATATATATATATATTAGATTTGGACAACATATTGTTAAAGCACCGATTCTTATCGGGAACAATATAAATATTTATTCCTCGAGATTTCTCCACCAGACTTTAAATATTCATTCAAATTTACAAAAAGACAGTTTCTTTGATTATTTATTTTGCTATGACAATTAATAAAAGTCAATGGTCAATCACTTTCACATGTAAAATTTTACCTTCTGATATCTATTTCCAGTCATGAATAATTATATGTTGTTACTTTTAGGGTTGCTAGTAAAGAGGGTTTGGAGAACTTTTAATATGATATGTAAGAAAAATATCAAAGATAATTCAAACAACGTAGTCTACACAATTTCCCAAATATATATTGGAGTAAGATTATTATAGCGTTCCTCATCAAAATTATGATTTTCTTACTTTATACAAAAATTATTTATTATAATTAATTTTATAAGATTAAATTTTTCTTAGGTGGTGTGGTTGATGCATCTCGAAGCTTAGGATTGTACTCAAAATTTTCATAAGTTTCCTCCGATTCGAAACTAATAAAATTATAATTTCTATATGAATATCCTTTATATGTTTACGATAATAAATTCTAGATTTATCACATAAAAAAATTGAACAAATTGGCACGGGCAATGCACTAGTTTTCAACAATTGAGGCTACTTAATTGCTAGTTGAAGTTTGAGCAACAAACCACATGCAAGTTTGAAACACTACACACGTTAGATTACAAAGTGGGCGTAAATGGAGTGGGAAATTCCCGATATCCAATGGGCTCACGTGAATGGGGATGTGAAAAACAAATAGGTGCGAAAATGAGATAAACCTAAACATCATTCTCTGATGAGATGAGGATGAGGTTAGATGTTTCTGTCTTGACCCCGTCACCGTTAGAATTACCATGAGAATAATCTAGACCGTTGATTAATTTGAGACCGCTGATTAAGATAATAATCATCATTATTAAGGTAAGACATTGCGGAATAATCTACACTGTTGATTAACTTGATTTAATGATTCATATTAGTCCACGTCACTTAATGATGTATGAGTAGTGTGGTGGCAATTTTGTAATTTGTAGAAGGTGCGGTGATAATTTTGTTCTTTTAAAAATCTGGTTTAAAAAGAGTTAGATGATGTGACAATTTTTTCTAATTTTCATGTGAAAAATTATAACAGTTACCATGACAGTTCAAAAAAACTAGTTCAATTCATTCAAAATTTATATACTATCATTAAAAATATTTTTTATCGTTAGTTCATGTATTTTTTTTATTTACTTATTTATTAGCTATATTTATGCACTTTTTTACCTGTACTTGTTTAAACTAATAAAACACAATGTTTAAACTAATGATACCCAAATCTTGTACTAATATTATAAAAGTTCCAGTTTTATAGTTACAATTATTAGTACATTTTTATTATAATATTTGTTAGATTAGAATTTTACACTATTAGTTCAAATTGAGTGTCAAATTAGCTTAATTATTTTATACTATTAATGCATGGAATATTTTGAACTTATGAAAAAAATTATAAAATTTATTAACCATTAGTACAATATAATGACCTAACAAAACAAAAAATTTAAACGAGATGTACAAAATTTTGATAAAAAAAGTCCCGGTTAGAAAAAAAAAACTAGAAAAAGAAATCAAAATTTGTATACTATTAGTTCAAATCGAGTATTCTATTAGTTCAAACTTTGAACGAAATGTACAAAAGTATTTGAACATAAAAAGTGTAAAAAAGATAAGAACTATTAGAACAGATAGTTTAACTAATGGAACAAAACACATATTCACTACACCTTTTGAAAATTATAAAAATTCACCGCGTCCCATTAATCTTTTAAAACAGATTTTCAGTTTGATAAAATTGCACATGAAGTTCATATAGCAGTAGCAGTAGCAGTAGCAGCAGCAGGAGCAGCAACAGGAGCAAGAGCAGCAGGAGCAGGAGCAGCAGCAGTAGTAGTAGTAGTATAGAAGAAGAGAGTAGATTGAGTATGAATGTTAGCATGAAATATTGTGATATTTTAGGCACGTTTTCTAAGTGTATTTGATCCATATTGATAGTCATTGATTGAGCATTGATGCATTTGTGAGCTAGTTTGCCTATATTGTCGATATGGATGTCTACACAAGCTTTATGTTGATTATAGGTGATTGAGAGCCATTTCCGAACGGAATTGAGCAAGGATGAAGTTGTTTGACATGTCCATGGATTGAGGGCATTCTTAGGAGCAAAAAGGAGTTCAACTTGGAGAATGCACGAGGCTAGGGAAGAATCACGTTCTTGCCCTAAACCACGCTCTAAAATACGGCCGTACCACTTTCCACGTTCAGTTCCACGGCCGTGGAACCCTAGCTAGGGAAGCGTGGTTCATTCCAGTAACTTCTACGGCCGTGGAGAAGATGGTTCAAACCGTGTTGATTTCCACGCTCTAAATTATGGACGTGGAACCTTCCACGACCGTGATCTTGGCGATTCTTTTCGCCACACTTTAAGCCACGATCTTTTAAAAGATTGGGCCGGGCCGATATTTTATCTTGCCCTATAAAAGGACGGACGAAGAGAGATTCCGTCACCTTCGCTTACGCATAGACGCATCCTACGTTTACGCTTGGATTTGCCCTAATCTCGCACTTTTGGTGGAGATTGTGATTGAGATTTCCAGATTTACGGAAGATCGAAGATTCGGAAGATTGTTCGCAAGGAGATTTCGCTTCTTGCTTAGGTTTGATTTAGAAGACGGATTGACATCCCGTTCTTCCTTCTTATCTAAGATTGAGTTTGTTTGTTCTATTCCGAATCTAGTGACAATATTTGTTCTTAATTGTGACTTTGAGATTGGTTTGAAGTTTATTGAAAGTTTTCGGAAGTTTTCATCTTTCAATCTTTTAATCTTTGAATTTGATATCAATATGACTATTGTTGGCTAAAAACCCTTAACAATTCTAAGGTGAAAGGTTGATAGTTGTGGCTTAGATGATGATAGATCGATCGTAAACAGATTGGACCCTGAGAGTTAGAGAGAATCGCCGACGAACCCTAAATTACGGCCTGTTCTTGAGTCCACGGCCGTGGAACCTCAAGAACTAACCGTGATTTCCCTTAAGTTTACGAACTTGCTTTTACTTTAATCCAAAGTTAAAGATTTGCTTTAACTTAGTTTAGGTTTGCCTTTTCTAGGTGTTAGTAAAGCCTCAACAACCTCTACCTCGATTGTGAGTGTCACAACCTTAATCGATTTAGTTAGTCTTGATCCTTGGATTACAAGTTTGGGTATTTGACTTTAATTCTTACCTTTAGAACCTTTCTATATTGAAGCCTCAACAACCTTTATAGAGAGTGTCTTGTAGGTGAGTCATATAAGGTTTTGGAACTTCACCGTACGATTACCTTACATTAGCATACCTTTGCATATCTTAACTTTGTCCCTATATCATTAATATATCTTGAATCGATAGCCACAGCTGGATTCCTGGATCTTTAGGATTGTTGTTTTCCCAATAATTTGCAAAGCTCTTACATTTACTTGCTTGATAATCTGCAATCGAATTTGTTCCCCCCAAATCCCTGTGTTCGATACTCTGGAATACTTGCTAACCTACGCCGATCCGTACACTGCGGGTTCGCTTGCTTGATTCTAGTTTTATAAATTTAAAGCTTATTTGCACGCACGCTAAGTGGCGAACAAGTTTTTGGCGTCGTTGCCGGGGATTTGGTCTAGGCCGAATTTGGTAGCCGGTTGTCAAGCTTGGGAGCTTGCTCTCGTTATTTGATATCTTTTCAAGTGCATGCGCAGGTCTAGGAACACCGAAGACCTCTTACCTCTTGATCAAGAGCTTGAGAGGACTCTAAGGCAAAAGCGTAAGGAAAAGAAGATGGCTGAAGAACACGAACGTGATCTTCAAGCGGAGTTAGCGGAGAAAGAAGCTCAACTCCAATGGAATGAGAATATTCGCCAGGATGAGAGGATCGTCATCAATCCCAAGTTAATGATCTGAAAGACATGATGTTCCAGATGAGGATAGAACTAAGCAATCTCAAGAATACGGGAAGCAAGAAATCCTCAAAGAGATCATTAAGGTCGAATAGGAGTCATTCTTCCGCTGATGATAGCGACTCTTCCATGCCACCGTTAGAGGAGATTGATCCAAGGATCAATGTGAATCCATTCGCTCCACGGACGACCGCAAACCGACGCATCCCACCTAGGAATGTAAGGGTTAACCGTGTAGATGATGAGCCAAGGACTCTTGGCCAAAGGATGGATCCAACGCAGCAACCACGCCGTCTAGGTGTGAATTTTGATGCTGATGATGTACAAGGGTTTAGCTTCAACCCTCAAGTTATTACTCTTGTTCGCCAAAACCAATTTGGCGGGACAAGCGCTGAATCTCCACACCAACACTTGCAAAACTTTGAGTGTATGATGGAGACAATGAGACCGAAGAATGCTACTACCAACAACTATAAGCTCAAGCCTTTCTTCTTCTCCTTGAAGGGGAAATCGTTGTCTTGGTACCAAGCTCTTCCTAGTGGGAAACTAGACACGTGGGAAGACCTTTCCGCGGAGTTCCTCACCAAATTCTTTCCGCCATCCAAAATGGAGGAACTTAGAGGTAAGATTAATGCATTTTCCATGAGATTTAACGAAAGTTTGTTTCAATCATGGGAAAGGTTTCAGGACTTGTTATTGGATTGCCCTCATCATGGCATATCCAAGCTTGCATTGCTGGAGATTTACTATAAGGGGCTGGATGTGGAGACACAATTCAAGCTGCAATCCCTCTCATGTGGTACATTTATGGACATGAGAGAAGATGACGCTTGGGACTTCATTGAGAAGCAAGCAAGAGTCATAGAGAAGTATTCCCACCGGAAAGTGGAGGGAAATCGTGTGGAGCAAGGAGCAAAGCTCACACACGAAGCTCAAAATCAGATTTTCTCCCTCAACAATGAGATCAAAGAGTTGAAGGAGGCTATCAAGACCAACTTTCCAAAGCAACAAGGAAAGGATGTTGGTTATTTGGGCAACAACAACAATGGCGGTGATAACACAAACCGCAACAACAACAATAACCGGAATAACAACCGGAACAACAATTGGAATGGGAATAACAACAACTGGAACAACAATTGGAACAACAATAGGGGTTCAAACAACAACAATTGGCGCTCCAATCAACAAAATTCCGGTAACTCTTATCCTTCCAATTCTAATTCACTAACTCCACCTTCCTCTTCCTCTACTCCTTTGAAAAGCCAGGGGCAAGCATCTAATTGGAGGAAGCACTTCGGGGAAGGAGAAGCCCGATCCCATGTTGGAAACGATTTTGGGAAAGCTTCAAGGGTTGGAAAACCGCATCATTAAGGTTGATGATCAAATTTCTAAGGTTGATAAAGCTCAAAAGGTTTTAGAAAACCAAATGTTCAGGCATGCGGAGGAAGTTCCTAGGAATCAAGGGAAATTTCCAGGAAAGACGGAGGACAACCCTAAGGGAAGGGTTATGGCAATCACAACTAGGAGCGGAGTGACTACCACCAATCCAACCTAAGTTTGTTGAAGTCTCCGTTGAGAAAGACAAAGAGAAGGGGAAGGAGAAGGAAGATGTCTACGTTCCTCCTCCGGCTAATAAACCTCCCCTACCATTTCCTCAATATAGAGCGAGAGCGCGCCTAGATAAACAATTCTGTAAGTTTATAGAACTCATGAGCAAGCTGCATATTAATATACCCTTTATTGATGTTATTGTAGGTATGCCGGCTTATGGCAAGTTCTTGAAGGAGCTCCTCTTTAACAAGAGGAAGCTAGAGGACTTTGGAGAGGTTAAGATGAGTTCGGATTCTTCGGATCTCATCAAGACCATGAAGGAGAAAATGCCCCCAAAGCTGAAGGATCCGGGGTCGTTTTGCATTCCCATAGGAGTGGGAGATGTCACATACGATGCGTTATGTGACTTGGGAGAAAGTGTGAGCATCATACCACTTGCATTATGTAGGAAGATCGGTTTAGGCGACCCTAAACCGGTGAAGATGACGTTGTACATGGCGGATCGATCCATTACTCGCCCCGTCGGTATTGTAGAAAACGTCCCGGTCAAGCTAGGTAAATTCTTTGTCCCCATTGTTTTTGTCGTGCTTGATATTCCTGCAGATAGTCCGGTCCCGATCATACTCGGAAGACCGTTTCTTGCAACTTCCGGTTGCATAGTCGATTGCAAGAATGGTAGACTCGCTTTTGATATAGGAGAAGAGAAGGTAGAGTTCGTTCTTTCCACTCTAGTGAAGGAGCCAATCTTTGATGAGGATATATTCAATATCCAAGATGAAGAAGGGTTGTCTAGGGAGGAGGTAAGTGTTATTATCTTCAACGATCCTTTACAAAAGGTTATCACTATGAGTCTAACAAATGTAGGGGAAGAAGAAGAGTGCAATGAGGCAATTGAAGCCTTAGAAGCACAAGAGGAGATGCATGAAGTGGAGTTTGAAAAACTCCACGATGAGGCAGAAAACGTGAGAATCCACGGCCATACATTATATTCCACGGCCGTGGATTTCACAAACAAAACCGTGTCCCACTCCAGAGAGTTATACGGTCCTGGAGAAAATGGAACAACCGTATTTCCCTTCCACGCCCTAAACCACGGCCGTGGAGGACATGGGGAAACCGTAATTTTGGCCGTGGAAAGGGGTGATCGAGACACTTCTTCAACTTCTTTTGATTCTTCTCCCACACATTCAACACCCTTAGAAACTTCTAAGGAGACATCGGATGCTCCTCAAGGATCATTGGAAGCTCCGAAAGCGATGGAACTAAAACCACTTCCTACTCATCTAAGGTACGCTTTTCTAGGACCTAATTCTACCTTTCCGGTTATTGTTAGTTCCGATCTAAGCATAGATGAACATAATCAGCTCATGATTGTCCTTAGGAAACATAGGAAAGCTCTAGGCTACACTATTGAGGACTTAGTAGGAATTAAACCCTCCCTATGCATGCATAAGATACTAATGGAGGAAGATTTTAGAACTTCAATACAACCTCAAAGGCGGTTGAATCCGACCATGAAGGAGGTTGTCAAGAAGGAAATTCTTAAATTTCTTGATGCAGGTATCATCTACCCTATCTCCGATAGTAAGTGGGTGAGTCCGGTTCAAGTAGTTCCGAAGAAGGGAGGAATGACGGTCATCACCAACAAGAACAACGAACTCATTCCTACCCGAACCGTAACAGGATGGTGGATGTGCATAGACTACCGCAAGCTTAACAATGCGACGAGGAAGGATCACTTTCCACTACCCTTCATCGATCAAATGCTTGAAAGGTTAGCGCAACATTCGCATTTTTGCTATCTTGACGGTTATAGTGGTTTCTTTCAGATCCCGATATACCCGGATAATCAAGAGAAGACCACATTCACGTGCCCGTGGGGTACGTTTGCTTATAGGAGAATGCCGTTCGGGCTATGCAACGCCCCAGCCACCTTTCAACGGTGCATGATGGCCATCTTCTCCGAATACATTGAGGAAATCATGGAGGTCTTCATGGACGACTTCTCCGTATACGGTTCCTCTTTTAACGATTGCCTTTCTAACCTTTCTCTTGTTTTACAAAGGTGTGAAGACACTAACCTAGTTCTAAATTAGGAGAAGTGTCAATTTATGGTTAAGGAAGGAATTGTATTAGGTCACTTAATCTCTAGTAGAGGGATAGAAGTAGATAAAGCTAAGATAGAGACCATAGAGAAGCTTCCTCCCCCAACTTCGGTGAAAGGGATAAGAGGTTTCCTAGGACATGCCGGATTTTATAGACGTTTCATTAAAGACTTCTCTAAAATATCAAAACCGCTCACTAATCTATTGATGAAGGATGCAGTTTTTGAGTTTTCGCAGGAATGTTTGGATGCGTTTAACACAATTCGACAAGCTCTAATTTCAGCACCTATTATCCAACCTCCGGATTGGACTCTTCCCTTTGAGGTTATGTGCGATGCTAGTGACGTAGCTATAGGAGCTGTTCTTGGACAACGAAAGGAAGGACGAACCCATGCCATATACTATGCTAGCAAGACCCTAGATGAAGCGCAACTCAACTACGCCACTACCGAAAAGGAATTTTTAGCCATTGTTTATGTTATTGACAAGTTTCGCTCTTATCTTGTAGGTGCAAAGGTGATTGTCTACACGGATCATGCTGCGATCCGGTACCTCCTTGCGAAGAAAGATGCGAAGCCAAGGCTAATTAGATGGATTCTTCTCCTACAAGAGTTCGATCTTGAGATCCGCGACAAGAAGGGTTCGGAAAATTCTGTTGCGGATCATTTGAGTCGCCTAACACATCTAGAGGACGACCATTTACCCATCGACGACTCCTTCCCGGACGAACACCTACACATTATAGAGGAGTGCATCGACGTGATCTCCAAAGGTAACGAACCATGGTTTGTTGATTTTGTTAACTATTTGGTTTGTCAGGAGATACCGCCCGGACTATCTTACGCACAAAGAAAGAAGTTCTTTAAGGATGTCCGGGAATACTTTTGGAACGAGCCTCTCCTCTTTAAGAGAGGTCCGGATGGCATCATTCGGCGATGTGTGCCGGAAGATGAGATGCAAAGTGTCATCCGCCATTGTCATTCACTACCTTGTGGAGGACACGCTAGTTCGAACAAGACTAGCGCAAAGGTATTGCAATCTGGATTCTTTTGGCCTACTTTGTTTAGAGATGTGCAATCCTTTGTTTCTTGCTGCGATGCTTGTCAAAGAACAGGTAATATCTCTAGGAGGAATGAGATGCCCCTCAACAACATCCAAGAGGTGGAGATTTTCGATGTTTGGGGAGTAGACTTTATGGGACCATTCCCATCTTCTTGTGGAAACCAATACATACTCTTGGCGGTGGATTACGTTTCTAGATGGGTGGAAGCAATTGCCTCTCCCACCAATGATGCCATGGTGGTGGTCAAGTTCTTTAACAAGACCATCTTCCCACGATTTGGGACACCAAGAACTATCATTAGTGATGGAGGTTCTCACTTCATTGCCCGGCGCTTTGAAGCTCTTCTAGCTAAGTATGGGGTTACTCACAAGATTGCCACCCCTTACCATCCACAAACAAGTGGACAAGTTGAGATCTCAAATAGGGAGATCAAAGGAATTCTAGAGAAGACGGTTTCAAGGACTAGGAAGGATTGGTTTTTGAAGTTTGATGACGCATTGTGGGCATACCGGACTGCGTACAAGACGCCCATAGGAACCACACCATACAACCTTGTGTATGGGAAGTCTTGTCACTTACCGGTAGAGTTGGAGCACAAGGCGTTTTGGGCTATCAAGTGGTTGAATTTCAGTATGAAGGAAGCGGGAGAGAAGCGTCTCCTAGACCTTAATGAGCTGGACGAACTCCGCTTGAACGCTTATGAAAATGCTAAGATCTATAAGGAGAGAGCAAAGCGTTGGCATGATAAGCATATCATTTCAAAGGACTTCAAAGAAGGAGATCAAGTTCTCCTCTTCAATTCAAGGCTTCGTCTCTTTCCAGGTAAGCTTAAATCTCGTTAGACCGGACCTTTTCTAATTAAGCGTATTTTCCCCCATGGTGCAGTTGAAGTATGGGGTGAAGCGGGCGGAAGCTTTAAGGTGAACAGCCAACGACTCAAGAAGTATACGCCGGAACTCCAAGCTGAAGAGTTTGCGCCTACCGCACTCGAATAAGTGCGAGTTTGGTCTAGCTACGGACCTTAAACAAAGCGCTTCTTGGGAGGCAACCCAAGGTATTGCATTTTTGTTTTTGTTTTCGATTCATAGTTTATATTAGTTTAGACGTTTTTCGCTTTATTTTGCCTTCGATTTCTTCCGGTATGTTCGTGTTTTTGGATGTAGGAACGATGAAAAAGGGAAAGGGAAGGATAAGGTTGAAGAAAAGTGACGAAACTTGGACTTTGGAGCATTACAGAGAGTTCCACGGCCTAAACCACGGTCGTGACAGCTACAGTGACCGTAATTTCCAAAAGCCTTTGAAAAATCACCAAAACCACGGTTCCGTACAATTCCACGGCCGTGGAACACCCCGACAGACCGTGATTTTCAAAATTTTGCCTGTCACTATATAAACCACGTTCTTCACCAAAACACCTAACAAATAAAGTCGAAAAACCCATAAAAATTAGGATGATCAACATGATGAGAGATGTCTACCGCCAGCAGTTTGAGCGGTTTTATGATCCTAGCTTCTCTCCATTTCCGCCTCCACCAGCGCCACAGTGATGATGATTAGTATGACCGACAGTTTTAGTCGCTCCACCGCCATTTTGTGAGTTTCTTTTTCTTTTCTTCTTTTCTTTCTTTTATTTGAACATTAGGGACAATGTTTGTTCCAAGTATGGGGTGGGGTGTGACTAAAAGTTTGTAATAACTCTTACTATGTTTGCTTCTATTCGAGACTATCTTGCATGTTCATTATATTGTTGCACGTTTCATTATTGCATTGCATGAAAAAGAACTTGAAAAAACCCATAAAAATTGAAAAATTTTGAAAATTTTGTGCTTCTAAGGAATTGAGATGATTTCTATGATAATCACTACTTGTGTATTGAGTTTGATGACAATTGCATGCTTAAACGACTAGTGAATTGAAAAGGAATTGAATGAGTTTATTGTACCTTTTTTGCAAGTTTCATAATGTGATGAATGTTACTTAAATCATGTTGAAGAATTGAAGTTGAAATCACACTATAAGTTCTTATACTTCTTGTTGAGATGATTAAGGCAATTCGAATTTTCTTTCTTCATTCTTTGATCATTTTAGCTCCTCATTGAAATATTGACCTCCTTTACCTATCCGGGAATTTGGAGAAGTGAATGAAAAAGGCATGTTTGATGTGGGAGGGCCATGAGAGCAATTATTTGCAATCAAAAAATAGAAAGAAATTGTAGGTTTGGGGAAGTCAATCATGACGATGAATAACTTGGCACCATTCACATAGCCGGGTGTTTGTGTCTTGCCAAAGTCGGATTGAGCGATATTCCTAGCGGAATATGGTATGTGCGCTAAGGGTTTGAGGCATCTCATAAAAATTGAGAAACGTCAATCTCCTAGGCTTCGGTTTTTGTGCACCTCTATCCATAACTCCAAAAGTAAAGTCGAAAAATGAAAGGAAAAGAGCGAAGCTCTAAGTTGAAGGTGTGCGGAAACCGCAAGAGAAGAAGAAAGAGTAGTTGTCCACTTTCCCGGATTCATGCACCACATTCCCTTAAAGTTTCCTTCCCTTTCCACATTCTAGACCTTTTCCTTTGGAAGTCCTTAAGATCAAAAGAATGTTATATGGCTTGGTGATCTAAATTGAAGTTTCTTATGATTGATTTTGATAATGTTTGAAGGTTATGATGCTTGTATGGAAGTTTGATTGATTTATGAGTTTTCTTTACTCTTTACTCTTTGATTAAGTGTATGAAAGTCCTATAAACGATTGAAGCAAGATTTGAGAATGATCTATTGTTTAGAAGGCACATTCAACCAAAAGAAGTATTGCTTTGAGAAGGTACACATATTTCATCTTAACTCTTGTTTTAAAAGCTTTTTGAAAGACCTTGCTTAGGGACAAGCAAGTTGCAAGTATGGGGTTATTTGTTAGCATGAAATATTGTGATATTTTAGGCACGTTTTCTAAGTGTATTTGATCTATATTGATAGTCATTGATTGAGCATTGATGCATTTGTGAGCTAGTTTGCCTATATTGTCGATATGGATGTCTACACAAGCTTTATGTTGATTATAGGTGATTGAGAGCCATTTCCGAACGGAATTGAGCAAGGATGAAGTTGTTTGACATGTCCATGGATTGAGGGCATTCTTAGGAGCAAAAAGGAGTTCAACTTGGAGAATGCACGAGGCTAGGGAAGAATCACGTTCTTGCCCTAAACCACGCTCTAAAATACGGCCCGTACCACTTTCCACGTTCAGTTCCACGGCCGTGGAACCCTAGCTAGGGAAGCGTGGTTCATTCCAGTAACTTCTACGGCCGTGGAGAAGATGGTTCAAACCGTGTTGATTTCCACGCTCTAAATTACGGTCGTGGAACCTTCCACGACCGTGATCTTGGCGATTTTTTTCGCCACACTTTAAGCCACGATCTTTTAAAAGATTGGGCCGGGCCGATATTTTATCTTGCCCTATAAAAGGACGGACGAAGAGAGAATCCGTCACCTTCGCTTACGCATAGACGCATCCTACGTTTACGCTTGGATTTGCCCTAATCTCGCACTTTTGGTGGAGATTGTGATTGAGATTTCCAGATTTACGGAAGATCGAAGATTCGGAAGATTGTTCGCAAGGATATTTCGCTTCTTGCTTAGGTTTGATTTAGAAGACGGATTGACATCCCGTTCTTCCTTCTTATCTAAGATTGAGTTTGTTTGTTCTATTCCGAATCTAGTGACGATATTTGTTCTTAATTGTGACTTTGAGATTGTTTTGAAGTTTATTGAAAGTTTTCGGAAGTTTTCATCTTTCAATCTTTTAATCTTTGAATTTGATATCAATATGACTATTGTTGGCTAAAAACCCTTAACAATTCTAAGGTGAAAGGTTGATAGTTGTGGCTTAGATGATGATAGATCGATCGTAAACAGATTGGACCCTGAGAGTTAGAGAGAATCGCCGACGAACCCTAAATTACGGCCTGTTCTTGAGTCCACGGCCGTGGAACCTCAAGAACTAACCGTGATTTCCCTTAAGTTTACGAACTTGCTTTTACTTTAATCCAAAGTTAAAGATTTGCTTTAACTTAGTTTAGGTTTGCCTTTTCTAGGTGGTAGTGAAGCCTCAACAACCTCTACCTCGATTGTGAGTGTCACAACCTTAATCGATTTAGTTAGTCTTGATCCTTGGATTACAAGTTTGGGTATTTGACTTTAATTCTTACCTTTAGAACCTTTCTATATTGAAGCCTCAACAACCTTTATAGAGAGTGTCTTGTAGGTGAGTCATATAAGGTTTTTGGAACTTCACCGTACGATTACCTTACATTAGCATACCTTTGCATATCTTAACTCTGTCTCTATATCATTAGTATATCTTGAATCGATAGCCACAGCTGGATTCCTGGATCTTTAGGATTGTTGTTTTCCCAATAATTTGCAAAGCTCTTACATTTACTTGCTTGATAATCTGCAATCGAATTTGTTCCCCCCAAATCCCTGTGTTCGATACTCTGGAATACTTGCTAATCTACGCCGATCCGTACACCGTGGGTTCGCTTGCTTGATTCTAGTTTTATAAATTTAAAGCTTATTTGCACGCACGCTAAGTGGCGAACAATGAACTGGAAATTGTATTTTTGAACGAAATACAAAGTGAGACTGTTACAACATGGAGAATAAGCAAGATCGAGGGAGAGAGGATAATACAGAAGAAGAGAGTAGATTGAGTATGAACTGGAAATTGTATTTTTGAACGAAATACAAAGTGAGACTATTACAACATCGAGAATAAGCAAGATCGAGGGAGAGAGGAAAATATAGAAGAAGAGTAGATTGAGTATGAACTGGAAATTGTATTATCTCATATGAGATTACATGTATTTATACAGTAATTAGTTGCATTGTTTGTTACAAATGGATGTCTACGAATCAGCCAGCTGGCACATCATATTTATCACCCCCCGTAAGTTGAAGGATGGTGAAGCAGAAGGAACCATCCTAAGCTTGGACAACAATGTATCTTGATGATGAGCAGGCATGATCTTTGTAAACACATTAACCAATTGAGAATTTGTAGGTATAAAATGAAGTTGAATGAGACCTTCCATGATCTTGTCACGTGTAAAATAACAGTCAATTTCTATGTTTTTAGTTCTTTCTTGGAATACCGGATTATGTGCTATTTGAATAGCAGAACTATTATCACAATACAAACGAATAGACATAGTAAGATCAACCCCTATATCTTTGAGAAGACGTACTAGCCAAGTAACTTCAGCATCTACATTGGTCATTTCCCTTTTTTCTGCTTCAGAAGAACTGCGAGACACCGTGTTTGCTTTTTCGAATTCCAACTCACATGAGACTGGCCAAGAAGTAAGACAAATCCACCAACAGATCGTCTGGAATGAGGGCAACTAGCCCAATTAGAATCGGTGTAAGCAGGAGAGTTGGAGTGTCACAACCATTCAATAATATGCCATGTCCAATAATCCCTTGTAAATAACTTAAAGTGTGATGTAAAGCCATAAGATGAGATGAACACAGAGACTGCATCAATTGGCTTAGGCTTTGAACAGCAGAGCATAATTCTGGTCTTGTATGAGTAAGGAAATTTAAATTACCCACAAGGCATCGATATTCAGAAGCATTAGGAAGTAAATCACCTTCATCAGGTAGTAGTTTAAGGTTGAGAGGGAGAGGTGTACAAGCAAGTTTACTTGGAGGGAGATTAGCATCATGTAACAACTCGAGAGTGGACTTCTGTTGTGAAAGTAGAATTCCAATAGGTATGTAACTGACCTCAATGCCTAGAAAATAATGAATGATACCAAGATCTTTCACACTGAAAGTGTCATCAAGATAATGCTTGAGATGAGAGATCTCCTTAATATCTAAACCAGTAATTAAGAGATCATCTACATAAATGGCCACAATGGTGATAAAAGAATCATTATGTTTAATGAACAAAGAATATTCATTTTTGTCTGATCATAGCCTTTGGCAACCAGAGAAGTTGTGAGCTTATGAAACCACTGTTGAGATGCTTGCTTAATCCCATATAGTGACTTCTTTAGTTTACACACTAAAGAAAGAGGATTAGGGATGCCTCGAGGAATCTTTATATACACATCTTCATGGAGTTCACCATGTAAAAAAAGCATTATTAACATCGAGTTGATATAATATCCAATGCTTATAGGCAACCACAACAATTATGCTTCTGATAATTGTCATTTTAACAACTGGTGAGAAGGTTTCATGGAAGTCTATACCTGCTTGTTGAGTAAATCCCTGAGGTACTAATCGAGTCTTATATCTCTCAAGAGAGCCATCAACTTTGAGTTTGAATTTGAAGACCCATATAAATCCAATGGCCATTTTGTTTGAAGGTTGAGGAAGGAGGTCCCAAGTATGATTAGACTGAATGGCTTGGTATTCAAGACCCGTGGCTTGGACCCGGTGAGGGTCTTTAGATGCTTCCAAATAAGTGGTAGGTTCCACATAAGAAAACAAAGAGGAAACAAAGGCATGGTGAGTGAAAGGAAAAAGAGGAAGATGAGAACATACCTAGTGAAGGCAAACTGCTTGAACCATATGAGCAGACAAAATCACAAAGATAAGGAGGAGGGTTATGAGAAGACCTTCGTGGAAGGAAGGACTCGCGAAGAGATATAGAAAGATCAAGATGTATATCAGTAGAGGAAGAAAGAGATGTGTCAGCAAGAGGAGTAGGGGAAGAAAGAGATGTGTCGGTAAGAGGAGTAGGTGATATAGCAGTAGGAGTAGATGTAGATGGGTTTGGTAGAAATATAGATGAGTCAAAAAAAGTTGAGTGAGGATGAATGGGATGAGTAGAGGAGTTGGAATCAAATGATGGAAAGGAAAAATAGTTTCATGAAAGATAATGTCTTTGAAGAAAATAATTTCTCTAAAGAGAATAAGAAGGACTTTGTAACCCTTTTTGTCAAAGGGATACCCAAGGAATACACATGGTATGGCATGTGGTTGAAACTTATCACGATGAGTTGCTTTGGTACTAACAAAGCATAATCAACCAAAAACTCTAAGAGAATAGTAATCTGGACATGTGTGAAATAACAACTCAAAAGGGGATTTATGATGAAGAACATGTAAAGGAGATCGATTGATAATGTAAGTTGCAGTTAATATACACTCACCCCAATAGAGTAAAGGTATTTTGGATTGATGGAATAGAGCTCTAGCAACTTCTTGTTTGAGATTTCTTTCAACAACATCATTCTATTGAGGTGTGTAAGGACAAGAAGTTTGATGAATAATACCTTGTGTATGAAAGAATTGATTGGCATGATGGTTACAAAACTCAAGGGCATTATCAGATCAGATGATCTTGATTTTAGTGTGAAATTGTGTTTGTACAAGGTTTGAAAAAGATTGCAAAAGAGTGAGGGAGTTGCTTTTGTTGGCCATAAGGTAGGTCGGAGTACACCTACTGAAATCATCAACAATTGTGAGAAAATAGGAAAATCCATCATAACTGCTTTGTTTGTATGGCCTCATGTGTTATGTGGATAAGGTCAAAAGGTTGGCTCGATTTTGTGGTGGATAAAGGAAAAGATTCCTTGTGTTGCTTTACTTAAGGACATGTCTGACAAATTGAATGATTCTTAGAATTGACTGAAATGGAATCAATATTATGTATCTGGTCAAAAGGTAGTGTCCTCATCAAACATGCCAAATCTTAGGGCTAAGTTTAGTCGAAACATTAGAACAAGAATATGAAATGAACTGATCATTTGCAAAAGAATTATCACAAGAAAGATGTGAATTATTTTGAAGATGTGAAGATGACTTGTCCACAAAATATAATCCTTTGCAAGCTTTACCAATCACCAAGGGATGTCTCATCGAAGGGGCTTGCATAAGACAATATTCGGGAGAGAAAATGATATGAGATGATAAGGCAGTGACCGGCCTGTTTATGAACAGACAATAAATTAAAGTGAAAGTTAGGGACATGAAGCACATTGTGCAGGCTTATAACAGGACTGAGATCAATTGTGCCAATATGGAGAACTGAAGCATTCTTACCATTAGGCATAGTAATAAAGAGAGGATAATTGACAGTTTTATATGATGAAAATAGTTGCAGATGAGGAGATATATGATATGTGGCTCCACTGTCAATAATCCATGGTGAATTAGTATGAGAAGATAGAAAACAAACAGGCTTACCAGCTAGAAAAGCACTGTGATGATCTTTGTTACTTTTTGAGGGAGAAGAAGTATCAAAAAGAGACAGGAGCTTAGACATCTATTCTAAAGTGAACTGATTGGTCACATGGGCAGCTAACTTGTGACCAGGGGGATAGCCATTGATTTTCCAACACTTAGCCATAAGATGACCAACCATTTTACAATGGCTACAGAATGGAATTCCAGGTATAGCAACAATGGGATAACCATGTAGTTTCCAACATCGATCTATAGTATGATTCTTTGCTTTACAGTGCCACAGAAAGTATTCTTGTTAGGATTATGGTCAAGATTACCTTTCTAATGTGAGGAATTTTGTCAATGCTGAGAGTATAAAGCAATGGCATCATCTGAGGTAGTGTGAGAAAACACTAATCCTCTTTGAGATTCATCGAGCAACACCATTTTGTAAACTTCTCCAAGATCAAGATATGTTTGCATCATAAGAACGTTAGATCGGACATTACAGAAGGTCTAAATTGAGCCAACAAGAAACTGTATAATTTGTTGATTCCTGATGAAAGATAAAGTTAGTTCATTAGATCCACAACTGCATACTTGATCCTCAAGAGCTTAAACATATTCATCCCACAACTTCTTTAATCTTGTGAAATAGACAGTAAGAGAAGAGTTAGCTTGAGAAATTAAACTCAGTTCTCTCTGAATTTGGTACAAGTTGGTACAATTGCTTTTGCCAAATCAAGCAGTTAACTCCTTCCAGATTTGTGCAACGGATTTGCAATAGAGGATGGACTCAACAATGCCCTTTTCTACAAAATGTGTGAGCCAAGAAATGATCATGCTATTACACTGCTCCCATTTGCGAATCAGCTTGGGACCAGTAGGACGCTTGCAATCGCCTGTAACAAAGCCAAGCTTGTTTTTAGCAAGCAAGGAAACTTCTACAAATCATCTCCAATGATTGTAGTTGAGATCAGTGAGCATTGTGGTAGACAGTCAGAGAGATGGAGGATCAGAATGGTGAAGATGCATTTGCTCCATTGAGTCAAAACTGACAGCAATATTCGAACTATAAGTTTGATTAGAACCACCATTGATGGGGTTAATGGGAGATGGAGGATCGTCAGGGCTTTTTGAGCCTGATGTCATGTTACTACATGGAGAATAAGCAAGATCGAGGGATGAAGAGATTTGTGAACTGAAAGCTCGTTTATTTCATTGACCATGTAATGTTTATATAGGGAAATATAAAAAGATAAATAATAAACTAATAACAAAAGATAAGCCCATAATAAGAGATAAGCCCAAAGCTTTAAAAGATAAGCTCAATACTCTAACACTCTTCCTCAAGCGGGAGGTGTGGAAGAAACAACTCCACGCTTGCGAATTAAGAAGTTGAAACGAGTAGGTCCAAGTGCTTTAGTCATAATTTCAGCTAGCTGAAGTGTGCTAGGAACATGTTGTGTCTGAATAATGTCTTGCGGAATCTGTCCCTGATGGTATGACAGTCAATCTCAATATGTTTGGTACGCTCATGGAATACCGGATTGTTGGCTATATGAATGGCAGACTGATTATCAAAAAAGAGGCGCATAAGAGCCTTGTGTGAAACCCCGAGTGAATCAAGTAGAGAACGTAGCCAAAGGAGCTCACAAGTAGTAGTTGTCATTGCTCTATATTCGGCATCGACAAAAGATCTAGAAACCGTATATTTCTTGGTTCTCCAAGAAAAGGGTGAATTACCGAGGAGAATGAAGTAGCCTATAGTAGAGCGTCTAGTGTTAGGGCAAGTAGCATAATCAGAATTACAAAAAGCACGAATACACAAATCACTAGAACAAGATAAAAAAATCCCCTGATCAGGTACTGACTTTAGGTAACGAAGAACCTTTAAGGCAGCATCCCATTAGCCACGGTGCGGAGCAGCCATAAATTGAGAAAGTGTATGAACCGAGTATGCAAGTTCAGGGCGAGTCATGGACAAGTTGATAAGACGGCCAACTAATCGACGATATTTCTCAAGATCTTCAATCAAAGCAGAGCAATCAAATTGAAGACCGTGATCACCAGACCTCGGAAACGATGTAGGTTTGCATCCAAGAAGACCAGAATCATCTAGAATATCAAGAGTGTGTTTCCATTGGTTCAACCATAAACCAGACGGTGTACAAACAATTTCAATTCCTAAGAAGAACCGAAGGGGTCCAATGTTTTTCATATGAAAGCAAGCATGAAAAATAGTCTATAAATCGACGAATGGTAGCAGGATTATTTCCAGTAATGACTAGATCATCCACATATATCAGAATGTGAAGGATGATACCTGACCGTCTGAAGGTGAAAAGGGAGTAATCAACCAGAGACTGAGAGAAACCATATTTCAGAAGAGCAGATGTGAACTTGTGGAACCAATTCCGTGGAGCTTGATGAAGACCATACAGTGATTTCTTTACACGACAAACTTGGGACGAGGTTCGAAAACCAGGAGGTGGTAGCATATATACTTCTTCATGCAGATCCCCATGAAGAAAAGCATTGTGAACGTCCACCTGATGAAGTTCTCGGTTATAGATAGAGGCAACTGCGAGAAGTAGTTTAACTGTAACTGATTTAGTAACTGGAGCAAAAGTTTCAATAATTATAAGCAATGCCTTCTTGTTGACGGTTGCCAAGTGCAACCAAACGCGACTTATAGCACTCAACCTGTCCATCGGAGTTGTAATTAATAAGAAAAACACATTTAGAGCCAATAGGTTTACGATCGAGAGGAAGATAACATATTCTCAAGCGTTATTGCGGTGTAAGGCTGTCATTTCATCCAGCATGGCCTTTTTTCAGTTTGGGTTAGCAACCGCATCTCTGAAAGAGGTTGGTTTTTGTTCCTGATATACATAGTTAATAGAATTAACATAGGCATGAAAAAAATGTTCATATGATAAAGAATTCTTTATGAAATATCGGGTACCTGATTTCAATGGAGAAGAAGTTTCACCCGATTTGGAATCAAAATTGACTTGCCTTTTGACAAACATAATCTCGTAAAAGGATAAATAGTTTTGAAGTATGGGAGTTGCGACGAGGTGGGTTTTAGGTCGGAGCAATAGTAACGGGTGGTGGAGTCGGAATGATGGGTTGCGGGATTTCGGTGCCCATGGGAAGAGGGGTAGAAAAAGGTGGATTAGTAGAGGGAGGTGGGGGACACGTTGGAGGTAGGGGCATCAATATTACGTAGGGGAGAGATGACAAGGGGGCCCGCGGTAGGTGGAGGGACAAGAGGGAGGTGAGAGGGTTCTAGGGGAGCCGTAGTAGGTAGAGTTGGGGGCTCCGTGTCAAGGGGAATTTGTGGGAGGGGGTATTGGTAATATTCGAGGGGATCAGTGGGGTCTGTTATGGACTCCGTAGGTTCATGAGACTTTTTCGGTTCGGAGAACGGAAAAATGTTCTCATAAAAACTTGCATCCCGCGTTGTAAAAAAATTTTGGGTATCAAGATCCAACATTTTTCAAGCCTTTTATGAAGATGTATATCCTATAAAAATGCATTTTCGACCTCGATGTCAAAATTTATCCGAAGACCGAGGTATAAAGGAACAATAAGCAGGACATCCAAGCACCCGAAGATGGTCAAGATTTGGTGGAGAGTCATGAAAAAGCTCATAAGAAGTTTTGTGATGGAGGATGGGAGTAGGGTGCGATTGATAAGGTAATATGCCGTAAGAACACAATCTCCCCAAAGCGAGACGGGTAAATTTGCTTGAAACATTATGGATCTAGCGACATTAAGGATATGGCGGTGTTTGCGTTCTACCCTCCCACTTTATTGTGGTGTATAGGTACAAGAGGTTCTAAATGGATACCCTTACCTTTAAGAAAAGGTCAAAGGGAAATAAATTCCTTAGCATTGTAACTGCGAAAGGTTTTGACACAAGTGTGGAGTTGAGTCTCAACCATGACACAAAAATTTCTAATTAAAGTGGCGATTTCAGCTTTTCCCTTTATTAAATAAACCCAGGTGCAACGGGAGTAATCATCTAAAACGGTAAGAAGGTAGGAACAACCGGAAGTAGAAAGGGTGCGATCAGGACCCCAAATATCTAAGTGGACTAATTCAAATAACGACAAAGCATGAGAACTGCTAACCGGAAAAGATGATCTAGATAGTTTGGCCCGGAGACATATGTCACATGGATAGGTGGTTTTGGTGATGGAAGGATGACCAAGGCGGTTATGGTGGATGTTGGTGTCAATAGTGGTAAGACATGAAGGGAGCAAAGAAGCGTTTGTCATCCAGCAAAGCCGGTAGATTCCATCACGAGCTTCACCACTCCAATCTCGAAGCACGGTCCTGTATAACACAAAGTTTATTAGTTATCATAAAAACACAATTCAAAATCCGTATTTAACTGATTTAGAGAAAGTAGATGGCAATCATGTCCTGGAACATATAATACCCGAGGCAAGTGAAGAGAGTTATTGAGTCGCAAGGTGCTTGCGTGTTCAGCGGAGACTAAAGCTCCATTAGGGAGTTTAAACCGGTATGTGGTGACCGATTTGAGCGATAAAAGTAATGAACGATCCCCTGTCATATGAAAAGAAGCCCCCGAATCAAGAATCCAAGGGAACAAATTTGAACGGTAGGAGTTCCAAACAGATATGAGAGTATTTCATTGATTATCATTAATTGCAGGGTCAATGTCTTTACGATCCTCAAAGGTTAAGGACCAAAGAAGGGTATGCGGAGTTAATTTGTCTCGCCCTAATAATTGTGGCGGTCATGATAACAGCCAAAGTCGAATCTGATGCTGATGTCCAAAGTATTTTCTGATACCGGTTGTCAAAGTCATTTATGAGATTGGCGGCCAAAGTATTTTCTCATACTGCAAAAGCGGCAAAAGGTTAATTTTAGGGTTTTGTTTTGTGCGGAAAGCGCTATGATACCGTGAAGAGATTTGTGAACTAAAAGTTCGTATATTTCATTGACCATGTAATGTTTATATAGGGAAACATAAATAGATAAAATAATAAATTAATAACAAAAGATAAGTTCAATAATAAGAGATAAGCCAATACTCTAAGAGATAAGCTCACTCTAACGAGAGAGTGGAAAATTCACAAGAAGAGAGTAGATTGAGTATGAACTTGAAATTGTATTATCACATATGACATTATATGTATTTATACATTAGTTAGTATTATTGTTGTTACAAATGGATGGCTACAAATCAGCCATCTGGCATATCGTATTTATCAGAGACATATCGGATTTATCAGAGACAGAATTAGGCGATGACATGACTCATGAGCCAACATCGTCGAAGTTCCGCCATTAACGGTCACTTCTCATTTCTCAACCTTCCCTTTTTCTCCATTTGGGATCATCTGAAATATTTACTACTCCCTCCGATCATAAATATAAGGCATTGGAGGGGGGAATGATCAACAATATAAGGCATTAGAGGGTGATAATTAATGAATTTAATTTTTTTTTCCTTAATTAAACTCAAGTTCCAACTTAGTCTCATTTACTCAGAGTATTTTTATTGGTTTAAGGAGATGTTGAAATGGTTGTTGGAAACTCGAAATAATGGGGGCAATAAGTGGAGTAATCTATTGTTATGTAGAAAGTGTCTTGGTGTAATGTGCAACCTACTAGCATTTAATTAGAAACTAATCTTTAACACAAAATCAAAGTAACATAAATTGTAATCAACACTCCTTAATTCTTGTGCCCAAACCTTCCAACGCCTTATATTTGTGATCGGAGGGAGGGAGTATGATATATACTGAAAAACGCCAATTGGCTAATGCCACGTGTACTCTAATTAATTGATTATATATAACAACACTATTTTGATTAATTCTACAAATAAGTGATTTTGTGTTCCTTGTAATCTGCAACAGAGTAGAAGGTTTTCTCAGTCCTCCCTTCTTCCATGGCAGCAGATAAATACTCCAATTCAAGTTTAGCCACAAAGACCAATAGAAATTGAAATATTGTTTGTATTTAATTATAATCAATTAAGTTGGTGTACACGTGGCATTAGTCAATTGGTAGGTCAGTATATATGTCACAGTAAAACTTTCAGACGATCCGAACTGCTTTTCTCTCTCAGCTCTCACTCATTCACTCTCTCCCCTCCGTCACCGCAACTTCCGGCAACCGTATTTTCAACCTTTGCAACGGCCTAGTTTCATCCATCTCCGGCAATGATCGGACCGTATCCATCGGCCGAGCTCGAGTTTTTCAGCATCGCCAATTCTATCTTCTTCTCCAAACGCTCGACCTTGTTTCTCTGCGACAATTTTACAATCAATTCGCCTGTACTTCGCTCGACTTCTGTTTCCAATTCCTCTCCTCCACCTACATCGTCACTTCAGAGCCTTCAAACACAGATTGATGCTGAGAATCGTCGGGCAGTCTCTTATTTCTTAGCAATCAGCTTCTTAACGAATAAAGATGGCGCCGATTTCGCCCAAGATTCGAACCAATTTGTGGAAAGAAATGAAGGTGAAAAAAGCATGGACGAAGCTGTGGCTGAGTTTGAGGAGTTCACCGAGAAGAGGACAAGACGGGCAGAGGAGACCGGTAGGGTTTCGGGTGCACTAAACACCACCAAACACCTGTGGGCTGGAGCTGTAGCCGCGATGATTTCTAGGTATGTCATCCGAATCTGTTTTCCAGAGTGTAATAGGATATTACTTCAAAGTTCTAACTGATTTCTAGGCTCTATAAATTCTATAATCTATATCTAATGAGTCAAAATCTTGAATTCTCATCAATTCCTTAGTACTTGCATTTAGTATAAGTGGAAGACTCCTAATTCCTTACAATTTTACATTAGGACTTTCGTTGCCCCGCTTGAACGTTTGAAGCTGGAGTACATTGTTCGTGGTGAACAGAGGCATCTGTATCAAGTAATCAAGACAATAGCAGCTACACAAGGGTTAAAGGGCTTTTGGAAAGGGAATTTTATCAATATCCTCCGCACTGCTCCATTCAAGTCTATAAATTTCTACGCATATGATACTTACAGAAGACATCTCCTAAAATGGTCTGGAAACGAGGAAGCTACGAATTTTGAAAGATTTGTTGCAGGGGCATCAGCTGGAATGACAGCTACCTTGTTATGTTTGCCTATGGATACTGTAAGTGTCAATTCTTGAAGCTACTTGGATTTAAATCTGTTGAGTTGTTGAACAGTACTGATTTTGCAAAATTGTTTAGATCAGGACTATAATGGTAGCACCAGGAGGCGAAGCACTTGGCGGTTTAATTGGTACATTTCGCCATGTGATTCAAACACAAGGGTTCTTTTCTCTCTATAAGGGCTTAGTACCGTCAATTGTTAGTATGGCCCCTTCTGCTGCAGTCTTTTATGGTGTTTATGATATTCTGAAGTCGGCTTACCTGCATTCACCAGAAGGGAGAAAAAGAATGCGAAACATGAAACAAAAAGAAAGTGAGCTCAATGCTCTAGATCAACTCGAGTTAGGTCCTTTTAGAACATTAATCTATGGTGCAATTGCGGGTGCTTGTGCTGAAGCTGCCACCTACCCTTTTGAAGTTGTGAGAAGACAACTTCAGTTGCAAGTTTGTGAAACGAAATTGAGTACCTTGGCAACCTGTGTCAAGATTGTTGAGCACGGAGGCATCCCCGCTCTATATGTCGGGTTAATCCCTAGCTTATTGCAGGTAACATGACAGTCTTAAGCTATCCAGTAATTTGAAGCTCAGAGAAGTAATTTGATCTTGAAATTTTGCAGGTCTTACCATCTGCTGCCATTAGTTACTTTGTGTATGAGTTTATGAAGATATTTCTCAAGGTGGATTCCTAGTAGCCGTGCCCTAATAAAAACAATTCAAAGGAGTGAGCCAAATCCAAGGCAATAAGATCTACTATGAAATGGTGTTCGTCTAGTAAATGGTAAACATTTCTATTGTTTCACTGATTTCATCCAGTGCTGATTACAAGTATATATAGGAAAATAGTCTAGATATTATGGGCCAACTAGTGATGGGTTGTATGTGCTAGTACCGCCCTGCGGTCCCAAGGAGGTAAGCCGGAGCAGAAGACGGGGCCTTAGTAAGGAGATCCGCAGTCTGATCCATGGATGAGATGAAAGCAACGTGAAGTGTCTTCGCTTGAACATGTTGACGAACAAAATGGTAATCCAAGAATAAATGTTTGATCTTGGGATGAAGCACGTACAGAGTGGGAGCTAGGGGCAAGGAAATACCAATATCAGCAAGGACTGATTAGATCCAAAACATTTCAACAGCATGAGCTATAGCACAGTTTTCATCTTCAGTAGAGCAACGAACAACATTATCTTGTTTTTTTTAACTCCAAGAGGTAAGTTGTGACCGAGATAAACACAATAAGCACTTGTAGATCTTCGTTCAGCAAGATCGTTGTCCTAGTCAGCATTCGAGAAGGCATACACTAGTTTACCGGTATGGGGAGATATGAAAATTCAAGGAGCAGTCTTTTGGTGGCTTGTCAATGAGCCAACAGAGGATTGTGGATGAATTTATTTTGGTTTCTATGTTTTGTCTCTAATCCAGATGATCATAGTGTTTGCTTGTTCCTTATGTTCTTTTTTTTTTTATAACATAAAACGGTTAGGTTGAATTATCTCATACAAAACTCCAACCAAAAGCATCCTTACGGATGAAAACACGAAGTTCGGATGATCAGAAAAATTGATGTTGGGGTCGAGATTCCCAAATGAGTCAAACAGTCAACAACACATTTAATTTTTTTGAAAACATGTCTAATATGAACTTCATAAAAAAACGAAGGTCCAACATGGAGTCGGCTATGATCTTCTCAACCTCCTACATACAGCTTCAAGTACCTTAGCGTGCTTGAATGGTACACAAATTGTCACACTCAATTTCAATCTTTTTAATTTGCATTCTAGTTGCTTCTTGTAGGCTAGTTTTGAGAGCAAAAACTTCTGTTGTTTATGACCGAATTGAAATGATTATTTTGAGTGTCGAGGCTAACAACCTCCCATCGTGATTTCGAATCACAACACCGGTGGAAATTACTCTTAAATCAAGTTTAGATCCTTCAAAGTTAAGTCTGTGAAAGTCAGGCTTTGGTTTTCCCGTTTAATATTGTTTTTTTGTTTGTTAATATTATTGTATTTTGGTTGTGGTTGAATGTTATAATCGTCCTCATTAATGATGATATTTTATAAATTATAGATTTATTTTTTTATGAATGCAAGTATACTATTGATGGGACCAATTGACTCGTTGAAAATGATTTTGTTCATAAGCATGTGAAAACCTCTTTAGTCCGATCATTAGTCCAATATTGCATTTGATTTCATGAAGAAGATCATTTGCTTTTTTTGTTTTCATGAACAATGTTGTTTAACTCATTCGAAATTGTCCTATCAATTTTATCAACGATTTGTTTACTAAAGGGAAGTCAATAAGCAAGTGAAACAAGTCATCAAGCACGCTCACCTCAACACCACTGAGAACGCACCCCCATGTTGTCCACCCGTACGTTCTTGCAGCCCAACAAACGCACAAACACGCTCTCCCACCTCAACGGAACATGAATACACAACTCTGTCGCAGCCTGAGCTAGCGCCCACCGACCACTCCACCCTTGACACGGACCTTCATGGAGTACTGCTTTGCCTTTAGTGACCCGTCGTTCCTCAAGACCTACCCGAACGTCAAGCACATTACACGACTTTCACATCGAGACAAGGTTGCCATATCGTTCTGACCCATCATCCTCCTCACATCACGTTAGTACTCATGTTCATTATCCTCTTTCGTCCGTTTTATCTTATAATCATTTATCCTCCCCTTATCACACTTTTGTTGTTAACATTTCCCTTGAGAGGGAACCTAGTTCTTATACGCAAGCATCTCGTGATCCCCGATAGCAAGAAGCCATGACCAACGAGATCAAAGTTGTTGAAGCCAACAATACATGGAGTTTGGTCCCTCTTCCTCCTAACAAGAGGCTCATTGGTTGCAAGTGGGTCTATAAAATAAAACATAATCTCAATGGAACGGTTGAATGATACAAAGCTCGCCTTGTTGTCAAGGGATATAGTCAAGTAGAAGGGATCAATTATCAGTAATCATTCGCACCCGTTGCCAAGCTCACCACCGTTTGTGTCCTCCTCGGCTTGGCATCTATCAACGGATGAAATTTGCACTAACTTGAATTTAACAATGTTTTCCTTCATGGCGATTTACTAGAGGATGTTTAGATGAAACTACCACAAGGGTACAACCGAAAGAGTGAGACTCGTGTATGCAAACTACACAAGTCTCTTTACGGTCTCAAACAAGCCTCACAGCAATGGTTCATTAAGCTTTCAACAGCCCTTACATCTGCTAGTTTTCACTAGTCCCTAGCCGATAGAGTTGATACACTCCGGGCTGTCCCGACCGGCCCGGCCCGTCCGCCCGCAAAAATGGGCAGATATGGACATGAGTAAAAGCCCGACCGGGCTGAAAAGAGCGGCCCGACCGGACATCCGGGCCGGATCCGGACAGACTACAAAGCTCGGACGGGCTGCTTGTCCGGGCCGAATCCGGACAGACTACAAAGCCCGGACGGGCTGCTTGTCCGGCCCGGATTAAAAAAAAATTAAAATATATATAAATACCCATTAGTCCCAAAACCCTAACCCTAACTCACTAAAGTACTAAAACTTCATCTTCCTGGCCGATTTCTCTAGGTCTCTCTCAAACAAAAGGATCGTCGTCGCCGGTTCTCTCTCTCGATGTTGTTCTCTCAAAGCGGCCGGGTTCTCTCTCAAACGAAGCCTTCCTCGCTTAGATCCAGACTTCCCCTCTCAAATCCAGACTTCTAACCTCTCAAACGAAGCCTTCAACCCTCGCAAATGAAGCCTTCATCCATCGTTGATTTCAAGTTGGTTTCGTTCTTGATTTGGACGAGATATCTCGTTCTTGATTTCAGGTTGGTTTAGCTTCGATTTGGAGGTTGTTTTCTTCTCCGATTTGGCGACTATTTTGGCTTTGGTGTTTGTTGAAGATCTACAACGACGCATCTTTGACTGCGACTACAACTTCGAATTTTGGAAGCACGTTTGCTTTGACATTGGAGGAGTTTTAAGGCTAGTGAGTTTGGCTTCGACTTCGATTTCGGGTTGGCTTCGACTTCAATTTCAGGCTGATTTCGGTGTTTGGCGATTGGTGCTCGATGCCGATTGGTGCTCGATGCCGATTGGAATGATGGAGTTAAGGGTTGTTTTGACGCTTGGTGGGTTCCTTGAAATTTTTGTATTCTTCAACCCCAGTTCTCAAACATGTATCGTTTGTATGCATACTAAAATACAGAATGCAAATTTTAAGACAGTCAAAATTGCAAATTTTTAGAATTAAAAAAATTGAATCCGGGTACCCGGGGGGTAACCCGGCCCAGACATCCAGACGGGTACGGACATGACTATAAGCCCGGATCCCGGGCTTAACCCGGATCCGGCCTGGACATACGGACAAAAAAATTGAAGATCTAGGCCGTTATGAGTGATACTTTCACAACTTTGAAGTGAATTGAGTATAAACATGTAAACTTTCACATTAAAAAAATTGGAATACAGAATTTTTTTGTTTGTGGACTTAATATTTCCTCCAATATTCTCTATTTTGGATTTGGATCTAATTTGTATTCCAATTTTTTTGAGTAAAAATTTGCATCCCACTTGGTTTCAAGTGAATTGAGTATAAACATGTAAACTCTCACATTAACAATATCCAAAACCTAATGAAAAAAAACATGTAAAGTTTCAAACTTTCATTATCCAAAATATAATTAGGAAAAAAATTAATATATGGGGTGAGAGAGGCTCGAACTCTCGACCTCAGGATAACTCTTAGCTATGAGACCTACGCGCTAACCAACTGCGCCACCACCCCCTTGATGTTCATGTTGTTTGTTTGTTAATACTTTTTGAATATATTCTTGCGAGATATTGTAGACTACAATAACAGTGGCACTGAGCAATGAACTTTTGGAACGAGCTTACTCCTAATTCTGTATCACCGGAATATGATAAAGTTTATTTACTTGTTCTGATGAATAATGACAAAAGAACCGAATTACCAAGATGTGTTTGTGTATTCAAAATGCAAGCAGTCTCCAATAATTTTAAAACGAAATCCAGCGGGTAATTATCGGGATAGTTGAGTTAGGGCCCGGTTACCTGCGTTTTTATAAACTATCATTTTTCTGAATACCCAAAATTGCCCTCGTTCGCATCTTTACAGATTCGACAATAACATTCACACCGTGAAGTTCCTTTCCTTCAAAACAACCACATCATTGTCGTCCACAACTATACCTTCGACATTTGATTTTTCGATTACCCTACTATTCATATATATATTGGATTATTCTTTATTCTTTTTAGGGGCAAAAATGTATTTTGCACTAAAATAAACCCACAAAAAAACCTTAAGTTTATCGAAATAATATGTATAAACTGATCGGGTTTATAAACCCTAAATTAAATCATAAACCCGTATAAACCCATTTAGGGGCGGTTTGGTATGAGTTACATAGAGATTCATTTAGATTCTTTTTTACGAGATTCTTCGGGTTGGCAAAATTTGTGTTGTTTGGTAGGAGTTCGATATTGGAGATTGTATTCTTTTACGAGATTCTTTTGGCTAAAGAATCCCGTAAAAAGAAGCTTGCCCATCCAAACTTCTTGAATCTTGGGGATTCATTGGGTTAGATTCTTTTCAATTCCACTCATACCCTTCTCCTTCATTCATCTTTTTCGTTCTTCTTTTCAATTTCAGGGATGAAGCAACTCAAAGCTCTTTTCAACCTAATTGCTACATATCTCCAATTCTTTTGTCCTACTGTTTCCATGAATATCAGGGATGAAGAAACTCAAACCAATTTCAGTAAACCAATTTTAGGGATGAAGCAGCTCAAACAAATTTCAGGCATGTTATCTGCTTCGATTGGGCCTCAGAGGCAAAGTAGTGGGAGTAACTTCGGTGATAGTTCTTTCTCTGGCACTTGTTACATGCCTTCCTTCTTCCCCGCGACTAGTGATTTCCATGGTTTCAGCTATTTGCTAGATGTAGAGGGAGGCGCAGGAGACCCGAGCTATCTGCTTCGATTAAGATTGCGAAGGGACCGCTGGTTTTGTAGGCAAGGTTCTTCGTCGTCCAGATTTCTATCCTGCTTTTTCACCAGATTTCTACCTTGCTTCACTGTTGTAATTGACTTCTTTTTAGTACAGTTGAATGTTGTTTGCAAGGATGATAGTTGTATAAAGGCCAACATTTCAACCCCACAGAAATAGAGCAAGTTTGCATTGACGGAAGTTTGGTGGAAGCAAGGAGAAGGCTGAATAATGTCCATGAATGTGATTCAATTTTTGAGTATAGATGGAGCAGCAACCTATAGATGGAGAAATCAATTACAAATCAATTACAGCAGCGTAATTGAGAATCGCAGTAATGTATAGATGGAGCAGCAATCGATTTTTGAGAATCCCAACAGCAGACTTCTTCAGAAACGCAAGTACGAGAATCAAATGCAGGTACGAAATTGGATTATAGATGAAGAAGAAACAAAAAAGGGTGCTTCTTCACAAACGCAACAACACCCACAATCATCCAAGGAGAAGGCTGAAGAACGTCTTCACAAATACAATGAATGTGAATGTTTAAAGTTAAAAATTAGGGGTATTCTAGTAAACTTTCCGTTAACAATCAACAATCCAATACCAAACACGTAAAATTACCCAAAAAAAAAAATTTGTACAATCCCCATCCCCAACAATTTCAAGAATCTCCATCCCAAATAATCAAAAAAAACAATAGTTTATAAACCCATAAATACAAACTTCAATACAAACTTCTACATGCATACTAGAATTTGGGTGTTTGCCTTTTGGGTATCAAAATTACAAATTCTAGTCGAGTGTTTTTACATAAACTATAATATATGCTGTTGGGTATCAAAATTATTTAGTATGTTGAGTGTTTGACTTTTGCCTGATTGAGGTTTTGTAGAACCAGTATTATCCAGAAACACAGAACCCTTTAAAGATAGTATCAAAAACAAAAACTTTATCAAATATAATGTATCTATCATGTCTTCATTAGATTTCATTTATCAGCTGTCACATAACCAATTCCCAAAACCAAAAAACGTTGCATATCAAACACCAAACATTCAGCTGTCACATAGCCTACACTTTAGACAAACCCTAAAATATTCAGAACTATGAAACAACAAAGATTCAGCTTAAGCACGCTCTCCCCTGATCCTCCTGGCCAATTGAATGTCCTTGGGCATGATGGTCACGCGCTTAGCGTGGATTGCGCACAGATTGGTGTCTTCAAACAGTCCAACGAGATATGCCTCCGCAGCTTCCTGAAGAGCAAGAACGGCGTGGCTCTGGAAACGCAGATCTGTCTTAAAGTCTTGCGCAATTTCACGAACCAATCTCTGGAATGGCAACTTCCTGATCAGGAGTTCAGTGCTCTTCTGGTACTTGCGGATTTCACTGCACGATCAAATAAAAAAAAATCAATTTGGGCTATAATTCATCATCAAAGAAACAAAAGATACGAATTCATGAAAAATACTCACCGAAGAGCAACGGTACCAGGGCGGTATCTATGGGGCTTCTTCACTCCACCGGTGGTGGGAGCCGACTTGCGAGCAGCCTGGTAAGAAGAAACATAATTAATGGCAGATTCTTACAATAAAAACTAACCAGGATCTAGATAAAAAAGTTGAGAGAATAACCTTGGTGGCCAATTGCTTCCTTGGGGCCTTTCCTCCGGTCGATTTGCGAGCTGTCTGTTTCGTACGAGCCATCTACAGAGAAAAAATCGACGAATACTCCAACAATTAAAAAAGCAAGATCATAACAATCGAGTTTAATTACAGCCTAATTCAAAAGCATGGTATCTAATAAAGAAAACCCTAAAATTGACGAGGTCAAAACAGATCTAGATTATAATCGGAAAAGAGCAGATCCGAAATAACAAAGAAAGAACACCAAACGCACCTCAAGCAAAAAAAATTCTTCGAATCGCAGAAAATAGTTCTTCGAGCTTCGGCTTTCTCTCTCTTCAGAAGGGAATTACAAATTACAGAAGGATGGTCTAGGGTTGGCGTGGTTTATATAGAGGCAGACATGTCAAAAAATATTGGTCAGCTATATCTGGGTTTTTGGATCGAAATCTAACGGTTATTGATTGGGACAGTTGTGCTTTCTAAAAATTTGTTTAACGGCCAAGATTAGCAATTTGAAGATACGCACGGATTGCCACGCTGTATCCTTTGCTACTTATTGGCTGGAAGCCTGGGGTTTAACAGACCCACGGCTTGATGACATGACTAGGATTTAACGGGTCAAAGGACCTTTCAATGATTATCCGTCAAGGTCTAGATTCTCAAAACTCCACGTCATAAAACAATTTATCTTTATTTTCTTTTTGATAACCTTATCTACGTACATATATTAGGGGAACTTATTTACGCTCTTAAGTAGTCACATCAACTACTTTTATTTTTATTTTTATATTTTTTCTTTTTACCCACAATTTTATATTATTTATATTTAGGGTACCTAGTTTATAATAAGTTGCATTTATATTTTTATTTAAAACTTTAAATCGTATTTTTGTAATTTTGTGTGATCTTGTCATTTGGTATCAGAGCCAAGTGATTAGTAAACTTAAAAAATTAAAAATTAAAAAATTAAAAAACTAAAAAATTAAGTAAAACTGAAGATTTTCGAAAATTGCCCACATTAATTAGCACCACATGCAAAACATTTAAACGATGGACAACGTCATCACGAAGCTATTTTAAATACTATAATCGACGATATTGCAGATTTAAAAGTAAGCTTAATTAAGTTGAGAACAACCCTTACAAAATATAGGGAAGAAATATATGCTACCTTATTATCTATCAGAGAAGAAAACAAAAAATTAGTTCTTGAAATTACCAACGAAATTAGACATCTTGGTGCAACACCTTTCTTAAACTCTCCAACAAAAAAGCCAGTCGATTTTTCTTATAAGTATCCTTTTCAAAACGAAAATCCCAAAAAGAAGTTTTCAGTACCAAGTTTAACTAAAAAACCCGAAACGAAAGAAGAACAAGAAGAAAAGTTAGATAATCAAGGAGACTCCTGATATGTCTGACAAAGAAATGAGTTCTTTGAGTAGTGACGAATCTAGTTACTACACTGATGAAGAAGAAATGTATCAACAAATGGGATTAATCAAACTTAAAGACCTAGAAATTATTCCCTTAAGTGAAGTTAAACGAAAACTAGATAAAAAGATGGGAAAAAGAGTTGTGGATGTTAATGAAGTGGAAGAAGAAATAGTTCCAAAACAAGAAGTTAACAAAGCCACTAGATCTTGTTATCGAGAATACGAACAGGGGTCAACGAGTTAACAAAGAGTTAATCTAAAACCCAAAGAATTTTTAGAAAAAGCAGCAAAATTTGGAGTTAGGGTTATGCCAAACCATAGACCTAATAAAAGAGAACTTTTGCTTGAGCCCATTAGTGAAACTGGATATAAGCTTAATCTAGATGGAGTAAGAAACCGAGAAGATGTGCTAGATTTTTGGAAGAAAAGTATGATGAGTGTCTTAAACATGAACGATGAATGGAGATTTGCAAATTTCCTAAATTATATCGAACATAGTTTGTATGGAATTGTGGCAGATTGGTATAAATCAATCGATGAAGAAATTAAAGAAACCTTAAGAGCAATAGAACCACCAGATGTTATGTTTAGGCAATTCTACAAAGCCTTAGAATCTGAGTTTATTGGAGACAGAGATGATAAAGATAAAAAAAAATTAATCGAATGGCAACGAAAATTAAACACTCTTGAAATCTGTAATATGAGATATTTGAAAAACTATCTTTCAGAATTTGAGTACTATTACTAAGCCCATAAGGTGGGAGAAAACGTGATAAACCTTCAAATGTTATTCGATAAACTTCCTAAGCCCATAAATGAAGAAATTAGTGAAGGGTACCAAGAATGGATAGAAAAATTTAATTCAAGAGATACCCTAGGAAATAGACTAAGGTTCATTAGAAAATGGGTAGAGAAAAAATGTCGAGAAGTTAAGGGAACTCAACATATGAAAAGACAATTTTTAGATTGTTGGGATCTTCCTGGAGAATGGGAATGTAACCGAAGAGATAATCAGAAAAATGATTATGAAAGAAAATACTATAAGAAGAAAAGCTTTAATAAACAAAGAGAGGAAAAATATCAGAAAAAATATTATCAAAAACCCTTTGTTAAGAAAAGAAGATTCTTTAGGAAAGCCTCTTACTGTCCCGAGAAGAAAAAGAGTTGCAAATGTTGGGCTTGCGGGGAAATAGGTCATTATGCTAATGAATGCAAAAATAGAAAAAATAATAAACTTGCCGAAGCTTTAGGGAGCTTAGATTATATTGAAATAACATAAGAAGAAGCTTTTGACCTAACTTTAAATAATAATAAAGGAATTGTAGAGGTAGGTAGTAGAGGAAGAAGAAGAATCTGAAAATTCAGATTATGAGGAAGTATGTGAAATGATGAAAGGAGAGGATAATGAAGCTCAAAGAAAAATGGAAGAAATGTTTTCTTCAGAAGAAACAACTACTCTAGCCCAATTGCAAGAAGCTAATACTTCCATCGATGAAGTGCAATTGGAAAAAATGCATAGATCAGGGGTTGAACTCCCGATCATTGCTAAAGAACAATTCTTTAAAAGAACGTTCATTCCAATATTTTCAAAGTTCATATGTAGAGAAATGGCTGGAGATATCGTAGTAAAAAATAATGAAAATCAAGCTACTGAGATAAACCTGATTAATTGGAAAAATATCCAAAAACACAATAAAGACAAAAAATATAAGTACATTTATGTTTGTGCAATTCAAATCATCATTACTCCATTACAAGACTTTGGTAAGAATGTGCATTGCATTAATTTTGTCTGTGACACTAGGCACAGGAAATTTAGTGATCAAACGATCAGTGAAGTAATATGCAATCTAAGTCAAGGACCAGTATCATGGGTATGTAGACCAAATTATTATGTAAGTCTAGAAGATCAGTTTGCGCATAAATTCCTAGCATTAAAATCGCTAACTGAAGGAATTAGTATGCACAAAGGGACTTGTCCTTTACAGTTGAAATGGAAGGTCATATATAAACTAGAAAATACCACTAATCCACCTGCTAGAACTCAAATGGTAGAAGCTGATAAATATAAAGTAGTTGGACCAGGGAAAAAAGCTGTACCAGTCAAAGTAAGGCCTGACCAAATAAGTTTAAAGACAGTATGGATAAATGCCTTCGAAAATCCTTCTCGTCCCAACCAAGGAAGAATTTTAACCGTTAATGAAGAAGGGAGAACACACACGAATTCTCATCCACCTCCGATAAATAGAAGTCTTTCCAGGAGTCAAAGTTATAGGGTTAATCCTCATTTCAACTTGCCTCCACAAAATCAAGTAAGTAGAAATTCTAGAGAAGAACCTTCCTTTAAAGTAGATGATGAAATTGCTAGCTTATTAGCAGCCCTAAACTGGAAAATTAGAAGCCAATAACTTGGGAAAAAATATTAGAGAACCTGCTAGACATAGTATAGATCTAGGAAATACTGGATCTAGCTATAGACCACATCTGGAAGGTCCAGGACCTAGCAATCTAATAAATACATCACAAACACAAGGAGAAGCCTCGAGTTCTAAATAATTAATAGGCTATAAAACAAAAATAATTAGTCAACCTGTGTTTGAAGATGATGAAGAACTTAATTTGCAAATTGAAGTATGCTTAAGTATTACTAATCCAAACAACATTTACATTCCTATCACCATATGCATCAAAGGTTTTAATAATTATGATTTATGTGCATTTGTTGATAGCGGTTGTTCTGTTTGCTTTGGAAAGAAAAATTTATTTCCTGCATATTCATGTGGAAAACTGCATCTAAACCAATTCAGGTTAGGATAGCTGATAATAGCATCATGACACATTCTGATGTCATTCAGAATCTACCAATCATGGTAGGAGGTTATCCATGCATAATTCCTATACTTTGGGCTACCGAGCAAACATCACATGACATGATAATAAGAAATAACTTCCAAAGATTATATTCTCCATGCACTCAAAGTCTAGGTCAAATGATATTCACTATAAATGGAGAAAAAGCCTTAGTAAAAAAGATGAAAGAAGCATACACTCACCAAACTATTGAATTCACGCGCAATAAGTGTGGTGAGGAATATATTGTTCCTACTCAAAAAGAATTTGCACTTGCTAAAAATGAAGTAACTCTCAAGGAACAAATAATAGATCAACAAAAAGAGTTGTGTAAAGAGTTATATTCTGAAAACCCATTAAAATTTGGGATAAGGATAAATCATTTGCTACAATAGAGCTAAAAGAACCTAAATTGGTTATTAGAGTTAAGCAGATGGTTTACACTTATAAAGATCAACAAGAAGTCAAGGAACAGATAGATGAGTTACTTAAAAAGAATCTAATTAGAGAAAGTAAGAGTCCTCATTCTAATCCTGCATTTATGGTTAGAAATCATGCTGAAGAAAAAAGAGGTAAAGCTAGAATGGTGATTAACTATAAAAAGCTAAATGATAATACTGTCTTTGATGGCTATTATATCCATAATAAAACAGTCTTATTTAATAGAATCCAAGGAGCCACTTGGTTCTCTAAAATGGACTGCAAAAGTGGATATTGGCAAGTTAAGATGGATAAAGACAGTATTCCGTTAACAACTTTTAGTGCACCACAAGGACATTACAAATGGTTAGTTATGCCATTTCACTACAACATTTGAAACATTCATAGCATTTGAAAAACGCTATGATATGCATTAATAGCGTTTTTATAAACGCTATGACAGAGCCCGCTATAATAGGGTAACAACTTTTCATAGCGTTTGTGCAAACGCTATGAAAAAGTTGACATATATAGCGTTTATAGAAACGCTATGGAAAAGTAATTAATAATAGCGTTTGTGCAAACGCTATGAAAACGTGGATCTATTATAGTGTTCAAGGAAACGCTATGGAAAAGTGGATCTATTAATAGCGTTTGTGCAAATGCTATGAAAAAGTGAACCTATTATAATACCCGGAAAGTTGAATCTCCGTTTAATAACGAAATTAAATCAGACTTCGACCGCCGACCTTGATTTTCCTTTAAATAAAAGAAACGAAATTAAATTCTATCAATTTAATTAACTTTGTTCTACATAAAATGATAACTGGTAACTCGTAAACAATCTCGTAAATAATTCCGTAATGTTAGCGGTTCCGGGCTACTAGTGAGTAGTCTTTCAGCTATTTTATTTATTGGAGAATAGGCCCAAATTCTGGCCCAAAAATCTCCCAGCCGGCCCAACTCCATACCATTACCCTAATCTCCTCATTAACTAAGTTAACCTAATCTAACCTAAACACCTAAGCGACTAATTCACATCGATGGTTGCCGCTGCACAAGAACGTAATACCGAGACAACAACAACTCTTCTACGCCGACTGCAACCCTATTGGCCGACCCCTCTCTCGACGCCAGTACCTGCACTTCACCGGCGACCGGACGCACACAGCAAGGCGGTTCTTCCAGCCGAGCGGCGGCTGCGCACCTCGTCAAACTTGTGATGCTGTCGCGAGGAGGAGCGCGACTAGAAGCGGTACGTCCAGTGTACCGAACCGCAAGTGACGGTCCAACTGCAACACCCACGCCGGACCACCACCGAGGCAAGACCGTTGTCTCCTCGTACGACCACTTCCGTCCTCGCGTGCGACCCGATCCCTTCGACCCCAGCAACCACGCCAACCTGCTGCACTACTCCGGTGGGAACGAGAAGTACTCGGGCTGTTGCCTAGCCACTGCAGACGGCGCCTCCTCCCTTGTGACAATCGGATTGAACCTGCGACGAATTGAAAGCCAATGCCGGGTCTGTCCTTATCGACCTGTTTTGAGCCGTGACTTGTAGGCTGTGGTGAGTAAGCAGCCCTCTTCTACGTACATTGTAGAGTATAGGAAGTTACTGTGGGTTTTGTATGCTGAATGATAGTACTGAACATATGTAAATTAGGAGAATAGAGTAGATTGATTTTAGAAAGTTTAAAAAGTCAGTGGAGAGGGATTCGAACTGGGGACCTTTAGATCCGGGTAAATATGAGAGACCGCTGACAGAGAGACTCGAACCTAGGACCTTATACATCTCAGAAATTTTCCAGAATTTTAGTTGTACTCATAAGCTGACCTTTTGGAGGATAAGTTTCGATGCCTTAAAATGAACATCCACCGTTGAAATTTTAATATGTTGTAGTTTGAAGTACATAGTTTACTGTGTTAAATTTTGGAAGAAAGTTAACGGTCGGATTAGAATTTACGAGGGCTCAAAGTAGGACAGTTGGGCTGTTTTTACAGCAGAAGGAAATTTGACTAAGTATAGATTTTGGCTTCTAGTTTAACCTTAGAGGTTATATGGAAATTATGGTTGTTTTTCTTGAGAAACTCTTGCCCTATGATCGATAGGTATATTAGAGGAACTAGAGAGTGTTTCCGGAATCCTTAAACTTTTAATCTAAATCTTAGATCTTAACTCAAATCGAATTAAAAATGTTTGCTTTATGAAAATCTAGGATTTGTGTAACTCCTGTATTGTGGTACTAAATTCTTCCGTAGAACCGGATTATGAGTTTAGGCTCTAAAAGTAGAGTTGGAAATTAATCATGGAAAAATAAGTTCTAAAAGAAATTAGTAGATTTCAAGTATAAGCTTTGAGAATGTTGACACTAAGGGTAAAATGACCTTTTACCGTAAGAGAGATTTTTCCGTAATTCCTTCATATGAGGTTGGACATCTGGATGAGATATTGATCCACATGCCTTATTTGACAGGCGTTTGAGTTACCACGAGTACGGATCGTATAACGGGTCGTGACATCACTGCCCAACTCTGACAGGAGATTGACTGGGAGGTTCTCTATACCCAGACCAGGCAGGTACAAGGTGAGATGCATCGGATCCATTCCTGATGGTTACACGGGGGCGGAGGCGAGGTTTGGGAATCTCTCGTGTCACAAAATAAGTATCATTAGCGTGAATGAGTAACTTAACTTAAGATAATAAAATGGACTTGTTTGAAAGCATGATGGGTGTTTATATTTTTATGTGTGTGTGTGCTACTATTATTCTTCTAATATTTAGATAACTAGCTAACGGTTCCTCTTGTTGTGTTTTTAGTATTACCACAGGTTAGACCAGCAGCTGAGTGATCCGGAAGTAGTGGTCAGCCGGGTCTCCGTACTCCTTAGAGTGGGGGTTGGGGTTGTGTTTGTCTTTCTTTCTTTCGTTAAGACAGTTGTTCGTCTTTCCCTTGTTTAAGTACTTTAGGCTGCTAGACCGTGTTGCATTCATTACCTTTAAAATACTATTTTATGAATTTCGTTTTTCCTTATTTGTGTCTTGTTGCAAGATCCTAGTAATATTGTTGTCAAATTGAGGTCGTGACCCATTGTGAGGTCCTAACCAATAATGTCCCGGGTTCTGAGCATTCGGGGTGTTACAACATGGTATCAGAGCTCTAGGTTGGCAACAATGGCACTTGAATCTTCTGAAAGACCGAATAAGTACTTGAGCAGAACCCGAAAAGGGATCTGAGTTTTAAAAAGGACTTTTGGTTTTCAAATGCATGCATAGTCTGGTTGGGGATAGAAAAGTACGGCTGACCACCACTACTACCGCGGATCTCAGTATGCTTAGTATGGACTCTAGGTTTTACTGTAGTTGGACTTTTAGCTTGTTTATAAAGATATGTTATATAGATAGGTATATGCCAAAGATTAGTAGAAATTGTAGTTATGTTATGTCCTTAACAGGAGATAACATAATGAGTTTCTCACCCCTTGGACACATCTAAGTAGATTTTGAAGGGTGTCAACGTGAGGATTAGTATGCACATCTTATGTGCATTAGGGTAGACGAACGTCGGACAACTCATTCGAGCTTGTTGAGGAACGTCGAGACGGAAAAGTGAAGACTCAAAGACAATACCAATTACGATGACAAAAAGAGAATCCCGAATCAACTCAATGGGATCGAATGAAGGATATACAAGAGAGTAGTTCCGGAGAAGCAAGAGATGATCGCCAACTAGGGAATTGAGAAAGACAACGGAGAGGCTCTTCCAAGTTGTGTAAAGTGACTTCACAAACAAAGAAGATGACGTCAAAAATTTGCCACAGACATGAAAGTCAAAAGGGAGATATAGTAGCGATCAAGAAAAGGGACATAAAATTTAAGCTCATTGACAGACTAGGAAGTGAAAGTTGATGCCAAAAGCAAGGCGAAATATGATCACTCTCAACAAGCTAATTGCCACCACAATCCAGATTGATAACCGAGACAGTCAAAAGTATGGAAGTCAACACGAGATACATTATCCATCCAAATAGAAAGAATTAGAGAGCTGCAACTTGGAAGCTTACACATTGCCAGAAAGGGAAAGGTGGATTTCACCAACGTGGAAGTGGAGTGATCTTGTAGAACACAGGAGAATTTTGACATAGATGTTAGCATGAAATATTGTGATATTTTAGGCACGTTTTCTAATCGTATTTGATTCATATTGATAGTCTTTGATTGATCTTTATACATATGTGAGCTAGTATTGCCTATATTGTCGATATGGATGTCTACACTAGTTCTATGTTGATTATAGGTGATTTGGAGCTATTTCCGAACGGAATCGAGCAAAGGAGAGTTGAGTTGATATGTCCATAGATCGAGGACACTTTTTGGAAGCAATTTGGAGTATTAGATTGAGGAATGCACGAGTTTAGGGAAGAATCACGTTCTTGCCCTAAATTACGCCCTAAAATACGGCCGGAATCCAAAACCACGTTCAGAATTACGGCCGTGGATTCAGAGTCAGAATTCGATGTTCATTCCAGGGGATTCTACGGTCGTGGAACTAACCGTAATTATTTCCACGCCCTAGAATTACGGTCGTGGAATCTTCCACGACCGTGATCTTGGCGAATCTTTTCGCCACACTTCGAAGCCATGATCTTTTGAAGATCGGGCCGGGCCGACACTTTGCCCTGCATTATAAAAAGACGGAAGAAAGGAGATTCCGTCATCCCCGCTTACAGTCATCGACGCTACCGCTTATCATCGCTTAGGCCTGCTTAGTAATCAACGCTTAGCAACGCACAAACCCTCGTTTAGAGGTATTTGGGAGATCTCATTGGAGATCAAAGTTGGCATCGGAGAGTTGCTCAAATCTCGCACTTTTAGTGGAGATTGCTGCGGTGATCTTCGGAATTGCGGAAGATCGAAGTTCTTGGAAGATTCTGCAAGAAGATCTCTCTTCTTGATTAGGTTTGATTGGGAAAACGGATTGACATCCCGTTTCCTTTTCTTTCCTAGGATTACGGTTATTTGTTCTATTGTGAATCTTTTGGCGTTATTTGTTCTCTTGTGATTTTGAGATTAAGTTGAAGGTTCTTGAAAGTTTTCATCTTTTCATCTTCTAATTTTTGAATTGAAATCAATATGACTGTTATCGGCTAAAAAAAACCCTTAACAATTCTAAAGTGAAGGGTTGATAGTTGTGGCATAGGTGATGATAGATCGATCGCAAACAGATTAGACCCTGAGAGTTAGAGAAACATCGTCGACAAACCCAAATTACGAGCTGTTCTTGAGTCCACGGCCGTGGAACCTCAAGAACTAACCGTGATTTCCCTTAAATCTACGAACCTGCTTTTACTTCAATCTAAAGTTAAAGATTTGTTTTAGCTTAGTTTAGACTTGTCTTTTCTAGGTGGTAGTGAGCCTCAACAACCTCTACCTCGATTGTGAGTTTCAACAACCTCAATCGGTTAAGTTAGTCTTGATCTTTAGGTTACAAGTTTGGGTATTTGACACTAATTCTCACCTTTAGAATCTTTCTATATTGAGCCTCAACAACCTGTATAGGGAGTGCCTTGTAGGTGAGTCACAAAAGGTTTTTGGAACTTCACCGTACGATTACCTTACTTTAGTATACCTTTGCATATCTCAACTCTGTCTTTACATCATTAGTATATCTTGAATCGATTGCCATAGCTGGATACCTGGATCTTTAGGATTGTTGTTTTCCCAATATTTGCAAACTCTCATATTTACTTGCTTGATAACCTGCAACCGAGTTCGTTCCCACCCAAATCCCTGTGTTCGATACTCTGGAATTCTTGCTTAACTACGTCGATCCGTACACTGCGGGTTCGCTTGCTTGATTCTAGTTTTATAAATTAAAAACTTATTTGCACACACCTCTAGGGGCGAACAAGTTTTTGGCGCCGTTGCCGGGGATTTGGTTTCGGCCGAATCCGGTAGCCGTTGTCAAGCTTGGGAGCTTGCTCTCGTTATTTGATTTTTCTTTGAGTGCATGCGCAG
>BSUD01000003.1:135763423-135808048 GCA_033239045.1 Fagopyrum esculentum
TCTACAAGACATGCTCTTCCAAATGAGGGTAAAGATGAGCGACCTTGAAGATAAGGTAGGCAAGAAGTCCTCGAGAAGAAGATCAAGGTCTAGAAGAAAAAGCCACTCATCCGCTGATGATAGTGATTCTTCCATGCCACCGTTAGAAGAGATCGATCCCACGATCAATATAAATCCCTTCAATCCGCAAGGAGCTACTAATCGCCGCATCCCACCAAGGAATGCGAGAGTCGAACGTGTGGATAATGAGCCAAGAACTCTTGGCCAACGGATGGATCCAACACAACAACCACGCCGCTTAGGTGTGAATTTTGATGCTGAAGATGTTCAAGGGTTTAGCTTTAACCCTCAAGTCATCACCCTTGTTTGCCAAAACCAATTTGGCGGTACAAGTGCTGAATCTCCACACCAACACTTGCAAAACTTCGAGTGTATGATGGAGACGATGAGACCGAAGAACGCTACTACCAACAGCTATAAGCTCAAACCTTTCTTTTTCTCCTTGAAAGAGAAAGCGTTGTCTTGGTACCAAGCTCTTCCTAATGGGAAACTAGACACGTGGGAAGACCTTTCCGCAGAGTTTCTCACCAAATTCTTTACGCCTTCCAAAACGGCGGAACTTAGAGGTAAGATTAATGCTTTTTCTATGAGACCTAACGAAAGTTTGTTTCAATCATGGGAAAGGTTTCAGGATTTACTCTTGGATTGCCCTCATCATGGCATATCCAAGCTTGCCTTGCTGGAAATTTACTACAAAGGGCTGGATGCGGGAACACAATTCAACCTCCAATCCCTCTCATATGGAACGTTCATGGACATGAGAGAAGATGACGCTTGGGACTTCATTGAGAAGCAAGCAAGAGTCATAGAGAAGTATTCCCACCGGAAAGTGGAGGGAAATCGTGTGGAGCAAGGAGCGAAGCTCACACATGAAGCTCAAAATCAGATTTTCTCCCTCAACAATGAGATCAAAGAGTTGAAGGAGGCTATCAAGACCAACTTCCCAAAGCAACAAGGAAAGGATGTTGGCTATTTGGGCAACAACAATGGCGGCAACAACAACAACCGGGGTAACAACCGGAATAACAGCTGGAATGGAAACAACAACAACCGGAACAATGATTGGAACAACAATCGGGGTTCAAACAACAACAATTGGCGCCCCAATCAACAAAATTCCGGTAACTCTTATCCTTCCAATTCTAACTCACTAACTCCACCTTCCTCTTCCTCTACTCCTTTGAAAAGCCAGGAGCAATCATCTAATGGAGGAAACAATACGGGAAAGGAGAAGCCAGATCCCATGTTGGAAACGATCTTGGGAAAGCTTCAAGGGATGGAGAACCGCCTCATTAAGTTTGATGATCGAGTTTCTAAGATTGACAAAGCTCAAAAAGTTTTAGAAAATCAAATGTTCGATCATGCGGAGGAAGTTCCTAGAAATCAAGGAAAGCTTCCAGGAAAGACGGAGGACAACCCTAAGGGAAGGGTAATGGCGATTACAACTAGGAGCGGAGTGACTACCATCGATCCGCAGCCTACGTTCGTTGAAGTCCCCGTAGAGAAGGACAAAGAAAAGGGGAAGGAGAAGGAAGACGTCTATGTCCCTCCTGCAGCTTACAAACCTCCCCTACCGTTCCCTCAATCTAGAGCGCGAGCGCGCCTAGACAAGCAATTCGGTAAGTTCATAGAACTCATGAGTAAGCTGCATATTAATATACCTTTCATTGATGCCATTGTAGGTATGCCGGCTTACGGCAAGTTCTTGAAAGAGCTCCTCTCTAACAAGAGGAAGCTAGAAGATTTTGGAGAAGTCAAGATGAGTTCGGATTCTTCGGATCTCATCAAGACGATGAAGGAGAAAATGCCCCCAAAACTGAAAGATCCGGGGTCATTTTGCATTCCCATTGGAGTGGGAGAGGTCATATATGATGCTTTATGTGACTTAGGAGCGAGTGTGAGCATCATACCACTTGCGTTGTGCAGGAAGATCGGTTTAGGCGACCCTAAACCGGTGAAGATGACGTTATACATGGCGGATCGATCCATTACTCGTCCCGTCGGCATTGTAGAAGACGTCCCGGTCAAGCTAGGTAAATTCTTTGTTCCCATTGATTTTGTCGTGCTTGACATTCCTTCAGATAGTCCGGTCCCGATTATACTCGGAAGACCGTTTCTTGCAACTTCCGGCTGCATGGTCGATTGCAAGAATGGAAGACTCGCTTTTGACATTGGAGAAGAAAAAGTGGAGTTCGTTCTTTCCACTCTAGTGAAGGAACCAATCTTTGACGAGGATATCTACGATGTCCAAGATGAAGAAGGTTTATCTAGGGAGGAAGTAAGTGCAATTCTCTTTAACGATCCTCTACAAAAAGTTATTACTATGAGTCTAACCAATGAAGGAGAAGAAGAAGAGTGCAAAGAGGAAATTGAAGCCTTGGAAGCACAAGAAGAGATGCATGAAGTGGAGTTTGAGAAACTCCACGATGAGGCTGAGAATACTAGAATCCACGGTCATACTCTATATTCCACGACCGTGGATTCCACGACCAAAATCGACCTCCATTCCAGAGGATATTACGGCCGTGGAACACATGAGGAGGCCGTAATTTTGACCGTGAAAGAGGGTGATCGGCATACTTCTTCAACTTCCTCCAATTCTTCTCCAACCCATTCAACATCCTTAGAAACTTCTAAGGAAACATCGGAAGCTCCTCAAGGATCATTGGAAGCTCCGAAAGCAATGGAACTCAAACCACTTCCTACTCATCTAAGGTACGCTTTTCTTGGATCTAATTCTACCTTCCCGGTTATCGTTAGCTCCGAATTAAGCATAGATGAACATGAACAGCTCATGATTGTCCTTAGGAAACATAGAAAAGCCATAGGCTATACTATAGAGGACTTAGTAGGAATTAAACCCTCCTTATGCATGCACAAGATACTAATGGAGGAGGACTTTAGAACTTCAAGACAACCTCAAAGGCGGTTGAATCCGACCATGAAGGAGGTTGTCAAGAAGGAAATTCTTAAACTTCTTGATGCAGGTATCATCTATCCTATCTCCGATAGCAAGTGGGTGAGCCCGGTTCAAGTAGTTCCAAAGAAGGGAGGAATGACGGTCATCACCAATAAAAACAACGAACTCATTCCTACCCGAACCGTGACTAGATGGCGAATGTGTATAGACTACCGCAAGCTCAACAACGCAACGCGGAAGGATCACTTTCCATTGCCATTCATCGATCAGATGCTTGAAAGGTTAGCACAACATTCTTACTTTTGCTACCTTGACGGTTATAGTGGCTTCTTTCAGATTCCGATACATCCGGATGATCAAGAGAAAACCACATTCACGTGCCCTTGGGGTACGTTCGCCTATAGGAGAATGCCGTTCGGGCTTTGCAACGCCCCAGCCACCTTTCAACGGTGCATGATGGCCATCTTCTCCGAATACGTAGAGGAAATCATGGAAGTCTTCATGGACGACTTCTCCGTATACGGTTCCTCTTTTAACGATTGCCTTTCTAACCTTTCTCTCGTTTTACAACGTTGTGAAGATACTAACCTAGTTCTTAATTGGGAAAAGTGTCAATTCATGGTTAAAGAAGGAATCGTATTAGGTCATTTAGTCTCTAGTAGAGGGATAGAGGTAGACAAGGCTAAAATAGAGACCATAGAGAAACTTCCTCCCCCAATTTCGGTGAAAGGGATAAGAAGTTTCCTAGGACATGCTGGATTTTATAGACGCTTTATTAAAGACTTTTCTAAGATATCAAAACCTCTCACTAATCTATTGATGAAGGATGCGGTTTTTGAGTTTTCACAGGAATGTTTAGATGCGTTCAACACTATCCGGCAAGCTCTAATTTCAGCACCCATTATCCAACCTCCGGATTGGACTCTCCCCTTCGAGATTATGTGCGATGCTAGTGACGTAGCCATTGGAGCTGTTCTTGGACAACGAAAAGAAGGACGAACCCACGCCATATACTACGCTAGCAAGACGCTAGACGAAGCTCAGCTCAACTACGCCACTACGGAAAAAGAATTTCTAGCCATTGTCTACGCTATTGACAAGTTTCGCTCTTATCTTGTAGGTGCAAAGGTGATTGTCTACACGGATCATGCTGCGATCCGGTACCTCCTTGCAAAGAAAGATGCGAAGCCAAGGCTGATTAGATGGATTCTTCTCCTACAAGAATTCGATCTAGAGATCCGCGACAAGAAAGGCTCGGAAAATTCTGTTGCGGATCATTTAAGTCGTCTAACACATCTAGAGGACGACCATTTACCCATTGATGACTCCTTTCCAGACGAGCACCTACACATCATAGAGGAGTGCATCAACGAGATCTCCAAAGGTAACGAACCATGGTTTGCTGATTTTGTTAACTATTTGGTTTGCCAGGAGATACCGCCCGGACTATCCTACGCACAAAGGAAGAAGTTCTTTAAAGACGTCCGGGAATACTATTGGAACAAGCCTCTCCTCTTCAAGAGAGGTCCGGATGGCATCATTCGGCGATGTGTGCCGGAAGATGAGATGCAAAGTGTCATCCGCCATTGTCATTCACTACCCTGTGGAGGACACGCTAGTTCGAACAAGACTAGCGCAAAGGTATTGCAATCTGGATTCTATTGGCCTACCTTATTTAGAGATGTGCAATCCTTTGTCTCTTGTTGCGATGCTTGTCAAAGAACAGACAATATTTCTAGAAGGAACGAGATGCCCCTCAACAACATCCAAGAGGTGGAGATTTTCGACGTTTGGGGAGTCGATTTCATGGGACCATTCCCATCTTCTTGTGGAAACCAATACATATTATTGGCGGTAGACTACGTTTCTAGATGGGTGGAAGCAATTGCCTCTCCCACAAATGATGTCATGGTGGTGGTTAAGTTCTTCAACAAGACCATTTTTCCCCGATTCGGGACACCAAGGACGATCATTAGTGATGGAGGTTCTCACTTCATAGCCCGTCGCTTTGAAGCTCTTCTAGCCAAGTATGGGGTTACTCACAAGATCGCTACCCCTTACCATCCACAAATGAGTGGACAAGTTGAGATCTCAAATAGGGAGATCAAGGGAATTCTAGAGAAGACAGTTTCGAGGACTAGGAAGGATTGGTCCTTGAAACTAGATGACGCATTATGGGCGTACCGGACTGCGTACAAGACCCCCATAGGAACCACACCATACAACCTTGTGTATGGGAAGTCTTGTCATTTGCCGGTAGAGCTGGAACACAAAGCGTTTTGGGCTATCAAATGGCTGAATTTCGGCATGAAGGAAGCAGGAGAGAAGCTTCTCCTAGACATCAACAAACTGGATGAACTCTGTTTGAACGCCTACGAAAACGCTAAAATCTACAAGGAAAGAGCAAAGCGTTGGCATGATAAGCATATCATTCCAAAGGACTTCAAAGAAGGAGATTAAGTTCTCCTCTTCAATTCAAGACTTCGCCTCTTTCCAAGTAAGCTTAAATCTCGTTGGAATGGACCTTTTCTAATTAAGCGCATTTTCCCCCATGGTGCAGTTGAAGTATGGGGTGAAGCTAGCGGAAGTTTTAAGGTGAACGGCCAACGACTCAAGAAGTATACGCCGGAACTCCAAGCTGAGGAGTTTGCACCTACCGCACTCGAATAAGTGCGAATATGGTCTAGCTACGGACCTTAAACAAAGCGCTTCTTGGGAGGCAACCCAAGGTATTGCATTCTCGTTTTTGTTTTCGATTCATAGATTAGTTTAGAATAGACATTTTCGCTTTATTTTGCCTCGATTTCTTCCGGTATGTTCGTGTTTTTGGGTTGTAGGATCGATGAAAAAGAAGAAAGGGAGGATAATATCGAAGAAAGGTGACGAAATTTGGACTTTGAAGCTTTACAGAAGGTTCCACGGTCTAAATTACGGTCGTCATAGCTACAGTGGCCGTAATTTTCAAAAGCCTGTGAAAAATCATCAAAACCACGGTTCCGTACGCTTCCACGGCCGTGGAATGCCCCGATAGACCGTGATTTTTGGAAATTTGCCTGCGAGTATAAAAGCCACACTTCTTCACAAAATCACCACAATTCTCCCCCATTTCCACGACCTAGAAACCGAAGACCCTCCACCACTCCCAATTCTTCGTTTCCTAATCGTTTTCAACGATTCTTCATCCTAAACTGCAGCAAATCCAACCACGAACAGGATCCAAGCAACAAATCGAGTGGAAATCGATCAACAAACACGCATTTTGGATTTTTCAATCCGAAAAAGAGGTTATTTCTTTCTTCTCGATTCTCGCGGATTTGGTTCGTTTTTGTTAGAAATTTTAGGAAGAACTGGTTGAGATTGGAAGAAATTAGATTAGGACTGCCTGCTTGTTGAGATTGAGTGCTGATTTGCTGAGATTTACGAACTTCTGAGACGAATCACGGTCTCTGGAGGTTCCACGGCCGTGGTTTTTATAGAACAGCCCGTAATTTTGAACAGAATGGACTTTGTGAGGAGAATGTCGGGAAGGATAAAGGAGAAGAAAGGGGAGCAAAGTAAGAAAAGGAAAGGAAACCCCTCCACCTCTGGGGCACCACCACCCTCATCCCCCTCACTACCATCCTCACCTTCACCTCCATCTTCACCACCTCACCCTAGCATCCCAACCATACATGAGAACTACCTTGCTGCGTTTGAGAAAATAGAGAAGAGGGCAGTGATTGGCCCTAGGTATTTGTTGTTGGAGGATCTACATCCTCTCAACATAGTTGATGATCTCACATGGCTCTTGGATAGAGCCGGATTGCTAGTCTTCACGAACATTTGTGAAGACGCTTATGAGGAGATTACCCGGGAGGTTGTGACGTCCTTTGAGCACAGCCCAGTAGATAGGACCGTCTCCTTCCGTCTCATGAATCGAGACTATCACTTGAGCATTGTTGAGTTCGGGACCATTTTCGGGTTCCATGAGACCTACAACGGTCGACTTCCTAGAGGCGTTTCCGCCAAGGATTTTTGGGCGGAAGTGGCTATGATTTACGCCGACGAGGACCGTTGGCAACCCGCCGATACCAAGGCTAGATTGATGTACCATCTAGCCTTGAAGATAGCCCACCGTGTTCTTTCGGAGTGTCTCTTTCCTAGGACGGAGACGCCCCAAAAGATCAAGACGGATGAGCTATTCCTTCTTTACAGTATGCTTTATGGATGCCGCGCAGATTGTGCTACTCTTTTGGCGGCAACGATGAGTAAACTCAAGAATAAATAGAAGGGGAACATTGGATATGGTGGGATAGTGACCCACATTGCTAGGTCGTTTGGTGTAGATTTTTCAGCTTGCACCCGTATACCGGCGGTTCCATTAGGGCTACATGCTTTTATGGTTAGGGGACTCATCTTCCCCACACATAGAGGTCCGCCTTATGCGGGCATGCCTTGGGAGAGTAGGACGGGTAGGGGTATTGAGTGGCTGCCAGAGTATTCCATTGTGGCGGGACGCCACAATTGGAAGGAGACGTTCGCTGCGATGCATGCGAACAGACTTGTAGCTCCCCCTTACGTTCCACCGCCGGTTGTGGATGAGGAGGACATGGGAGATCAGTACGAGAGTGGTGGAGGAGCGGAGCAGGATTTCGGCACGTTTCCGGATCAGCCGGAGGCGGCCCGGGATGTACCTAGGCGCTCTCCACGCCCAGCTAGAGCTTCAGGCTCGTCATCTCGCCGCGCTAGCGTGAGTGAGAGGCCCACGTGGATGACTACACCTCCCACTTGGTACGACACACCTCCTCCTTGGTCCACGACGCAGCCAGCAGCAGCACCACCACCACCACCGCCAGCACCAGCCGATGCCCCCGCATGGTACGATCACGCCCCGGGATGGTATGAGAGGATGCCGGATTGGGCTACCGGACTTTCAAAGAGAGTCGGAGCGCTAGAGATCCGGGCGGATGCTAGAGACGGACGCCTAGACGACCTTGACCACATGATGAGGGACGTCTACCGCCAGCAGTTTGGGCGGTTCTATGATCCGAGTTTCTCTCCATTCCCACCTCCGCCGGCGCCGCAGTGATCGATGCATGACCGTTCGTTTTAGACATTCCCGCCACCGCTTGTGAGTTTCTTTTTCTTTTCTTTCTTTTGTTCTTTCTTTTGAACATTAGGGACAATGTTCGTCCTAAGTATGGGGTGGGATGTACTAAAAAGTTTGTAATAACTCTACTCTCTATGTTTGCTTTCATTTGAGACTATCTTTGCATGTTCATTATGTGTTACACGTTTCATGTTTGCTTTCATTTGAGACTATCTTTGCATGTTCATTATGTGTTACACGTTTCATTATTGCATTGCATGAAAAAGAACTTTAAAAACCCATAAAAATTGAAAAAAATTTTGAAAATTTTGTGCTTCTAATGAATTGAGATGATTTCCATGATAATCACTACTTGTGAATTGAGTTTGATGACAATTACATGCTTAAAAGGATTGTGAATTGAAAAGGATTTGAATGAATAAATTTTACCTCTTTTGCAAGTTCTATAATGTGAAAATGTTACCTAAATCATGTTAAGAAATTGAAGTTGAAATCACATTATAAGTTCCTATACTTCTTGTTGAAATGATTAAGGCAATTCGATAATTTCTTTCTTCTTTTCTTTGATCATCTAACTCCTCATTGAAATATTAGCCTCCTTTACCTATCCGGGAACTTGGAAAAGTGAATGAGAAAAAGGCATGTTTGATGTGGGAGGGCCATGAGAGCAATTATTTGCAATCAATTGAATAGAAAGAAATTATAGGTTTGGGGAAGTCAATCATGACGATGAGTAACTCGGCACCATTCACATAGCCGGGTGTTTGTGTCTTGCCAAAGTCGGATTGAGCGATATTCCTAGCGGATTATGGTATGTGCACTAAGGGTTTGAGGCATCTCTTGTGAATTTGAGAAACGCCGATCTCCTAGGCTTCGGTTTTTGTGCACCTCTATCCATAACTCCAAAAGTAAAGTCGAAAAATGAAAAGAAGAGAGCGAAGCTCTAAGTGAAGTGTTGCGGAAACCGCAAAAGAAGAAGAAGGTAGTTGTCCACTTTCCCGGATTTATGCACCACTCTCCTTTAAAGTTTTCCCTTCCCTTTCCATACTCTAGACCTTTTCTTTGAAAGTCCTTAAGATCAAAAGAATGTTATATGACTTGGTGATCTAAATTGAAGTTCTTATGATTGATTTTGATAATGTTTGAAGGTTATAATGCTTGTTCGGAAGTTAAATTGATTCATGAGTTTCCTTTACCTCTTACTCTCTAATTGAGTGTGTGAAAGTTTAATAAACGATTGAAGCAAGATTTGAGAATGATCTATTCTTTAGAAGTCACATTCACCAAAAGAAGGTACACATATTTCATCCTAACTCCTGTTTTAAAGCTTTTTGAAAGACCTTGCTTAGGGACAAGCAAGTGTTAAGTATGGGGTTATTTGTTAGCATGAAATATTGTGATATTTTAGGCACATTTTCTAATCGTATTTGATTCATATTGATAGTCTTTGATTGATCTTTATACATATGTGAGCTAGTATTGCCTATATTGTCGATATGGATGTCTACACTAGTTCTATGTTGATTATAGGTGATTTGGAGCTATTTCCGAACGGAATCGAGCAAAGGAGAGTTGAGTTGATATGTCCATAGATCGAGGACACTTTTTGGAAGCAATTTGGAGTATTAGATTGAGGAATGTACGAGTTTAGGGAAGAATCACGTTCTTGCCCTAAATTACGCCCTAAAATACGGCCGGAATCCAAAACCACGTTCAGAATTACGGCCGTGGATTCAGAGTCAGAATTCGATGTTCATTCCAGGGGATTCTACGGTCGTGGAACTAACCGTAATTATTTCCACGCCTTAGAATTACGGTCGTGGAATCTTCCACGACCGTGATCTTGGCGAATCTTTTCGCCACACTTCGAAGCCATGATCTTTTGAAGATCGGGCCGGGCCGACACTTTGCCCTGCATTATAAAAAGACGGAAGAAAGGAGATTCCGTCATCCCCGCTTACAGTCATCGACGCTACCGCTTATCATCGCTTAGACCTGCTTAGTAATCAACGCTTAGCAACGCACAAACCCTCGTTTAGAGGTATTTGGGAGATCTCATTGGAGATCAAAGTTGGCATCGGAGAGTTGCTCAAATCTCGCACTTTTAGTGGAGATTGCTGTGGTGATCTTCGGAATTGCGGAAGATCGAAGTTCTTGGAAGATTCTGCAAGAAGATCTCTCTTCTTGATTAGGTTTGATTGGGAAAACGGATTGACATCCCGTTTCCTTTTCTTTCCTAGGATTACGGTTATTTGTTCTATTGTGAATCTTTTGGCGTTATTTGTTCTCTTGTGATTTTGAGATTAAGTTGAAGGTTCTTGAAAGTTTTCATCTTTTCATCTTCTAATTCTTGAATTGAAATCAATATGACTGTTATTGGCTAAAAAAAACCCTTAACAATTCTAAAGTGAAGGGTTGATAGTTGTGGCATAGGTGATGATAGATCGATCGCAAACAGATTAGACCCTGAGAGTTAGAGAAACATCGTCGACAAACCCAAATTACGGGCTGTTCTTGAGTCCACGGCCGTGGAACCTCAAGAACTAACCGTGATTTCCCTTAAATCTACGAACCTGCTTTTACTTCAATCTAAAGTTAAAGATTTGTTTTAGCTTAGTTTAGACTTGTCTTTTCTAGGTGGTAGTGAGCCTCAAAAACCTCTACCTCGATTGTGAGTTTCAACAACCTCAATCGGTTAAGTTAGTCTTGATCTTTAGGTTACAAGTTGTGGTATTTGACACTAATTCTCACCTTTAGAATCTTTCTATATTGAGCCTCAACAACCTGTATAGGGAGTGCCTTGTAGGTGAGTCACAAAAGGTTTTTGGAACTTCACCGTACGATTACCTTACTTTAGTATACCTTTGCATATCTCAACTCTGTCTTTACATCATTAGTATATCTTGAATCGATTGCCACAGCTGGATACCTGGATCTTTAGGATTGTTGTTTTCCCAATATTTGCAAACTCTCATATTTACTTGCTTGATAACCTGCAACCGAGTTCGTTCCCACCCAAATCCCTGTGTTCGATACTCTGGAATTCTTGCTTAACTACGTCGATCCGTACACTGCGGGTTCGCTTGCTTGATTCTAGTTTTATAAATTAAAAACTTATTTGCACACACCTCTAGGGGCGAACAATAGACCGTGATACAACAATAACCGGCTTCTGTAAAGGCAGCATTACAAGCAACACCCAAGGAAGAAGAGTGTGTGAGAAGAGTATTGGTGAACTCGAGGGACCCCAATAACTTCTCATTCAAAAGGAATTTAAGCTAACAACACTACAAGTTCATAATAGAGAACCGCAAATAGACGATAACTCAGGTAAAAGAATCACGGAGATGTACCTACAAGCTACCCTAGAAGGATTGAAAAGTCTGTGGATGGAAGAAGAATGATACAACTGGACTCGTAAGAGTATAACGATCTTACAAAAGTGTAGATTTTAGGAGGAGCTAAAGAAGAATAAACAGAGAGACTGGAGGAGATATATTTTACCAAGTATATCAAGCCTCAAAAGAGATGGAAGAAAAGTAAGTCTATGATATTGTAGAAGGTCAACTACATCCTACTTGGACAACTTAAAAGTTACATGTGCGGGTTAACTAGTGATGGTTAGTTAACCGATAAGAAGAATAACCACAAGGTTATAAAAGAATTTTTTCGACATCTAGTGAAATTCTTTCGGAGATCCACGACGAAAATGGTGAAGTTAAATCAATACAAGTACTAGTAGCCTGTATGGTAATGTTAAATGAGTCCAATATGATAACTCTAATAAAGAAATTTAAGAGCAGCTCTTGACGGTCGGTAATGACCCTTGATGATAGTAATGGTGTAAAGGGAATTGTTGGGAGTAGTTACTTATTACTGACTACGAAAGATACATATCAGAGTTAGAATGAAGGGATCCCTATAAGAAGAACTAGAGGACTAAGAGGAAGTAGATGATTGGAAACATGTCCTATGTCTTAGCATTCCACACAAGTAAGACTGATGGTGCTCCTTCGAGAAAAATTAGGGTCAGACTGTCTAGATTGACAAGGAAAACCCTTGTGATTAAAGATGTGACACAGAATAATTGGAAATTCCGAGGCGGCACAAACATAAAGAGTATGATGTAAAGCCTTGGTGAAATGTGTGGTCGAGTTGTGAGGTGATTGCAGATAGAATCTACAGGTCGACTAAAACAGACATGAGAAGGAGTAAAAGCGAAAGACTAAAGGTTGTTATATGGATCCGGTATCACACCAATAAGATGGTTACCGAAAGGACTAAAGACTGTTATTTAAGGAGAAATGGAGGTACTCCATGGAAAATTCAGCTGGACTGATGACCTAAGAGTTGATGAAAGTAATAAGACCAATCAACGCAGTTGTAAAGCGTGTACGAGAAAACTCAAAGGGATTTAACTATCTTAAGGGTGTAAATATCAAAGAAGGTAAAGCGACATGAGTATAAGGAAGACATAATAAATGCGATGCGAGAAATTTGATTGGTGGGAAAATCATATGCACCTAATGTGTTGTATACAAATGGTACCATTGGATGTTTAATAAAAATCATACCAACGGACTGATGACACTATGATGGACTTAGTGTAAACCAAGTGTATAACTTATCCAGTGAGAAGAAAAGTCATGTATCAAAATTGCGGGTTATGATGAATTTTAAATAAAATTTTGAGATGAGGATGTCCTTAGGAAATCTATGCAAGAGTACAAAGCAACTGAAGTTCCAACACATAATGGGTAGTAATGATCAACAGACAGTTAGAGACGATGCATAGAAGAAAATTGTATAAGACGAGTCACCTAGTAGAAGAGTTCACAAGACAAGCTTGTAAGGCCAAAAGAGATAAAATGTCGACCCGGATATGAGGGTCTAAGGTGCATAGAAGGGATACCTACAATGGAGTGTAGATGCAAAATGTAGACTTTACAAGTGTGGAGAGGTTTTAACCTCCTCAAAAATATAGGAATTTGAAAGAAATCGCAATGTCGGTATCAAGGAGTTGAAGCCCTGTAGCGGAAACAACGGAGTATCATGAAGGCAATGTTGCCGGTAACACAAGCGAAGGAATGTATATATGAGAACGGCCTTGGTGGACTCGAAAGTCCAAGGTAATCCCAGTTATCACGGGACCTAAGTCATCAAAACCGACGGTCCATGCAAGGGGATGATAACTAAAATCATCAGAACTACAAAGACACTTATCAGCTATCGTTGAAGACTTGGAATGACTATTTAGGTCAAGATGAATGACCCAGTTGAGCTCGAGAAGTAGAGTTAGCCTAAGGAAACAAAAGTTTGGAATAGAAAACAAATTAGTGAAGCATGAAAGGATTAATCAAGCAAATGATGCTCACCAAGAATTTAACGCCAGTATAAGTATGAGAAGAGCATGTCCGGAAAATGGAGATAAGTCAATTATAGAGTGACCGACATCAACTGAGGACGTATAAGTGTTGATTGGTATTGACGAGCAGGTACCGTTAAGAAGAGATATTAGTGACTGCAAATTTAAGAGATAACTTTACCGATGACTTGGAGGAATCCCCAAGTAGGCAACGACAACTTTCTGGGGTGATCTAAAGATATAGAGAGAATCGGTTAGAGGTTGCTAACTAGTTGGTTAAGAACAGTCTACGGGTGAGTAAGAGAGTAAGGGTCTGTTTGAAGGGGATCTTGATAGTATTAGAAGAAGAGTATAGGCGGGAGTTGGGTAAATCATGTTGACCCTTAGAAAGACGCCATTGTGACTAATGGGTGTTAGACCAAAAGCGTGGTAGGCCCATAAACCACAGATGAAGAAAATCAATGTTAGGTTAACTATGATTTCATTAAGGAATTAGAGATCTATATGAAAAAGTCCACTTGAGCGTGTGATTTGTTTTGAGTATATAAATTTGAAAGCTTGACAAGAAGTAGGGGAAACCCATTAATTAAGGAATGATCTAATTAGGTCACATTGAGGAAACCGGGTCAAGCGGTTTGTATTACAAAGAGCATTAGGCACTTAGTAAAGTGCCGACAAAAGTTTAAGATCATTATTTCATAATCGATAGTCGGGAACTTTAAAAAGGAAAAAGCAAGTGGGCCAGTGGTTATGGTTTGGTAGAGTCATCAAAAGAGCTGGGAGTAAGTTTAGAAAACCAAACCGTTGAGAGAGTACCTCCCGAATCCGAGGCACCTCATCAGCTATGAAAATAAGAAAATTTAGCCGGTTCATGCTTTTATAGAGTACCCAGTAGCTGTCTTGGAACGCAACGCTAGACGCCTGCGGTCCAAGGAGATACCTATGTTGCAGATCCAGTGGTCTAGGAGAGGAGCTGATGAGACCACTTGGGAGACTGAGGAGAGTATTAGACGTAACTATCCCGAGTTCTTTGCGGGGTTAGAGATTACTCTTGTACCGACGAGTTAGTACTCGGATGTTGTGTGGTTTGATCTTTCAAGTTTTTATATTGGATTGAGTGATTCTGTTTTATGTGATACTTGTCTATTTGTGATGGTTGATTAGTTGCATGGTAGAAAATGGAAATGTCGAGAAAACTAAAATATACCAAAGGAAATGTGTGGTTAAGAGAATCATTCTAAGTTTCGGGACGAAACTTCTTTTAAGAGGGCACTGATGTAATACCCGGGAAGTTGAATCTCCGTTTAATAACGAAATTAAATCGGACTTCGACCGCCGACCTTGATTTTCCTTTAAATAAAAGAAAGGAAATTAAATTCTATCAATTTAATTGACTTTGTTCTACATAAAATGATAACTGGTAACTCGTAAACAATCCCGTAAATAATTCCGTAATGTTAGCGGTTCCGGGCTACTAGTGAGTAGTCTTTAAGCTATTTTATTTATTGGAGAATAGGCCCAAATTCTGGCCCAAAAATCTCCCAGCCGGCCCAACTCCATACCATTACCCTAATCTCCTCATTAACTAAGTTAACCTAATCTAACCTAAACACCTAAGCGACTAATTCACATCGATGGTTGCCGCTGCACAAGAACGTAATACCGAGACAACAACAACTATTCTACGCCGACTGCAACCCTATTGGCCGACCCCTCTCTCGACGCCAGTACCTGCACTTCACCAGCGACCGGACGCACACAACAAGGCGGTTCTTCCAGCCGAGCGGCGGCTGCGCACCTCGTCAAACTTGTGACGCTGTCGCGAGGAGGAGCGCGACTAGAAGCGGTACGTCCAGTGTACCGAACCGCAAGTGACGGTCCAACTGCAACACCCATGCCGGACCACCACCGAGGCAAGACCGTCGTCTCCTCGTACGACCACTTCCGTCCTCGCGTGCAACCCGATCCCGTCGACCCCAGCAACCACGCCAACCTGCTACACTACTCCGGTGGGAACGAGAAGTACTCGGGCTGTTGCCTAGCCACTGCAGACGGCGCCTCCTCCCTTGTGACAATCGGATTGAACCTGCGACGAATTGAAAGCCAATGCCGGGTCTGTCCTTATCGACCTGTTTTGAGCCGTGACTTGTAGGCTGTGGTGAGTAAGCAGCCCTCTTCTACGTACATTGTAGAGTATAGGAAGTTACTGTGGGTTTTGTATGCTGAATGATAGTACTGAACATATGTAAATTAGGAGAATAGAGTAGATTGATTTTAGAAAGTTTAAAAAGTCAGTGGAGAGGGATTCGAACTGGGGACCTTTAGATCCGGGTAAATATGAGAGACCGCTGACAGAGAGACTCGAACCTAGGACCTTATACATCTCAGAAATTTTCCAGAATTTTAGTTGTACTCATAAGCTGACCTTTTGGAGGATAAGTTTCGATGCCTTAAAATGAACATCCACCGTTGAAATTTTAATATGTTGTAGTTTGAAGTACATAGTTTACTGTGTTAAATTTTAGAAGAAAGTTAACGGTCGGATTAGAATTTACGAGGGCTCAAAGTAGGACAGTTGGGCTGTTTTTACAGCAGAAGGAAATTTGACTAAGTATAGATTTTGGCTTCTAGTTTAACCTTAGAGGTTATATGGAAATTATGGTTGTTTTTCTTGAGAAACTCTTGCCCTATGATCGATAGGTATATTAGAGGAACTAGAGAGTGTTTCCGGAATCCTTAAACTTTTAATCTAAATCTTAGATCTTAACTCAAATCGAATTAAAAATGTTTGCTTTATGAAAATCTAGGATTTGTGTAACTCCTGTATTGTGGTACTAAATTCTTCCGTAGAACCGGATTATGAGTTTAGGCTCTAAAAGTAGAGTTGGAAATTAATCATGGAAAAATAAGTTCTAAAAGAAATTAGTAGATTTCAAGTATAAGCTTTGAGAATGTTGACACTAAGGGTAAAATGACCTTTTACCGTAAGAGAGATTTTTCCGTAATTCCTTCATATGAGGTTGGACATCTGGATGAGATATTGATCCACATGCCTTATTGACAGGTGTTTGAGTTACCACGAGTACGGATCGTATAACGGGCCGTGACATCACTGCCCAGCTCTGACAGGAGACTGGGAGGTTCTCTATACCCAGACCAGGCAGGTACAAGGTGAGATGCATCGGATCCATTCCTGATGGTTACACGGGGGCGGAGGCGAGGTTTGGGAATCCCTCGTATCACAAAATAAGTATCATTAGCGTGAATGAGTAACTTAACTTAAGATAATAAATGGACTTGTTTGAAAGCATGATGGGTGTTTATATTTTTATGTGTGTGTGTGCTACTATTATTCTTCTAATATTTAGATAACTAGCTAACGGTTCCTCTTGTTGTGTTTTTAGTGTTACTGTTACGCTAAAAAGTGTGCACGCAATAAGCCTTAAATTTATACTCGTTATAATTATCCTAACTTCTAGCGCACCCGCAGTGTACGGGACGTTTGTAGTATGGATAGTACTCCGAGGTCGAACACAAAGACTAAGGTGAAATTGATTCGGTTTTGTGATTAAATTTAGTGAAGGTCTAAAGTTAGAAAAGAGGAAAACAAAGAACGAAAATCTCAATTGTTTTTGTCGGTTTTAGGTGATCAAAGATCACGATTCATGCGAAGCAAACAATCAAACTAAACCAAAAATCACAAATAGACAAATCAAACAAGATATTGATTAAGGGAAAAGAAAGACGGATTCTAGGGGTCGGAAGTTCCGGTTATGGCATAGAACTCAAGTTATCTATTCATTCTTTGGATTGATTGTGACATGTTGGGATTAAGTGTTTCTAAATTGGGAACAATTACCGGGTAAGTCTCATGATCCAACTAGTCCACACCTAAGGTCTCATTACCGTTTAGGTCTCTAAGAACCTAAGGTTAGGAATTCTACACAAACCGGAATTGTTAAGTAGGGATCTAACCTATCCTTACCGGGTAAGTCTTGGAACGGGAAGTCCTAATCAACATTCCTAGCACATCTAATCCAATGGCGACTTGTTAGGTTCACCACTACCTAAGGTTTTGCGTTTTTAGATTCTAAGGGAAGGGATTACCGGGTAAGTCTCTCCTAACACTTAGTCACCACACTAGGACACCCTAGGGTAGGTTAAACTCAGCAAAACTTAGGGTTTCAACAGTTTTATGAATCTAAGGTAAGATCCTTCGAACCAGGAAGAATCACGGTTTGTTCTACAGAAACCACGACCGTGGTTCTACAAGAACTACCCGTGATTTCTAACAACAGCTACGTTCATAAACAAAAATCATCCAAAGGTAAATCTAAATCCGTCCTATCATAGATCTAGCCATAACCATCCTTTCCTTACCCTAGAATCACATCAATTTAGCCTACGACATTCATAATGGAAATCAAAGCGAACAAACATAAAATCATAGCATTCATTGCAAGATAATGAAAGAAAGAAGATGAACAAGTGAACTTCAAACACAAACCAATCTGAAGATGGAATTAGAACAACTTACAACCCTTCCAAAAGAAGGTTCAAGGGTTCACAAATCTCTAGAAATAAATCCGAAATACAAGAAGCTAAGTGTGTGTTCTCCTCTCTTCTTCAATGGAACCTTTCTTCTTCTCTTGGGCACTTTCCTTCCTAGAAAAAAAATCCTCTTCTTTGGAGAATATATTTGTTAGAGAGATGGATAATGGATGAGATGCTCCCAAACTACCCCAGCTGCCTCAAACAACCCATCAAGGACCACTTTTATAACAAATTCTTCATGAGCTGGCCATGAGAGTCGTGGCACAGCTGTCACGAGAATCTGGCAAAATCCACGGTCATTTCCACGGCCGTGGTTCTTCAGGAAACCGTGATTCTATGCAGAAACTTCGCCTTGGATCATTGAGCTGTGGTTTGGTGCATGGCTAGTGTTGGCAAGGTTCCATGAGTCCTCCTTACCCCTTTGATGTATCCTAATGAGTCCGAGGACGTGTCATCTAAATGAACGGTCCTTTAACGCATCGTTTTAGCTCTAAACTTCCCGAAATACCTACAAAACGCACACAAGTCTGTGTAGACGTCTATCTCGACAAAATACATGTTTTGAGTGCAAAACGTATTGGACTAGTGCTAGATCATGCATGATTGAGCGAGAATCCTATCTAAATGTACACCTAAAACTATGCTATAAATCGTGTTATCAGTTACCACATGTTAGACCAGCAGCTGAGTGATCCGGAAGTAGTGGTCAGCCGGGTCTCCGTACTCCTTAGAGTGGGGGTTGGGGTTGTGTTTGTCTTTCTTTCTTTCGTTAAGACAGTTGTTCGTCTTTCCCTTGTTTAAGTACTTTAGGCTGCTAGACCGTGTTGCATTCATTACCTTTAAAATACTATTTTTATGAATTTCGTTTTTCCTTATTTGTGTCTTGTTGCAAGATCCTAGTAATATTGTTGTCAAACTGAGGTCGGGACCCATTGTGAGGTCCTAACCAGTAATGTCCCGGGTTCTGAGAATTCGGGGTGTTACACCTATTATAGCGTTTGATGAAACGCTATTGAAAAGTGAACCTATTAATAACATTTCCTCAAATGCTATGGAAATAATGTCATTTATAGTGTTTTATAAACACTATAGAACTCAATATTAGCGTTTTTGATAAATGTTATAATACCTAACAATAGCGTTTTCTATAAATGATATAAGAACTCAATAACGACATCAGACAAAAACCCACATCGTTTGATTTTAAAGATTCAAAATGATACAAAACATGATTTATTTAAAATAATTGTATACAAAGAGAACATAGTTTGACAACAATAATCTAAAATATCTGCACATCGGACCTTCTACTTTTCTACTTCCCCAAATCCCTAATTGGGCTGGCCAACGTACATTTCCTGCTCTTCCCACACCCCTTCACCACATGATCCTCCGATGACATCATCATAAACCTGCTAAAAATGCCTGCACACCGGACCTTCTTCTGCATGACTTGACCGTACAAATGTCATTGGGATTCCGCCCGGCATTCTTGCTGTAAAAATTTGGAAAAAAAAAAACAAGCTAAGTCTCATCTTCACTTGATCATCTCTACAATATAAAGAAAACAACAAAGAATCAAAGACATTGTCTAGCAAGATCACTTCTTTAGCCTTACACAAATATTGTGTTGTAACACCCCGAATTTTCAGAACTCGGAGTATTACTGGTTAGGACCTCACAATGGGTCCTGACCTCAGTTTGACAACAACATTACTAGGATCTTGCAACACGACACAAATAAAGAAACCGAAATTCATAAAAAACATGTTTTTAGAGTAATGAATGCAACATTGTCTAGCAGCCTAAAGTACTTAAACAAAAGAAAAGAACAACTGTCTTAACCAAAAGAAAGGAAAGACAAAACAACCCCAACCCCGCTCTAAGGAGTACGGAGACCCGGCTGACCACTACTTCCGGATCACTCAGCTGCTGATCTAACCTGCGGTAAATCTAAAACAACAACAAGAAGAACCGTTAGGTAGTTATCTAAATATTAGCAGAATAATAGCAGCACAAACACACTCAGAGAAATATAAACAATCATCATGCTTTCAAACAAGTCCGTTTATTTATCTTCCTTTAAATTACTCTTTCACTCTAGTGAAACTTATTTTGTGACACGAGGGATTCCCAAACCTCGCCTCCGCCCCCGTGTAACCATCAGGAATGGATCCGATGCATCTCACCTTGTACATGCCTGGTCTGGGTATAGAGAACCTCCAGTCTCCTGTCAGAGCTGGGCAGTGATGTCACGGCCCGTTATACATACACTTGGGCCTTAAACATAATAATAACAGTCGTCCTAGCAAGTTATTATTATTAACCACGCAAATAACATACACAACTACTATCACTCAACTAACACTCAGAAACTAGCTAAGTAAGTCGCAAGAACTTACCTGAGTCAAAATACTCTCTAACACGTCTCACACCGTCTGTACTCGTGGTAACTCAAACTCCTGTCAAATAAGGCAGGTGTATCAAAACACATCTCGCTATCCAACCTCTTGCAAAGGAATTACGGAAAAACAACCCTCTTATGGTAAAAGACCATTTTAACCCTGGTACCGAAAGTTCTCAAAGTTCACCCTTGCGTCCTACTAAATTCCCTTTAGGATTTGTTCTCTATGATTACTCTCTCTCTGATAGTTTCCTTATAATTTATAAGTTATGGCTCGTACCGCTTTATTCTTATCTATATATATATATATGGGCATGTACAAACTCTAACTTCCTCTAACTTGTATACTTCCGTAACTACTCGGTATCTATATATATATAGTTACATAAATTCCTTTCTCGTTTCGTACGGATATATGTACTCTTTCGTATATAAAAGTATATATATATATTTATATATCCTATATGTACCTATATATATATACTCAGCATCTAACTTGCTCTTATAACCCTCTGCCCATCCACTCACAAAGTCAGTAGCTCTGTGGTACCTATGTATATATATACACATCTACTAATCTCTATATATATGTAATTATATACGTACTTATACAGTCCTACACATTCTTGCCTTCTACACATTCTGCAGAGCCTACCCATGTATCTATATCCACTCTCTTATGTGTACTGTTGTAAAACCAAATGTATCTAAATACACATTCACATCTACAACTACGGTATTTCTTATTTTATATGAACTTGAAGTCTGTAGGGTAAAGGGGCACAAGTGCATCGAAATGTCAAGGCTGAGGACTTACCGGTGTGACTCGATCGATTGGCTGTAGGCTCGGGTCCTTGTGTTGCGGTCCGGTTGTACCGGATACCTTGTCACTTGAGAGGGCGGCGCCGATCCGGAAACTTGACTGCGCAGCAGGGGTGTAGCAACGTCCTGGACTGGCCTGTAAACTGGTTCGAAGGCCTCACCACTGCGCAGTACTGGGGTCCTCGTCGGCTGCAAGGGAAGAGGGCTCGTGCCTGGCTCGCGTTACCGGCGAACAGAGAGGCGGTTAGCACCGCTGCTGCGCCCAGCGAAACAGAAAGAGGGAAAAAGAAGGAGGCTCACCTCGTCACGCGTCGACACGGGAATGGTCCAGCGGAAGGCGGCGGTTTACTGGCGGCGGTCTGGGCTGGTGGCGTGGCTACTGACTGCAGGGAGGCGGAGTTACAACCTTCGGACTCGAAACAGAAACGGGAGAAGGAAGACGGAAGGAAGAAGGGAAAATGGCTCACCTGGCTGCTGCAGTCGCCGGCGAACGAAGAAGCTAGGCGAGGGCGGCGCAGGCAAGGTGGCGGCGTCTCCGGTGAGAGCGGAGGAAAGTTTCCGTCGCTTGCTGCTGCTGTACGCACAAGAGAGAGACGAAGGTAGGTGCGGCGCAACAGGGAAGGTTAAGGTAAATTTAGGATTATCTTAATTAGGTTTTTAATTAAGAGTTAAATAATGGCTTAGCAAAGTGCGCTGGGCCCAATAGCGGGTTAAATCTCGTCTCTCTCTCTTTACACATGATCTGTAACTCGTTAATTAAGTGCGGAAGTTTATAAAGTACGTAAATTATTTCCGGTCATTTAATTTATCATTTTATGCGAATATAGGTCACATAAAATGTAGAACTCAACTCGTTTATTTTACTTAGTTATTTATTTACGATTGTCGCATCGGACTTTGGTTAATGTCAGTTTACCGGAACTTAAAAATTTTCGGTTATTACATCAGTGCCCCCTTAAAAGAAGTTTCATCCCGAAACTTAGATTGTTTCCCTTACTCACACATTTCTTTCGGTATATTTTAGTTTTCTCGTCATTTTCGTTTTCTACCAAGCAGCTACTCAGGCATCAAACAAACAAGTATCACAAAAAGAAACAGAATCACTCAAATCAATGTGAAAACCTGAAAGGTCAAACAACACAACATCCGAGTACTAACTCGTCAAACAGAAGTAACCTCTAACCCCGCAAGGAACTCGGGATAGTTACGTCTAATACTCTCCTCAGTCTCCCAAGTGGCCTCATCAGCTCCTCTCCTAGACCACTGGATCCTCAGCATAGGTATCTCCTTGGATTGCAGGCGTCTGGTACTGCGTTCCAAGACAGCTACTAGGTACTCTACAAATGTATGGTCAGGCTCAACTGTCAGATCCTCATGAATGATGACGTGTCTCGGATCCGGAATGTACTCTCTCAACTGAGATACATGAAAGACCGGATGGACACTCTCTAGTCTCGGCGGTAGTGCTAGTCTGTAGGCCACCTCTCCAACTCTCTCCAAGATCTCAAAAGGTCCGACATATCGGGGACTCAGCTTCCCCTTAATGCCGAAACGCCTGACTCCTCTCGTGGGTGACACTCTCAACCACACCTGAGCACCCACTCTAAACTCCAAAGGTCGACGCCTTTTGTCGGCGTAGGACTTCTGACGACTCTGAGCTGCTAACATCCGCTCTCGGACTAGGGCAATCCGAGCGATGTCATCCTGTATCTGCTCTGGAGCTACTCCATCAACTCGGCTGGGCTCATCCCAACATAATGGTGTACGACATCTCCTCCCGTACAAAGCCTCATAAGGAGCCATCCCAATAGACGCGTGCCAGCTATTATTATACGAAAACTCTACCAGTGGAAGATGATCTGGCCATACCTGTCCCCAATCTAGTACACACGCCCGAAGCATGTCCACTAAGGTCTGAATGGTCCTCTCAGACTGTCCGTCTATCTGTGGATGATAGGCTGTAGTGAAGTGGAGACTCGTCCCCAAAGCAGTATGTACCTGCTGCCAAAATCTCGAGGTAAAACGTCCATCTCTGTCAGAGACGATAGTCCTCGGTACCCCATGGAGTCTCACAATATGTCTGGTGAACTCCTCAGCCAGACGACTCACCGGCCACGTTTCCTTAATCGGAATGAAACGTGCGGTCTTCGTTAGGCAGTCTACCACTACCCAAATAGCATCAAATCCTCTGCTGAGTCTCAAACTAGTGACAAAATCCATGGATATATCCTCCCACTTCCACTGTGGTACTGGAAGTGGGTGGAGCTCTCCTCCAGACCTACGGTGCTCAATCTTGACCTGTTGGCAGGTCACGCACTAGGCTACATACCGAGTCACATCGGGCTTCAGACCACCCCACCAGAAGGACCGTCTCACATCCTTGTACATCTTACTCGCTCCAGGATGTACTGAGTATGGGGTAGCATGAGCCTCACCTAGTATCCTCTGTCTCAACTCACTGTCTGACGGTACACAAACGCGGTCCTGACGTCTCATCACTCCATCTGCACCAATAGTAAATTGTGGGGCCTCATCTCGAGACATCTTGTCTCGGATCCTGATCAACGTAGGGCAAGTCTCCTGCTTCTGTCGGATCTCATCCAACAGATCAGGAAGTAACTCCATGGTAGACAACTGACCATCAGTATCGGGAAACTGAACCTCTATCTCCAACCAAGCCAAGTCCCTCTGCAATTGTGGCTGTACTGTCAACCGGGATATCGCCCTCTCTCTAGGCGTCTTCCTTCTCAAAGCATCAACTACTACATTCGCCTTTCCGAGGTGGTAGAGGATCTCAAGGTCGAAATCCTTGATCAACTCCAACCACCGCCTCTGGCGGTTATTCAACTCTCTCTGAGTGAATATGTACTTCAGACTCTTATCGTTTGTAAAGATCTGACATGTCGCCCCATAGAGATAGTGACGCCAGATCTTAAGAGCATGGACTATTGCAGCCAACTCTAGATCATGTGTGGGGTAGTTCTCCTCATACGTCTTCAACTGTCGAGACGCATAGGCTATGACCTTACCCCTCTGCATCAAAACACACCCCAAGCCCAGCTTGGATGCATCACTGTATACCACAAAGTCATCAATACCCTCAGGCTGTGCTAAAATCGGAGCGGACGTCAATCTCCTCTTCAGCTCTTCAAAACTCTGCTGACACGGCTCAGACCAGACAAACCGAGTGGTCTTCCTCAGAAGACAAGTAAGTGGTCGGGCAATCAAAGAGAACCCCTCCACAAACCGGCGGTAGTAACCTGCTAAACCTAGAAAGCTGCGGACCTCCTTAACATTCTTAGGAGGTTGCCAAGAAGCTATTGACTCGATCTTCGCCGGATCGACCTTAATACCCTTAGCAGTCACCACGTGACCTAAGAAAGCTACCTCCGACATCCAAAACTCACACTTGGATAGCTTAGCATACAGCTGGCTATCCTGTAGAATCTGCAGTACTGTCCTCAAGTGTCCGGCATGCTCCTCTCGACTCCTGGAGTAGACTAGGATGTCGTCAATGAAGACCACTACAAACTAGTTTAAGAAGTCAATGAATATCCCATTCATCAACTCCATGAACACCGCTGGTGCATTAGTGAGCCCAAATGGCATCACTACGAACTCATAATGACCATACCTAGTCCGGAATGCCGTCTTAGGTATGTCCTGATCTCTCACCCTCAACTGGTGGTAACCTGACCTCAAGTCTATCCTCGAGAACACAGACGCTCCATGCAACTGATCCAATAGGTCATCTATGCGGGGTAGTGGGTACTTGTTCTTGATGGTCACCTTATTCAGCTCTTTGTAGTCTATGCACAGCCTCATCGATCCGTCCTTCTTCTTCATAAACAACACTGGTGCACCCCAAGGAGACACACTAGGGCGTATGAAACCCTTCTCTGCTAGCTCCTCTAACTGCTTCTTCAGCTCAAGCAGCTCTATAGGTGTCATACGGTACGGAGCCTTCGAGATAGGTCTCGTGCCCGGCTCCAAGTCAATGCTGAAATCAACGCTCCTCTGTGGGGGTAGTCCTGGCAGGTCGTCACTGAATACCTCTGCAAACTCGCATGCAACAGGTATCTCCTCTATAGTCAGGCTCTTGCTTTCCTTCATGGCATAACACCAGAAGGCTTCGCAACCCCGTGCTATCAGTCTCGCTACTCTCACTGCACTGATAACTGTACCTGACTTTCCGAGGTCCCAACCTCGGAATATTACCCTATGGCCCTCCTCCGTGGAAATAGTCACTGTCCTCCTACCAATGTCTAAGACTGCTCCGTGTTTCCTCATCCAGTCTATCCCTAAAATGACATCCTCATGAGCTAAGGGCATGACTAGAAAATTGACTAGCCAGTCTCGATCTCCCATACGAACAAGACATCCAAAGATCTCTCTAGTCCCTCTTACCTTACTCTCATCAGGTAAGCCTATCATAAAAGGTATCCCCTCTACAGTAGCTAAGGACAACCTATCTACGCATGCATCAGATATGAAGGAGTGTGTAGCACCCGTATCAAATAAAACTCATACAGGTAAGTCATGAATCTGAATCGTACCTGTGGCAGTCGGTGCATCTGGCTGATCAACATCTCTCAACTCAAACACTCGTGCCTGAGCTCCTCTAGTATCGGCCACACTACCACGTCCTCTGCCCCGACCTGATCCCTGCATAGAACTCTGTGGTGGTGTGTGTCCGGGAGCCCTGTAAGACTGCTGCTGACTAGGAGCTATGTACTGCTGCTGCTGACTAGGAGTCCGGTACTGTGGCGGTCTCTGTACACTCCCTGATAAGCCTGCAGGAGAAGAACCCTGCTGAGATGGAGCCTTGCCCTGACGACAAAATGCAGCTCTATGTCCAACCTTGCCGCACTGGAAGCAAGTCACTACTGGCTTCGTGCAGTTCGATCGGATATGTCCATAGCTACTGCAGTTGTGGCACTGCAAGCCACCAGCAGAAGTCTGACCAGTAGCTGTATGGCTCTGTCGCCCCTGAGTCTGTCCCCGTCCAAAAGCAGCTACTCCTGAACTACCACTAGCATAACCTGTCCTCTGCCGCTTATCCGGCCTGTTTGACTGAGCAGCTCTCCTTGACACTGGTTTGTCTCTCTCATAAGCAAACGCTCTGTCCTGATAGTCTGACAGAGTCTCACAGCAGAACCCTGCCAAATAGGAACGAGTGTTCTCTCTCAATCTCCTCGAAAAAAGGTATACATGCTGCTCCTCAGGAGGTGCAGCTGGTCCAAGCAGTGTCAGTTCCTTCTGGAACTTCTTGATGGCAGCAGCAATCGGAATGTCCTCAAATCCAGCCTCAATGAAGTCCTGGAATCTCTCTCTCCTCAACGAGACAGGGCAGTATCTGTCTCTAACAATGCTCCTCATCTGCTCCCAACTAGTGACTCGACTACGCATGGTCCGCCACCAGGAATGAGCATCTCCAGTGAAGCAGGTCTGCACCAAGTCCACCTGCCGATCCTCTGGGCAGTGTATTGCCTCTAACGCAATCTTTACCTGCCCAATCCAGTGCTCCACCTCCAGTCCTATCTCTCCACTATATGAGGGGACCTTCTGAGAGTTGAAAGCCTTCAACCACTCATCCGGTCTCGGAGCTCTAGACCCAGTAGGAGCTCTATCAACCACAACCCTCCTCTCAGGTACAGCTGGCTCCTGAGGCGCTCCCTGTGTCACCTGGACAGATCTAACTGGTACTGGTGGTACCTAGGTAAGTCTCTCTGTCCTAGCAGCCTCCTCCATACGCTCAACGTATGCTCGGTACTCTCTGTACTCAGTCGCTCCAATGGAAACACGTCCTGACTCTGTCGAACGTGCTCTCTGTGCTCCAGACCTAGCAACGGTCTCGTTCCTGACCTCAGGACCAACACTCTCAGCTACCTCCTCCACTCCAGCCTCTGGCATGATCACTACTGGGGGATCCTCTCGTGGAGCTCGACCTCGACCTCGGGCTAGTGGGGGTCTACCTCCACGGCCACGTCCTCTAACTGTAGGGGTCCTATCTCCCCTACCTGGTCCAGCTGGAGGGAGAGGTGGACGACCTCTGCCTCGACCAGTAGCTAGCGTAGCTCTAGTACGTGCCATCTGCGTAAGAATAATAACTATAATTACTACTAGTTGAAAGTCCAAAAGTCCAACTACAGTAACCTAAAGTCCAACTAAGCATACTGAGATCCGAGGTAGTAGTGGTGGTCAGCCGTACTTTTCTATTCCCAACCAGACTATGCATGCATTTAAAACTAAAAATTTTCTTTTTAAAACTCAGACCCCTTTTCGGGTTCTGTTTAAAACTTATTCGGTCTTTCAGAAGATTTCAAGTGTCATTGTTGCCAACCTAGAGCTCTGATACCATGTTGTAACACCCCGAATTTTCAGAACTCGGAGTATTACTGGTTAGGACCTCACAATGGGTCTTGACCTCAGTTTGACAACAACATTACTAGGATCTTGCAACACGACACAAATAAAGAAACCGAAATTCATAAAAAACATGTTTTTAGAGTAATGAATGCAACATTGTCTAGCAGCCTAAAGTACTTAAACAAAAGAAAAGAACAACTGTCTTAACCAAAAGAAAGGAAAGACAAAACAACCCCAACCCCGCTCTAAGGAGTACGGAGACCCGGCTGACCACTACTTCCGGATCACTCAGCTGCTGATCTAACCTGCGGTAAATCTAAAACAACAACAAGAAGAACCGTTAGCTAGTTATCTAAATATTAGCAGAATAATAGCAGCACAAACACACTCAGAGAAATATAAACAATCATCATGCTTTCAAACAAGTCCGTTTATTTATCTTGCTTTAAATTACTCTTTCACTCTAGTGATACTTATTTTGTGACACGAGGGATTCCCAAACCTCGCCTCCGCCCCCGTGTAACCATCAGGAATGGATCCGATGCATCTCACCTTGTACCTGCCTGGTCTGGGTATAGAGAACCTCCAGTCTCCTGTCAGAGCTGGGCAGTGATGTCACGGCCCGTTATACATACACTTGGGCCTTAAACATAATAATAACAGTCGTCCTAGCAAGTTATTATTATTAACCACGCAAATAACACACACAACTACTATCACTCAACTAACACTCAGAAACTGGCTAAGTAAGTCGCAAGGACTTACCTGAGTCAAAATACTCTCTAACACGTCTCACACCGTCTGTACTCGTGGTAACTCAAACTCCTGTCAAATAAGGCAGGTGTATCAAAACACATCTCGCTATCCAACCTCTCGCAAAGGAATTACGGAAAAACAACCCTCTTATGGTAAAAGACCACTTTAACCCTGGTACCGAAAGTTCTCAAAGTTCACCCTTGCGTCCTACTAAATTCCCTTTGGGATTTGTTCTCTATGATTACTCTCTCTCTGATAGTTTCCTTATAATTTATAAGTTATGGCTCGTACCGCTTTATTCTTATCTAAATATATATATGTATATATATATATATGGGCATGTACAAACTCTAACTTCCTCTAACTCGTATACTTCCGTAACTACTCGGTATCTATATATATATATATAGTTACATAAATTCCTTTCTCGTTTCGTACGGATATATGTACTCTTTCGTATATAAAAGTATATATATATATATATATATATATATATATATATATATATATATATATATATATATATATATATATATATATATATATATATACTCAGCATCTAACTTGCTCTTATAACCCTCTGCCCATCCACTCACAAAGTCAGTAGCTCTGTGGTACCTATGTATATATATACACATCTACTAATCTCTATATATATGTAATTATATACGTACTTATACAGTCCTACACATTCTTGCCTTCTACACATTCTGCAGAGCCTACCCATGTATCTATATCCACTCTCTTATGTGTACTGTTGTAAAACCAAATGTATCTAAATACACATTCACATCTACAACTACGGTATTTCTTATTTTATATGAACTTGAAGTCTGTAGGGTAAAGGGGCACAAGTGCATCGAAATGTCAAGGCTGAGGACTTACCGGTGTGACTCGATCGATTGGCTGCAGGCTCGGGTCCTTGTGTTGCGGTCCGGTTGTACCGGATACCTTGTCACTTGAGAGGGCGGCGCCGATCCGGAAACTTGACTGCGCAGCAGGGGTGTAGCAACGTCCTGGACTGGCCTGTAAACTGGTTCGAAGGCCTCACCACTGCGCAGTATTGGGGTCCTCGTCGGCTGCAAGGGAAGAGGGCTCGTGCCTGGCTCGCGTTACCGGCGAACAGAGAGGCGGTTAGCACCGCTGCTGCGCCCAGCGAAACAGAAAGAGGGAAAAAGAAGGAGGCTCACCTCGTCACGCGTCGGCACGGGAATGGTCCAGCGGAAGGCGGCGGTTCACTGGCGGCGGTCTGGGCTGGTGGCGTGGCTACTGACTGTAGGGAGGCGGAGTTACAGCCTTCGGACTCGAAACAGAAACGGGAGAAGGAAGACGGAAGGAAGAAGGGAAAATGGCTCACCTGGCTGCTGCAGTCGCCGGCGAACGAAGAAGCTAGGCGAGGGCGGCGCAGGCAAGGTGGCGGCGTCTCCGGTGAGAGCGGAGGAAAGTTTCCGTCGCTTGCTGCTGTTGTACGCACAAGAGAGAGACGAAGGTAGGTGCGGCGCAACAGGGAAGGTTAGGGTAAATTTAGGATTATCTTAATTAGGTTTTTAATTAAGAGTTAAATAATGGCTTAGCAAAGTGGGCTGGGCCCAGTAGCGGGTTAAATCTCGTCTCTCTCTCTTTACACATGATCTGTAACTCGTTAATTAAGTGCGGAAGTTTATAAAATACGGAAATAAGTTCCGTATTTTATAACTTATTATTATTCTTATTTTAACGTACGTAAATTATTTCCGGTCATTTAATTTATCATTTTATGCGAATATAGGTCACATAAAATGATAGAACTCAACTCGTTTATTTTACTTAGTTATTTATTTACGATTGTCGCATCGGACTTTGGTTAATGTCAGTTTACCGGAACTTAAAAGTTTTCGGTTATTACAGAGGTTCCCGTCAAAGTACAAAATAATCCAAATAGCAAAATGCCAACTCCCTGTCAATATAACCATCTGGTTTTTCAATATTGAGATAAGTGGTCAAATTTGTGACATAAGTTATAAATAATTTGGAGATTCTTGCGATGAAAAAAAAAAGCTTCCTTTGTTACGTTTGGTAAAGAACTAGGTCAGAATATCAGATAAGTAAAATCCGACATCAGAACAATTATCAAGGAGTAGATCCCCTAGCTCCCCAAATATGAGACCATAAATATTAAATATAGTTCTTGTTCTGTATGTAGGAATATCATCTTTTTGGCCAAACCATTGTCAGTGTGAACAAGGGGACCTTCTTTGTCGTGGGCTAAACTTCCCCCAACTGGTGCCAAAAATCATTAAAGAAGAAAAGAAAAGTATGCCATTTTGATCTGAAACATGACAAGAACATGTAAACAACTGATATTATTCTCAACTTTCCTATTAAGGTTCTCATTTCGAGTTTTTGTAAAATTGAGGACAAAGAAGTGTTATAAACCCCTCCAATGTTAATTTAACGACTCCAACTCTAGAAGTCTATCACTAACTGACTGAACTTGCTCATTTTTTCATTCTAGCTAGATGGTACTTGTTTACTAATAATTGAGTGTAGGCACAAGGCTCATTCAGCCTTGCAACTAGGTGCGTGTTGAGCCTTTTAGAACATTCCACCTACTTAATGATTGAGATATCCAAAAAGTCAAGCAATTTACTGTTCTTCATAAGACAAATTTTATAAGTGCATATAAAACCTATCAATGCAACAAGAGAAGTGCTACATGTCCAAAGCTAACCTTCAAAATATATATATATATATATATATATATATATATATATATATATATATATATATATATATATATATATATATAAACACCAATCATAAAGGACATACAAACTTCATATAAAGCTTATAAAGAACAAAGAAGGAAACAAACTCATATTAATCCTAAAAAATGGATGGAAAGATGAAATAAAAAGTAAGTTGTGTTATACCTGATGATTTCTTACCCATTAAATATTATATTTATCGTCATCATCTTCATCATGTTTGTTGTCTATGTGTTGTAGTACAAATGCTTGTTGAACATGCACAAAGGAACTGATATGTATTGTCAGACACTTCAACGGGGCAAATGTAGGCAGTCCGCGACAATAAAGTAACTCTAACAATAATTTCAGTTGGTCCTCCTTGATTAGTAGCAAATGTAGGCAGTCCGCGGCAATCTTCATGAAAGCAAGAGTAACTGAACCCGGTGTTTTGGACTGTTATAATATATAACTCTGTTTGCCTCAAAAAAAAAGTATTACATATAAATGAAGGATAGAACACATCACAAACCTGATAAGATTTTCTATCTGGAATTATTGTTAGAACTTATAAAGACTAATAAGTAGTTATTACTTCTCCATTTTGTGGGAATAAAAACATTTGTAAGACCAATTAAGCTCATAACAATCTTCATGAAAGTTGCTAAAGATAGCCTCTTTTAGAAAGTGCAGCTTTGTAGTACATGTTATAAGCCTAAATGGTAGGATAAACTTCATCTAACCAGTCTATATAACTAAGTTATATAAAACCACCCTTAATTGGTCTTTTGTCAATAAATGGCCACTCACAAACCTACAACTGTTTAGAAGCCATTAGTTTTTTCCCCACAAAATGACGACAATATCCTTCATCAATTGATATGAAAACTAACAAATCCCAACAATAATCCTATTTGAGGAAGCGACTAGTAGATGAAAAATCAATTTTGTACAGTTAATAATAAAAAAATTAAACTAAAGAGTGTTTTGTGCAGAGTATCCTATTTAATGGGCGTTCAAATGAATTTTTCCCTATATAATAGTAACAAATCATCAACATAGAGATTTAAAAAATATTCACCCCATAAATTGGATATATCGATCAAATTCTGAGTTGTAGACACCGACTAACTATTCTAGAAAGGCGAATTCATGCTTGTCTCTGCAAAATGGAAGACATTAAAGTTTAGCTACATCAAGAAAAACATTAAAGCAGCCAACAACAGATCAAACTAAACCACTATCATTGAAAGTTGATGCAACCCAAAACTAAATGCTGCACAAACAAGATGACACTTGCGGTCAGGATTGGAGCATATAAGTACAGGGACAAGAAATATATCTTACAGTTTTCTAGCATCAAACCTTCCCCAGGCTAATTGAAGGAAACATCTAATATAGAGCGCTCTCAATGTAAGATTGTAAACAGTTTATCCATAACGTTGTCTTTGTTCTTCCATAGGCCTAATCATATGTTGTATATTAGTTTCTTGTTGAAAGTATGGTATAACAAAGAGGCACGGTATTAAAGGCTTATCTTTCTTTGACATAGTTTTCAACACTAATGCAACTAATTCATCAGAAAACAAAAACTGCCAAAATCGGCAGTAAAAGTCTGAGTTTGGAATATCCTTCATCGTCATTTATGTTGAATGAAGTCCAGCAAAACCTGCAAAAGAGAATTAACAAATATTATCATTGGAATTACAAAGTAAATGAAGGAGATAGCATTGCAAATTCACCGTGATTAACTTTTCATTGAGGGAGAACAGTGATATACTAAACTTGGGAAAGATTAAGAAAGTAGAATATTTTACTAGAGTTTTGTATACCTGTTTGCTCCAAACGGTGTGTGCAAGCTTTAAATTTATAACCCTAGACTTAAGCTTAAAACAAGGATGCGAACCCGCAGTGTACGGGTCAATCGTAGTAAAAGCAAGAAAATTCCAGGGGTCGATCACAGGGACTTAGTGAAACAAAGTCAACACGGTATGCTACGTTAATTCTAACCACAAGAGCGATTAACACAATCAAAGATGAATAAGATGTCAAATAAGCAAACATGCAATTCTAGGGATTAAAGCATCAAGTTGTGGTTCCAACTCAAGATCTATAGATAAGCGGACAAAGCTGAGATTTTTGCGTGGGGAAGGTGTTACTAAAGTGGAGTAGATCACCGGGTAAGTCTCACTACACACTAATCCTAAACCGTAACTCCTATTACCGGGTAAGTCTCAAGGAATCAAGATAAAGAACTATAACCTCAAACTAACACACCATCTAAGGGAATAGAATCAACCTTTACCGGGTAAGTCTCAGGCTAACTCACAAAGATGGGATGGAAGCACACTCAGACCCCAATAAAGGATAAACCTTTATTACCTACACTTATGATCGTTGGTACACAAACTAAGGAATTACCGGGTAAGTCTCATCCTAAGCTTGCATTGAACCGGGAAGGTGTAATAAGAATAGGATTTAGCAAACTCTAACACTTAACTTTCTGTTTTAGGTCGGATAAGTCACCTCGGTCAGAAGAATTCCACCCCGGCCGAGATGTTCATCAACCGAACGAGATGCTTAGGGTTAAGGTTAAAGACTCGAACTTTCAGGATCCTACTGGAATCTAATGTTACTCTATCATTGTTTTTCCCACAACCTTCAGCCAATCACCCTAGAATCACACAAGGAAATTAGCCACTCATCATCATAATGAAAGTATTAAAATATATGGGAAGAAGGTGAATATTTGAACAAAGAAGAATTTAATGGAAAGACTTCAATAACTGAATCAAATATCACAACAAAGCGTTCCTTGGATAGCAATCCAACAAGACAAGACAATCAATGAGGGAATTGAAGACAATCTTACAAAACCCTTCAAAAAGCTATAAAAAGCTATGATCTTCAACCTTCCTTTAACCTTCAAAAAGGTTCTTCGATAACTCCCAAATTGGAGTGTACTGCGGCTGCTGTGTTGTATGCGATTTCCAGCTGTAAGCGGATTGTATGCGGCCTCCTCAAATTGTGGAAATTCAACCCTTTTTATAGGAAAATAAATCTCCAAAGATAATAAATCTTAAGAAGATATTATCCCATAAATATAGGTAAAATATATGATTCTGCATATCTTCTTCCTTCCAGAAGCTCAGCCCAAAAATATAAGATCACTTTCCAAATTTAAAAGATCTCTTCCAAGAATAAAATATTCTCGCCGCGTCCTAGGTATTCGCCTTGGTCGAGTCGGCGTCTCTGGATCGCCTCGGTCGAGGTGAACCTCTGGTCAACCGAGGTGACTCACGACAGAATGTGAAATCTCTTGAATCAGCTCCAAAGTAAACCTTCAATCCATGGCTGTGCTTCCTGGATGTAGCTCCAAATGACTCTTGACTTCTTTTCCGCTCCTTTTTGATGCAAAACGTACCATATTACCTGCAATTACAACGAAACTAGGTGTAGACCTCGATTCTCGCAAAGGTAGATGAAATGGTAGTAAAATCACATAATGTACATACAAACATGCAGATTATGAAAGATAAAACGTCCAAACAAACCCCAAAATATAGACTATAATTCATGCTATTAAAATACCCCATACTTAGCCCTTGCTTGTCCCCAAGCAAGTTCCGCATATAAAAGATAAGATAGAATGGATTATAAGTCAAGAAAATCAATTAAAAATCTTTCAAAAATATTTTATGGTGTGCAACTATCATAGATCACTCTAAGAGAGTACTTCCTGGAATTTAAAAACCGAATATGCTCAAAACATTTTATAAATATAGGAAAGTTGTTCATCTTTGCATAAAATCATAGAATGCATAATAAATCATAATTATCAAAATTAATCATGTATAATCCGATTTAAACCGCTAAGTCAATCAACTAGCTCAAGGTCTCAAGGGCTTCCCAAGAGAAAAGGTCAAGAAACGTTTAGGGTAGGGATGTATGTAAGGTAATGTGGTGCTAGAATCCGGGAAAAGGATGAACTTCACTTCACTTCAACTTGCAACATCTTCCACCAATAAGCTTTGCTTATCTCACATTTTTCCTTTTTTTTTTTTTTTTTTTTACTTTACTTTTTGGGATGCATGGACAGAGGTGCACAATAACCGAAGCCTAGGAAATCTGCAATCATCAATTTCTCGAGATGCATCAAACCCTTGATGCACATACCATGACCCATTAGGAATATCGCTCAATCCGACTTTGGCAAGACACAAACACCCGGCTATGTGAATGGTGCCGAGTTACTCATCATCATGATTGACTTCCCCAAACCTAAAATTACTTTCTAACACTTCACTTCCAGCCCACTCTCCAACTTTAACTTGCTTTCACCACTTCGCTTGCTTCCAAATTCCCGGATAGGTAAAGGGAGGCAAAATGTATATGAGGGGCTAAGCATGATCAAGAAGAAGAAGAAGAGAATGAATTGCCTTGGTCTTTCCAAGAAGAAAGTGAGAGAACTTATCCTGCGGTGTCAACCTTCAAATTCAACATAATTTGGATAAAAACAAAGTATTAAACACGCCAATAATTTCAAACAAAGCATTTAGCAACTTAAACATATCATAAAACCTTTCAAACACATAAAGAATTTAAAACCAGTAGGTAAACAAAATCTTCACTGAGATCATATCCAGATAAGTAACACAAAATCGTTTTCGAAAACTTTCTGTTACGCACCTCGGTCGAGATGTTCTTGGTTCAACCGAGGTGAAATGCCTCGTTTGGCCAGAATCTCCGCGGTCGAGGTCAAAATTTTTTTTTTTTTTTAAAAACCATTTTTTTTCAGTTTCGACGTTTTTCTCAATCAAATAACCTGTAAATATGCATGCAATCTCAGATAAACATATAAATGCAGAAGTGAAGCACAAACATGAAATATCCGATAAAGTAATCATCGAAGTCATCGAATAAGTACATCAAATCCAACAATCAAATAAGTACAACAAATACCCCATACTTGGGACACTCTGTCCCAGTGGGTCAAAATAAGTCTAAGGACAGGATACTCACCGAACATAGCTAAACTGCATGAAGAAGTAAGAAACAACTCCCAGATAAGACCATCTCGGTTGGCGAAGCACATCTCGGTCGAGGTGTTCTGACAGTACCCGAGATGTATCTCAGTAAAGCTCGTTTCCTCAACTTCTCAAAATTTTGTTCTTCCAGTGTAGCTCCTGAACTGTGATCCTTCCTTCTGGAATACCTGGTTGTTGTCTAGAGGAAAACAAAAACAAAGCAACTATCTAAACTAAACTAGAAAAGGGAGAAGAAAGCAATACCTTGGGTTGCCTCCCAAGAAGCGCTTGGTTTAAGGTCGCTAGCTGGACCCTTCTCCATAGAATTACTCAATGTACCTTGAACACCATGGAGTGCTCATCACATCCATCATAAAATTCTTCCAAAAAGGTTCCGGTTCCTAATTTTACCGGCAAATGGTAAGATCTCCCACGTACAAGCTTGTACGGTTTGATTCTCACTGGAATCCTTCTAGCCTTCCTGCACTTCAATGGGACATAATCTAGCCTTGCGTCCCATCCTTTCCTTGATCGAGAAAACAGCTTCTCGAGAATCCTAGTAGCTTCTCCATCTTTAGCTTGGGGATGGTACAAGGTCCTTAGCATGCGAGGGACCCCATACTTGAACAAGAGACACTTCATCGCCTTAACGGTGTAGTGCTTGCAAACTTCACTCCTTATAATCCAAGGAGCATCTTCTTCCAACAGTTTCATGGGAGGTTTCATCTTGATTTTAGGAGGTTCTTTCGGAAGAGACCTCCAACTCTCCGGTGCATTCCTGAAAAATTCAGAAATTTTAATAAGGAATTCAAATGAAGTAGGAGAATGTACCTTGCAAAGTTCTCCAAAGCTTGAGACAAGTTTCGTGTTGGGTTGATAATCCACCCACGAAACCTCTCTCAGTTCCGCTGGTCTTTCTTCCACCTTGACCACAATCTCAGTAATTTGGCCAAGGTTCTCTGCATCTTCCACTTCTGATTTTGCAGATTCTTCTTCCATCTCGGCCGAAATCTCTTCCACCTCGACCGAGGTCTCAATAGTCAGATCGAGATCTCCCACGTCTTCTCCTTCAAAAGCTTCAGGAGAAACTTCTGGTTTGACTGGAGGTATGCGCGAAACGTGCAACACTTCCTTATGCTCCTCTTCCGGCTTAGCATAGGATAGAGTGCTTTCCTTGAGCTCCGTCACCTTCTTCATTAACTTCTCCAACCTAGATTCGAGTGAGTCTTCAAGAGGTTGCTCATAAGTCTTTTTAGGGACATTAAGTTCATCCCACATCGCAAGTTCACGCTGAATGGCCTCTTCTCTTTCCCATTCATTGTTGAACCAATAGAAGGAGTACTTCTCCTCCAAGTATTCATAATGGTCCGCCCTAGCACTTTGCCTTGCTATCCAGGCTGGATCAAATGTAGTCATCGGAAATCCTGAAAACTACAAGACTCATAGAAAGAGTGGTTAGTAGCAACAGGGGCAAGTGCCCCGAAAGCAAACCGCAACCGGCTCGGTCTAGACCAAGTCCCCGGCAACGGCGCCAAAAACTTGTTCGCTCCAAACGGTGTGTGCAAGCTTTAAATTTATAACCCTAGACTTAAGCTTAAAACAAGGATGCGAACCCGCAGTGTACGGGTCAATCGTAGTAAAAGCAAGAAAATTCCAGGGGTCGATCACAGGGACTTAGTGAAACAAAGTCCAGTACGGTATGCTAATGTCAATTCTAACCACAAGAGCGATTAACACAATCAAAGATGAATAAGATGTCAAATAAGCAAACATGCAATTCTAGGGATTAAAGCATCTAGTTGTGGTTCCAACTCAAGATCTATAGGTAAGCGGACAAAGCTGAGATTTTTGCATGGGGAAGGTGTTTCTAAAGTGGAGTAGATCACCGGGTAAGTCTCACTACACACTAATCCTAAACCGTAACTCCTATTACCGGGTAAGTCTCAAGGAATCAAGATAAAGAACTATAACCTCAAACTAACACACCATCTAAGGGAATAGAATCAACCTTTACCGGGTAAGTCTCAGGCTAACTCACAAAGATGGGATGGAAGCACACTCAAACCCCAATAAAGGATAAACCTTTATTACCTACACTTATGATCGTTGGTATACAAACTAAGGAATTACCGGGTAAGTCTCATCCTAAGCTTGCTTTGAACCAGAAAGGTATAATAAGAATAGGATTTGGCAAACTCTCCTTGTCCTTCATGATGAAAGCATTGATCTTCCCTCTCATTTCAGCAGTCTTTGAGGGGGGAAAGAATTTGGTCAAGAATTCCGTAGTCATCTCTTCCCATGTGCTGATCTTTCCTGCAGGAAGAGATTGATACCAAGTAAGAGCTCTATCTTTAAGAGAAAAGTAGAAAGGTCTTAGCTTGTAGTTGTTATTTTCAATTCTGGGAGGTCGCAAGGTCTCCATCAAGATCTCGTAGTTTTGAAGATGTTGATGCGGCGACTCCTTCTCTAGCCCTCCGAATTGACATTGGCGAATCATCGCTAGAACTTGTGGTCGAAGTTCGTAGTCATGGTCCGCTGGATCTCCTAGGTTCACTCCTGGACGCCTCAGCTGTTGATTAGGGTCCATCCTTTGACCTAGGGTTTGTGGAATTCCTGCAAGAAGAACATCTCGGACTGGCATCCGAAGTGGATGTACATCGGCCGGGGCGTCAGGTACTGGAATCTGCCTCGGTCGAGGATCAACTACTGGATCCTGCATCGGTCGAGGTAGAATCTGGTTCCGAATTGCTGCAATCTCAGCTTCGATTGCTGCAGTCCTGGCCTGATTCTCTTCTTTCTCTTGCCTTAGCTCTTCTTTACTGAGACGTAGCAGCTCCTGCGTCTCTCTCAACTGGGCCGCAAGATCGTGATCGTCTTGTTGGGCCATCTTCGCTTCTCTTGAGCGTCTCTTGTATGTCTTTTCTGGTTCGGGATCGTAAGGAACGATTTCCTTCCCAGTGCGGGTTCTTCGCATATACCTAAGAAAGAACCTGCAAAAGTCACTCAAGTAGAGTGGTTAGACAAAAAGGGGGCAATTACCCCAAGAGCAAACCGTACCGGCTCGGTCTAGACCAAGTCCCCGGCAACGGCGCCAAAAACTTGTTTGCTCCAAACGGTGTGTGCAAGCTTTAAATTTATAACCCTAGACTTAAGCTTAAAACAAGGATGCGAACCCGCAGTGTACGGGTCAATCGTAGTAAAAGCAAGAAAATTCCAGGGGTCGATCACAGGGACTTAGTGAAACAAAGTCAACACGGTATGCTACGTTAATTCTAACCACAAGAGCGATTAACACAATCAAAGATGAATAAGATGTCAAATAAGCAAACATGCAATTCTAGGGATTAAAGCATCAAGTTGTGGTTCCAACTCAAGATCTATAGATAAGCGGACAAAGCTGAGATTTTTGCGTGGGGAAGGTGTTACTAAAGTGGAGTAGATCACCGGGTAAGTCTCACTACACACTAATCCTAAACCGTAACTCCTATTACCGGGTAAGTCTCAAGGAATCAAGATAAAGAACTATAACCTCAAACTAACACACCATCTAAGGGAATAGAATCAACCTTTACCGGGTAAGTCTCAGGCTAACTCACAAAGATGGGATGGAAGCACACTCAGACCCCAATAAAGGATAAACCTTTATTACCTACACTTATGATCGTTGGTACACAAACTAAGGAATTACCGGGTAAGTCTCATCCTAAGCTTGCATTGAACCGGGAAGGTGTAATAAGAATAGGATTTAGCAAACTCTAACACTTAACTTTCTGTTTTAGGTCGGATAAGTCACCTCGGTCAGAAGAATTCCACCCCGGCCGAGATGTTCATCAACCGAACGAGATGCTTAGGGTTAAGGTTAAAGACTCGAACTTTCAGGATCCTACTGGAATCTAATGTTACTCTATCATTGTTTTTCCCACAACCTTCAGCCAATCACCCTAGAATCACACAAGGAAATTAGCCACTCATCATCATAATGAAAGTATTAAAATATATGGGAAGAAGGTGAATATTTGAACAAAGAAGAATTTAATGGAAAGACTTCAATAACTGAATCAAATATCACAACAAAGCGTTCCTTGGATAGCAATCCAACAAGACAAGACAATCAATGAGGGAATTGAAGACAATCTTACAAAACCCTTCAAAAAGCTATAAAAAGCTATGATCTTCAACCTTCCTTTAACCTTCAAAAAGGTTCTTCGATAACTCCCAAATTGGAGTGTACTGCGGCTGCTGTGTTGTATGCGATTTCCAGCTGTAAGCGGATTGTATGCGGCCTCCTCAAATTGTGGAAATTCAACCCTTTTTATAGGAAAATAAATCTCCAAAGATAATAAATCTTAAGAAGATATTATCCCATAAATATAGGTAAAATATATGATTCTGCATATCTCCTTCCTTCCAGAAGCTCAGCCCAAAAATATAAGATCACTTTCCAAATTTAAAAGATCTCTTCCAAGAATAAAATATTCTCGCCGCGTCCTAGGTATTCGCCTCGGTCGAGTCGGCGTCTCTGGATCGCCTCGGTCGAGGTGAACCTCTGGTCAACCGAGGTGACTCACGACAGAATGTGAAATCTCTCGAATCAGCTCCAAAGTAAACCTTCAATCCATGGCTGTGCTTCCTGGATGTAGCTCCAAATGACTCTTGACTTCTTTTCCGCTCCTTTTTGATGCAAAACGTACCATATTACCTGCAATTACAACGAAACTAGGTGTAGACCTCGATTCTCGCAAAGGTAGATGAAATGGTAGTAAAATCACATAATGTACATACAAACATGCAGATTATGAAAGATAAAACGTCCAAACAAACCCCAAAATATAGACTATAATTCATGCTATCAAAATACCCCATACTTAGCCCTTGCTTGTCCCCAAGCAAGTTCCGCATATAAAAGATAAGATAGAATGGATTATAAGTCAAGAAAATCAATTAGAAATCTTTCAAAAATATTTTATGGTGTGCAACTATCATAGATCACTCTAAGAGAGTACTTCCTGGAATTTAAAAACCGAATATGCTCAAAACATTTTATAAATATAGGAAAGTTGTTCATCTTTGCATAAAATCATAGAATGCATAATAAATCATAATTATCAAAATTAATCATGTATAATCCGATTTAAACCGCTAAGTCAATCAACTAGCTCAAGGTCTCAAGGGCTTCCCAAGAGAAAAGGTCAAGAAACGTTTAGGGTAGGGATGTATGTAAGGTAATGTGGTGCTAGAATCCGGGAAAAGGATGAACTTCACTTCACTTCAACTTGCAACATCTTCCACCAATAAGCTTTGCTTATCTCACACTTTTTCTTTTTTTTTTACTTTACTTTTTGGGATGCATGGACAGAGGTGCACAATAACCGAAGCCTAGGAAATCTGCAATCATCAATTTCTCGAGATGCATCAAACCCTTGATGCACATACCATGACCCATTAGGAATATCGCTCAATCCGACTTTGGCAAGACACAAACACCCGGCTATGTGAATGGTGCCGAGTTACTCATCATCATGATTGACTTCCCCAAACCTAAAATTACTTTCTAACACTTCACTTCCAGCCCACTCTCAAACTTTAACTTGCTTTCACCACTTCGCTTGCTTCCAAATTCCCGGATAGGTAAAGGGAGGCAAAATGTATATGAGGGGCTAAGCATGATCAAGAAGAAGAAGAAGAGAATGAATTGCCTTGGTCTTTCCAAGAAGAAAGTGAGAGAACTTATCCTGCGGTGTCAACCTTCAAATTCAACATAATTTGGATAAAAACAAAGTATTAAACACGCCAATAATTTCAAACAAAGCATTTAGCAACTTAAACATATCATAAAACCTTTCAAACACATAAAGAATTTAAAACCAGTAGGTAAACAAAGTCTTCACTGAGATCATATCCAGATAAGTAACACAAAACGTTTCGAAAACTCTTAGTTAAACCACCTCGGTCGAGATGTTCTTGGTTCAACCGAGGTGAAATACCTCGTTCGGCCAGAATGTCCGCGGTCGAGGTCAAAAAAAAAATTTTTAAACCAGTTTTTGACGTTTTTCTCAATCAAATAACCTGTATGTATGCATGTAATCTCAGATAAAACCATAGAAGCAAAATAATCATAAATATCCGATAATATAGAGTCATACATCACATAAGTCAATCAAATACATAAACACCCCATACTTGGGACACACTGTCCCAGTGGGTCAAAATAAGTCTAAGGACAGGATACTCACCGAACATAGCTAAACTGCATGAAGAAGTAAGAAACAACTCCCAGATAAGACCATCTCGGTTGGCGAAGCACATCTCGGTCGAGGTGTTCTGACAGTACCCGAGATGTATCTCAGTAAAGCTCGTTTCCTCAACTTCTCAAAATTTTGTTCTTCCAGTGTAGCTCCTGAACTGTGATCCTTCCTTCTGGAATACCTGGTTGTTGTCTAGAGGAAAACAAAAACAAAGCAACTATCTAAACTAAACTAGAAAAGGGAGAAGAAAGCAATACCTTGGGTTGCCTCCCAAGAAGCGCTTGGTTTAAGGTCGCTAGCTGGACCCTTCTCCATAGAATTACTCAATGTACCTTGAACACCATGGAGTGCTCATCACATCCATCATAAAATTCTTCCAAAAAGGTTCCGGTTCCTAATTTTACCGGCAAATGGTAAGATCTCCCACGTACAAGCTTGTACGGTTTGATTCTCACTGGAATCCTTCTAGCCTTCCTGCACTTCAATGGGACATAATCTAGCCTTGCGTCCCATCCTTTCCTTGATCGAGAAAACAGCTTCTCGAGAATCCTAGTAGCTTCCCCATCTTTAGCTTGGGGATGGTACAAGGTCCTTAGCATGCGAGAGACCCCATACTTGAACAAGAGACACTTCATCGCCTTAACGGTGTAGTGCTTGCAAACTTCACTCCTTATAATCCAAGGAGCATCTTCTTCCAACAGTTTCATGGGAGGTTTCATCTTGATTTTAGGAGGTTCTTTCGGAAGAGACCTCCAACTCTCCGGTGCATTCCTGAAAAATTCAGAAATTTTAATAGGGAATTCAAATGAAGTAGGAGAATGTACCTTGCAAAGTTCTCCAAAGCTTGAGACAAGTTTCGTGTTGGGTTGATAATCCACCCACGAAACCTCTCTCAGTTCCGCTGGTCTTTCTTCCACCTTGACCACAATCTCAGTAATTTGGCCAAGGTTCTCTGCATCTTCCACTTCTGATTTTGCAGATTCTTCTTCCATCTCGGCCGAAATCTCTTCCACCTCGACCGAGGTCTCAACAGTCAGATCGAATTCTTCCACATCCCCCTCTTCCACAAAAGCTTCAGGAGAAACTTCCGGTTCGACCAAAGGAATGCTTGGAACGTGCAACACTTCCTTATGCTCCTCTTTCGGCTTAGCATAGGATAGGGTGCTTTCCTTGAGCTCCTCCACCTTCTTCATCAACTTCTCCAATCTTGATTCGAGAGAGTCTTTAAAAGGTTGCTCATAAATGTTTTTAGGGACATTCTTCTCATCCCATATCGCAAGTTCATGTTGAATGGCTTCTTCTCTTTCCCATTCATTGTTGAACCAATAGAAGGAGTACTTTTCCTCCAAGTATTCATAATGGTCCGCCCTAGCACTTTGTCTTGCTATCCAGGCTGGATCAAATGTAGTCATCGGAAATCCTGAAAACTACAAAACTCATAGAAAGAGTAGTTAGTATCACGGGGGCAAGTGCCCCAAAAGCAAACCGTACCGGCTCGGTCTAGACCAAGTCCCCGGCAACGGCGCCAAAAACTTGTTCGCTCCAAACGGTGTGTGCAAGCTTTAAATTTATAACCCTAGACTTAAGCTTAAAACAAGGATGCGAACCCGCAGTGTACGGGTCAATCGTAGTAAAAGCAAGAAAATTCCAGGGGTCGATCACAGGGACTTAGTGAAACAAAGTCAACACGGTATGCTACGTTAATTCTAACCACAAGAGCGATTAACACAATCAAAGATGAATAAGATGTCAAATAAGCAAACATGCAATTCTAGGGATTAAAGCATCAAGTTGTGGTTCCAACTCAAGATCTATAGATAAGCGGACAAAGCTGAGATTTTTGCGTGGGGAAGGTGTTACTAAAGTGGAGTAGATCACCGGGTAAGTCTCACTACACACTAATCCTAAACCGTAACTCCTATTACCGGGTAAGTCTCAAGGAATCAAGATAAAGAACTATAACCTCAAACTAACACACCATCTAAGGGAATAGAATCAACCTTTACCGGGTAAGTCTCAGGCTAACTCACAAAGATGGGATGGAAGCACACTCAGACCCCAATAAAGGATAAACCTTTATTACCTACACTTATGATCGTTGGTACACAAACTAAGGAATTACCGGGTAAGTCTCATCCTAAGCTTGCATTGAACCGGGAAGGTGTAATAAGAATAGGATTTAGCAAACTCTAACACTTAACTTTCTGTTTTAGGTCGGATAAGTCACCTCGGTCAGAAGAATTCCACCCCGGCCGAGATGTTCATCAACCGAACGAGATGCTTAGGGT
>BSUD01000003.1:135809139-135901676 GCA_033239045.1 Fagopyrum esculentum
GGAATACCTGGTTGTTGTCTAGAGGAAAACAAAAACAAAGCAACTATCTAAACTAAACTAGAAAAGGGAGAAGAAAGCAATACCTTGGGTTGCCTCCCAAGAAGCGCTTGGTTTAAGGTCGCTAGCTGGACCCTTCTCCATAGAATTACTCAATGTACCTTGAACACCATGGAGTGCTCATCACATCCATCATAAAATTCTTCCAAAAAGGTTCCGGTTCCTAATTTTACCGGCAAATGGTAAGATCTCCCACGTACAAGCTTGTACGGTTTGATTCTCACTGGAATCCTTCTAGCCTTCCTGCACTTCAATGGGACATAATCTAGCCTTGCGTCCCATCCTTTCCTTGATCGAGAAAACAGCTTCTCGAGAATCCTAGTAGCTTCTCCATCTTTAGCTTGGGGATGGTACAAGGTCCTTAGCATGCGAGGGACCCCATACTTGAACAAGAGACACTTCATCGCCTTAACGGTGTAGTGCTTGCAAACTTCACTCCTTATAATCCAAGGAGCATCTTCTTCCAACAGTTTCATGGGAGGTTTCATCTTGATTTTAGGAGGTTCTTTCGGAAGAGACCTCCAACTCTCCGGTGCATTCCTGAAAAATTCAGAAATTTTAATAAGGAATTCAAATGAAGTAGGAGAATGTACCTTGCAAAGTTCTCCAAAGCTTGAGACAAGTTTCGTGTTGGGTTGATAATCCACCCACGAAACCTCTCTCAGTTCCGCTGGTCTTTCTTCCACCTTGACCACAATCTCAGTAATTTGGCCAAGGTTCTCTGCATCTTCCACTTCTGATTTTGCAGATTCTTCTTCCATCTCGGCCGAAATCTCTTCCACCTCGACCGAGGTCTCAATAGTCAGATCGAGATCTCCCACGTCTTCTCCTTCAAAAGCTTCAGGAGAAACTTCTGGTTTGACTGGAGGTATGCGCGAAACGTGCAACACTTCCTTATGCTCCTCTTCCGGCTTAGCATAGGATAGAGTGCTTTCCTTGAGCTCCGTCACCTTCTTCATTAACTTCTCCAACCTAGATTCGAGTGAGTCTTCAAGAGGTTGCTCATAAGTCTTTTTAGGGACATTAAGTTCATCCCACATCGCAAGTTCACGCTGAATGGCCTCTTCTCTTTCCCATTCATTGTTGAACCAATAGAAGGAGTACTTCTCCTCCAAGTATTCATAATGGTCCGCCCTAGCACTTTGCCTTGCTATCCAGGCTGGATCAAATGTAGTCATCGGAAATCCTGAAAACTACAAGACTCATAGAAAGAGTGGTTAGTAGCAACAGGGGCAAGTGCCCCGAAAGCAAACCGCAACCGGCTCGGTCTAGACCAAGTCCCCGGCAACGGCGCCAAAAACTTGTTCGCTCCAAACGGTGTGTGCAAGCTTTAAATTTATAACCCTAGACTTAAGCTTAAAACAAGGATGCGAACCCGCAGTGTACGGGTCAATCGTAGTAAAAGCAAGAAAATTCCAGGGGTCGATCACAGGGACTTAGTGAAACAAAGTCAACACGGTATGCTACGTTAATTCTAACCACAAGAGCGATTAACACAATCAAAGATGAATAAGATGTCAAATAAGCAAACATGCAATTCTAGGGATTAAAGCATCAAGTTGTGGTTCCAACTCAAGATCTATAGATAAGCGGACAAAGCTGAGATTTTTGCGTGGGGAAGGTGTTACTAAAGTGGAGTAGATCACCGGGTAAGTCTCACTACACACTAATCCTAAACCGTAACTCCTATTACCGGGTAAGTCTCAAGGAATCAAGATAAAGAACTATAACCTCAAACTAACACACCATCTAAGGGAATAGAATCAACCTTTACCGGGTAAGTCTCAGGCTAACTCACAAAGATGGGATGGAAGCACACTCAGACCCCAATAAAGGATAAACCTTTATTACCTACACTTATGATCGTTGGTACACAAACTAAGGAATTACCGGGTAAGTCTCATCCTAAGCTTGCATTGAACCGGGAAGGTGTAATAAGAATAGGATTTAGCAAACTCTAACACTTAACTTTCTGTTTTAGGTCGGATAAGTCACCTCGGTCAGAAGAATTCCACCCCGGCCGAGATGTTCATCAACCGAACGAGATGCTTAGGGTTAAGGTTAAAGACTCGAACTTTCAGGATCCTACTGGAATCTAATGTTACTCTATCATTGTTTTTCCCACAACCTTCAGCCAATCACCCTAGAATCACACAAGGAAATTAGCCACTCATCATCATAATGAAAGTATTAAAATATATGGGAAGAAGGTGAATATTTGAACAAAGAAGAATTTAATGGAAAGACTTCAATAACTGAATCAAATATCACAACAAAGCGTTCCTTGGATAGCAATCCAACAAGACAAGACAATCAATGAGGGAATTGAAGACAATCTTACAAAACCCTTCAAAAAGCTATAAAAAGCTATGATCTTCAACCTTCCTTTAACCTTCAAAAAGGTTCTTCGATAACTCCCAAATTGGAGTGTACTGCGGCTGCTGTGTTGTATGCGATTTCCAGCTGTAAGCGGATTGTATGCGGCCTCCTCAAATTGTGGAAATTCAACCCTTTTTATAGGAAAATAAATCTCCAAAGATAATAAATCTTAAGAAGATATTATCCCATAAATATAGGTAAAATATATGATTCTGCATATCTCCTTCCTTCCAGAAGCTCAGCCCAAAAATATAAGATCACTTTCCAAATTTAAAAGATCTCTTCCAAGAATAAAATATTCTCGCCGCGTCCTAGGTATTCGCCTCGGTCGAGTCGGCGTCTCTGGATCGCCTCGGTCGAGGTGAACCTCTGGTCAACCGAGGTGACTCACGACAGAATGTGAAATCTCTCGAATCAGCTCCAAAGTAAACCTTCAATCCATGGCTGTGCTTCCTGGATGTAGCTCCAAATGACTCTTGACTTCTTTTCCGCTCCTTTTTGATGCAAAACGTACCATATTACCTGCAATTACAACGAAACTAGGTGTAGACCTCGATTCTCGCAAAGGTAGATGAAATGGTAGTAAAATCACATAATGTACATACAAACATGCAGATTATGAAAGATAAAACATCCAAACAAACCCCAAAATATAGACTATAATTCATGCTATCAATACCCCAGTTGTGGCACTCCCACCATGTATTTTACTGGAGTTTTGTATACTAAACTTGGAAAAGATTAAGAAACTAGAATATTTTTAATGAAGTCCATCAAATACTCACAAGGAGTTGAATTTAACCAAAAAAAACACAGCATTAAGAGAGTAAGAACCATATTGAAAAACTAGTACATGTGGCACCCCACCATGTATTTTACTAGAGTTTTGTATACCCCTGTTGCAGAACCAAGCTGAGCCAATTGCCTCCTTCTAAATTTGAAGTATAACATTTTGTCAACAATAAGAAAAAGTTCACCGAAATTGTTCAAAAACAGGAAACGAGACTATTTTACTCACCTCTCCGTTTGTTGTTTCCATAGTACAACTTTTTACGACGCGGAAAAAATCATGAATCTGGAAAGATGCTGAAAGGAGAAATTCACCATATGCTTGGAATTTTTACCATGCCGCTTATATATAATTAGCTTAAGTAACTTATTGTTCAACAAATAGAACAAATCAACTTCTTAACTTTCAGTGGAAAGTCTAGAAAAAGAAACAAAACAACCAAGCAGTTAAACTCAAATCTAAAAACAAACACAAAAAGGTCCACACAGAAAGAAATATAGTAACAATTTCAATACTAAGGTTTCCATCTGATTTCATCATACATATCCAATGAAAATCCATATATTCTAAAGAGGAAATCATGGAAGGTGTATTATAAACTTCACTCTCATAGATAAATAGTTCAGAAGCTTTAGAGTGGGGATCAACTGTCAGCAACGATAAAATATAGCACAGTGAAAAAGAATGAAGGAAGCAATGGTTACCTGCAATATAGTCTCTGCTCACCATGGAACACTCCATGGTGTTGCAATCGTCCTCAATACTGAAACAACAACCTGCAAGATCTTTTAATGAATAATGAAGTTTACACACTACTACACAAGAGAGTAATAGTAGTATCAAAGTAATCATAACATGTAAAGTTGCCATGCAGAAAAGACAACATGATTTGTCCATATAGATTTACTTCATGTAGAGTTTTTTGTGGCTTCTCATACAGAAATGGCAATCTTGATATGTTCAAACTTTCCAGTAAGTGTACATAAAACCTATATCGACACACATCATATTGTTATTCTAGTATCTATTCTGCAAGTATAACTATCAAAGTTATTTTCACAAAGGAAACTTGACCATGAAGAAGTAATGAAGACATGGAACTTTACAAATTAAGAAGGTAAACCAAGCACGTAGCAACGGATTTACTAGTAAGCTGACTATTAATTACATCAAAGCAATCTTATCTCAATGGGACTGAGAGCAAACTACCAATTCTAGAAATATTAGTTACCGTCATAATAGAAATCATATGATGAGAACGAAAACAAATGAATCCTTGTTTTCAACAAATGATTACAGTATGATACTCGGTGAAGAATAAATAACCTATCATGATATATTTTGTGCTGATTTGATACTTGGAGATGGACATGTTTATTCAACTTCATAGTCCAGCAATGCTATATCAGCATCCCTGTGACAATATCTGCTGAAGTATAACAGTGAAGGTCCAGCTACTGCACAAAGGTGAATATTATATCATAGATAGGAATTGTACATAGAAGATCAAATGATATTAAGTCCACTTGTTGCATTAAGTTCTATCTAAAGCAACACCTGTGTTAAAATGAATCACAAGTACATCCCCCGATGAGTATATCCATCTCAAAAGCTAGCTTAGTTTGGTCAGATTAAATTGTTTATCATTTATAGTACCACCGGATTTATTACGGCGTTAACCTCATATTGTCGATTCCTCTCTTACCACTTCTTTTGTTGTCGGCATATAACTCATAACCGAAAGCAATAATACAGTAAAAGAAAGGGATTAGGGCATGAAACTTACCACATCTATGTGTAGAGGTATTCATTGCATAAATCAGCAACCTCATAAACCTAAAGAAATCAGACGAAAAATTAATAATAATAATAATAAATAAATAAATAAATAAAGACAAGCACAAGTACATCTGAAGAATGTTCACACATATAGGAAGCATAGACTTTTACATTTAAAATGTAATCGAACATCCCACCAACTTACTAGCACAAGTACATCTGAAGAAGATGACCACTGATTCAGGGAAGAAGAAGAAATCGATATAGGCATTTAGAGCGTGAGTTGAAAGGATAACTGAAGAAGGTCGGTGTCGGTTCATGGAAGAAGAAATCGAGAGAGAGAGAGAGGGGTAATTCAGAGCGTACATGGTTGAAAGGAAATGGGAGAGCGGGTTTTTTTTAGAATATTCTCTTTGAGTGAGAAAATAGCGGTTGTTTAGCCCGCTGAAGGAAAAAATAATCGGTTCCTAGCGCTAAACGAAAATTTTTTTGGCCTGCGTATTTAACAGCGTTCGTATAATAGTGAAATGCTATTAAATATTTACCTTATATAATTTATAGCATTTATAGTATAAACGCTATCACATAATGCTATAAATAATTAATATTGTTGTAGTGTTAATCACAAGGGTTTCCCCTGTCAATCTCGACAGTTTGACCCTACCTTTTCTCGGAGGAGCACTTTCAGTCCTACTTGTGTGGAATGCTAAGACATAGAACATGTTCACAATCATCTGTTTCTTCTTACTCTTCTAGTTCTTCTTACATGGATCCCTTCATGCTAAATTTGATATGTATCTTTCCTTAGTCAGTAGTAAGCAACTACTCACAACAATTCCCTTTACACCATTACTATCATCAATGGTCATTGCCGACCGTCAAGAGCTTCTCTTTAATTTCTTTATTAGAGTTATCATATTTAACTCATTCAATGTTACCATCAAGGCTACTAGTACTGGTATTGATTTAACTTCACCATTGTCGTCGTTGATCTCTGGAAGAAATTCACCAAATGTCGGTAATTTTCCTTTATAACCTTGTGGTTATTCTTCTTATCTATCAACCAACCATCACTAGTTAGCCAGCACGTGTAAATTCTCTATTGTTACCAATTAGTCTGTAGTTGACCTTCTATAAGATCGTAGACTTACCTTTCTTCTATCTCTTTTGAGGTTTGATAAACAAGGTGAAAATATATCTCTTCCATTTATTTTTCCTTTAGCTACTTCTACAAATTACACTCTTATAAGAGTACTATACTCTTATGAGTCTAGTTGTAATTCTGTCTCTTGCCGACGGTCTTATCACTTCTTCTACGATAACTTGTAGGCATTTCTCCATGATTCTTTTTACCCGAATTATTGTCCACTTGTTGTTCTCTGTTATGATCTGTTAGTGTTATTAACTTAAATCCCTTCGTGAGTGAGAAGTTATTAGAGACCCTCTTTTTCACCCAGACCATTCTCCTACACCTTCCTTCCTTGGGGTGATGCTTGTACTTCCGCCTTTATAGAAATCCGGTCTTTGTTGTATCCCGATCCTTGTTGTAATTCTTGTGTGTTCTATGAGGTCACACCACTTCCATGTTGGTGAAATTGGCCTTCCCCTTTCTAGCAACCTGTAAGCTTTCATTTTGTGGCTCTTTAATTCTTCGTATCGGGATGAGCAATATATCTTATCTTGACTCCTACGCTTATGATTGTCTCGGTTTCCCATCTTGATTGTGGCGGCAAGTAGCTTGTCAAGAGTGATCATATTCCGCTCTGCTTCTAGCCTCAAACTTTCATCTTCTGGTCCGTCAGTAAGCTTAGATTCAATGCCTCTTGTCTGGATCGCTACTATATTTCACCTTGACCTTCATGCCTATTTGTGTTCCTAAAGGCATCCCCTTTGTGTAACGTTGCTTTACACCATCTTGAAAGAACCTATGGGTTGTCTCTTCCAATTTGTATACTTGCCGGTCATCCAACGCGTTGCCGGAACTACTCTCATGTATACTCTTCATTTGATCCTATTGAGTTGACTCGGGATTCCCTCCTTGTCATCGTAGTTGGTGTTGTCTTTTAGTCTTCACTTTTCCGTCTCGACGTTCCTCAACAAGATTGAAGGGGTTTTCCGCCGTTTGTCTACCCTAATGCACATAAGATTGTGCATACTAATCCTCATGTTGAAACCCTTCAAATATACTTTTTGGTGTGTCAACGGAGTGAGGATCTCATTTGGTTATCTCCGTTAAGGGATAACTATAATTCCTACTAAGCTTCGGCATATACTTATCTATATCACATATCTTTATAATCAAGCTAATAAGTCCAACTAAAGTGAAAGTTAAAGTTCATACTAAGCATACTAAGATCCGCGGTAGTAGTGGTGGTCAGCCGTACTTTCTATCCCCAACCAGACTATGCATGCATTTGAAAACCAAAAGTCCTTTTCAAAATTCAGATCCCTTTTTGGGTTCTACTTAAGTACTTATTCGGTCTTTCAAAATATTTCAAGTGCCATTGTTGCCAACCTAGAGCTCTGATACCATGTTGTAACACCCCGAATTCTCAGAACTCGGGACGTTACTGGTTAGGACCTCACAATGGGTCCCGACCTCAGTTTGACAACAAAATTACTAGGATCTTGCAACAAGACACAAATAAGAAAAACTGAAATTCGAGAAATAGTATTTTTAAAGGAATGAATGCAACAAGGTCTAGCAGCCTATAGTACTTAAACAAAGGGAAAAAGACCAACTGTCTTAACAAAAGAAAGAGCGACAAACAACAACCCAACTCCCACTCTAAGGAGTACGGAGACCCGGCTAACCACTACTTCCGGATCACTTAGCTGCTGTTCTAACCTGCGGTAAATCTAAAAACACAACAAAAGAATAACCATTAGCTAGTTATCTAAACATTAGGAGAATAATAATAGCACACACACATAAAAGAATAAACACCCATCATGCTTTCAAACAAGTCCATTTATTATCTTCATTTAAGTTATTCACTCTTACTAATGATACTTATTTTGTGACACGAGGGATTCCCAAACCTCGCCTCCGCCCCCGTGTAACCATCAGGAATGGATCCGATGCATCTCACCTTGTACCTGCCTGGTCTGGGTATAGAGAACCTCCCAGTCTCCTGTCAAAGCTGGGCAGTGATGTCACGGCCCGTTATACATACACTTGGGCTTTGAAACATAATAACAACGGTCGTCCTAACAAGTTGTTATTATTATAATCTCACACATTTCACACACACAACCATTATCACCCAACTAATATCCAGAAACTAGCTAAGTAAGTCGCAAGGACTAACCTGAATCAAATCGCAATTCTCTCAATCTCAACTCGGTCTGCAACCGTAGCAACTCAAACGCCTGTCAAACAAGGCATGTGGATCAAAATCACATCCCTAAACTCTTAGAAGTTATAAACTTCTAAGATGTATAATCTCATGAAGAGAGATTAAGGAAAAAGCTCTCTCAAGGTAAAAAGACTATTTTACCCCTGGTCCCGAAACTCCTAAAAAGTCTATCATTTAGTTTACTATTTCTTTCTAGGACCTATGTCCTAAACCTAATTTTCATAGAAAGGTTTAGTAAGGTTCTATAAGAGTTATCCAACATTCTTAATTTACACCATAGTCGTTAAAGCCTGATTTTGGGTTCATCTACGCCGTTTGGATAAGGTTATAAAAATTCTGAAATAAAATCCTAGATCCTCTATGATATGTATACTAAACATAGGGTTAAATATCTCTCACAAATACTTAACCATAACTCTCCCATAAATCTCCAAAGTTGGAATGAAAGCTAAAAAATCCCATACTTAGTCAATTTTCCTCTGCTATAAAAACAGCCCAACTGTCCTACTTTGAGTCCTTATAAGTTCTAATCCGACCGTTAACTTTCTCCCAAATTTTAACACAGTCTACTGTATAATTCAATGTGCAATATATAAAAAATTCAACGGTGGATGTTCGATTGAAGTTATCCAAAAGCGGGTTCAAAGTTAGCAGTTTCAGCTCACAAAACTGGAATTTGTCCTAGAATGAATAAGGTCCTGGGTTCGAGTCTCTTTGTCAGCAGTCTCTCATATTTACCCTGATCTGCAGGTCCCCAGTTCGAATCCTCTTACTGACTCTTTAATCCTTCTAAATCCAATCTACTCAACTCTCCTAACCTACATTTGTTCAGCATACTAACATCTACACCCCTCTCATTCAGTAATTAAAACCAAAGTAACTCCCTATATATTACAATTTATGTAGAGGAAGAGGTTGCTTACTCACCACAGCCCAGGGTCACGGCTCAAAATAAGTCGACAAGGACAAACTCGATGCTGGCTTCCAATTCGTTGTAGGGTCACTTCTGCTGGTCACAAGGCTGCACCGGAGTAAGGAAGGTTACAACTTAATCACAGTGAAGAAGGTTGACATTAGGTCGTACCTACCAGAGGCTCGTCTGCAGTGGCTTAGCAACCGTCCACTCCGGTCTCGTTCTCGTTGGAGGAGGGCAGTCGCTTGAAGGTGCAGCAGTTCCGAACACAGTGTAGAAAGTTGGAGGAGCTGGCTGCAGGAGTTCGAGTGCCGGTGCAACTGCCTCGAAAGCAGGAATCCAGCGTCTGTGCAGATGGGTCGAGGTAAGGATCCTGGTGTGTTCTACTAGTTGTAGAAGGGGCTGTTGCGTCGGCTGGACTGTTGCGTCGGCTGGACTGCTGCGTCGGCTGGACTGCTGTGTCGGCTGGGACAACACAAGATAGCGGCCTGAAGGGGAAACGCGAGGCTGCTGCTACGTTGGATGGTTGTTGTGGGCTGCTGCTGCGTTGGTGTATCGGTTTACAAAAGAAAATGTTGCGGCATAGATGAAGATAGTTTAGCGTTGATGAGGATTAGGGAGTTAGATTAGGTTAGTTTAATAATTAGGGTTTAGGGTTAAGTCATGGGCTGGCCGGAATATGGTATAAAATGGGCCTAATTCGACGAGCCTTCTCATCTCGTTAGATGTTGGCTGAAAAATAAAATCGTTACTCGCACGGAATCACTCTTCGGTTTTTTTTAAAAGTACGGAATTATTATACGGGTTACCTAATTATCATTTTATGTGAATCAAGGTCACATAAAATGATAGAATTTAATATTGTTTTATTTTACTTAAGAAGAAAAAAGGTTGGCGGATCGGTATCCGGTTTGATCGGGTATTTACATGGGAATTAAAAAAATTTCCGGTCATTACACCGCCTACCAGAACTCACACAAATCCGGGGTAGGGACTGTCTCCCACCAGCTCTCGGAGGGGTTTAAAGTCACCCCAAAGGCCTCCTGTAGCTAGAATTAGTCCAATGTGTATTTCAGCTTGTTGAACTTGAAGGTGAGGCCGGTACATACATGATCCTCCTTCTCCATTGTAAAAGTGGAGATGAATTGTCTGCTGAGCTCGGGATATGTTGGAGCACTCCTCTGTAGGAATTCTCCAAGCCCAGCATTTGCCAAAAAGGATTGCATACTCTCCATCATGCGGAGTTTCTCCAAAGTAGGAATATGCAAAAATCGAGTTGCATACACAACTCGATCCTGCACAATCCTATAACGCTCCTTCTTTGTCTTGGACATCTTGTATTCCCTTGGTGCTTCCATTCTTGAGGATGATTGAAGCAAAAGATTAGTGAATGTTGAAACAAGGGAGAGAAATCGACCTTTCTGTTGTGTTTTCCGCAGGGGCGGATGAAGCAGACGCAGAGGCGGTGAGGCGCAGGTGCAGTTGCTTGCAGGCGTAGGGGCGGGAGAACTGCAGAAGGCGATTCGCGAGAAACTACGAAGGTGGTGGTGTTTGGAGCTGCTCCGGTGGCGGTCTTTGGTGCAGGCGTGGTGGTGCAGTAGTAGGGAAAGGTGTAGTATGGTGAGAGGGTTTGTAGTGGGAGGGGGATGGTGGTAGGAACGAGAGAGGGTGGCGCAAGGGCGTTGGAAGGGTGTGGACTTGGTTGTCGGAGGTGGCGCAGGGGCGCGACGAGGTGGTTGGTGAGCAAGAAAGCGCAGGAGCGTGAGTGAGGGAGTAGGGTGTTTGAGGGTTCGTGTGTTTGGTGAAGAAGGTTGGTGGGTGGTGTGTGGTAGGTGTAGGCATTTTCGAGATCCAATTTTTTTTTTCTAGGTAAACCCGCAGGGGCGGTGATAAGTGAGAGGGGTCACGCAGGCTCAGCGCCGGGGGCGGCGCTGAGGATGCGTGTCAAGGATGGCCGCCGCAGGGGCGTAGGGATGTCACCGTGGGGGCGGTGACAAGCATCTCGCAGGTGTAGGTCCAGCGCCGGGGGCGGCGCTGAGCATGAGTGTCACCGCAGGGGCGGGGATACAAAGCCGCAGGGGCGGTTTCTTGACAGAGGCTCCTCTTCTTATTCCTTCGGGTTGCCTCCCGAGAAGCGCCTTTGTTTTACGTCGTTGGCTCGATGTAAGACCTGTACTTCTCTGACTCTACTTCCTCTAGCACTATCTCGTCAATCGGATCGTTCTTGACTCCTTCAAGGTAAAGCTTTAGCCTTTGTTCGTTCACCTTGAACACCTTGTGTGTTTGGGGATCATAGAGATCCACAACTCCGTGAGGGTATAATTCAGCTACTATGAACGGCCCAGTCCATCTCGAACGCAACTTTCCTGCAAAGAGTTTCAAATGAGACTGAAAGAGAAGTACCTTATTACCTACCTTGAAGTCCTTCCGGAGTGAGTTCCGGTCATTCCATGCTTTGGTCTTTTCTTTGTATGTGGTAGCATGTTCATATGCATCTAGCCTCAGTTCCTCCAGCTCTTGCAATTGGAGCTTCCGGAATTCTCCCAATTTCTCTATGTTCATGTTTCACTTCTTCACCACCCACCAAGCTTTATGCTCTAGTTCCACCAGGAGGTGGCACGCTTTCCCAAACACAAGCCTGAGCGGAGACATCCCTATCGGAGTTTTGTAGGCTGTCTGATATGCCCATAGCGCATCGTTTAGCCTTGCACTTCAATCCTTCCTTCCGGGAGAAACCGTCTTTTCAAGGATGGTCTTTATTTCCCGGTTGGATACCTCATCTTGACCGTTTGTTTGAGGATGATAAGTTGTTGACACTCTTTGGTGAACGTGGTACTTCTTAAGGAGACCGTGATCGTCTTGTTGCAGAAATGGGTCCCCTATCACTGATTAAAGCTTTGGGAATTCCAAATCTTTCAAAGATATTTTCCTTAAGAAATGCTGCAACCACTTTTGAATCATCAGTTTTGGTGGCCTTTGCTTCCACCCACTTGGAAACATAGTCCACCGCAAGCAAAATATATGTGTTCCAGAATGAAGTAGGAAATGGCCCCATGAAATCAATTCCCCAAACATCAAATATTTCACAAAATATAAGAGAGGATTGGGGCATTTCATGTCTCCTTGAAAGATTTCCTACCCTTTGGCATCTATCACACACTTTGCAAAATGTAAAAGCGTCTCGAAAAATGTGTGGCCAAAAGAAACCGGCATCCAAAACTTTTCTTGCAGTTTTATTTGCCCCAAAATGCCCCCACATGCTTCAGAATGACAGAAATTTAGGACGGATTGTACCTCATTGTCCGGAATGCAACGTCGGATCACTTGGTCACTACAATGCTTCCAAAGATAAGGATCGTCCCAAACGTAGTGTCTAGCTTCAACCTTTACCTTCTCTCGTTGTGCCTTGGTGAAGTCTGGAGGATATTCTTTCCTGACAATGAAGTTCACAATGTCAGCAAACCAAGGCTTAAAAGAATGAAGCTTAAGACAAACCTCTGTCGACAATTCCGCAGGGGCGCCTAGACTGAGCCGTAGGGGCAGCTGACCACAGGGGCGGCTGGTGTGAGGCGCGGGGGCGGTTACACAACAGAGATTTGTGTAAAATGTATCGTTTGGAAAACTTCCGGCTATCTCTCTTCCTTTTCCTGGATCTTCCTCCTCTTGTACTAGCCTGCTTAAATGATCGGCCACCAGGTTCTCAGCCCCCTTCTTGTCCCTTATCTCTAGGTTAAACTCACTTAGAAGGAGCACCAATCGGATCAATCGTGGCTTTTGCCTCCTTCTTTGCCATGAAGCATCTAAGAGTTGCATGGTCAGTGAAGATAATTACCTTTACCCCAAGTAGGTACTGCCGGAATTTCTCAAGGGCAAAAACCACAACCAACATTTCCTTCTCGGTGGTGGAGTAATTCCTTTGCGATCCATTGAGTGTCATAGACGCATAATGGATCACATGGGAGGCCCGTCCGTCTTTTTGTCCTAAGACGGCTCCGACGGCGTAGTCACTGGCGTCACACATGATTTCAAAAGGTTTCTCCCAATCCGGGGAACGGATGATTGGTGCGGTGGTAAGACATGCCTTCAAAGTGTCGAAAGATTTCTTGCAATCCTCATCCACTATGAAGGTGACATCTTTCTTGAGCAATTCATATAGGGGTGCCGAGATCTTTGAAAAATCTTTGATAAAACGTCGGTAGAAACCTGCATGACCAAGAAAAGATTGGATTTCCCGAACATTAGTAGGATAAGGTAAATTTTGAATGATATCAACCTTTGCCTTATCTACCTCTATCCCTTTTGAGGATATCACATGTCCTAGCACAATTCCTTGTTCAACTATGAAATGACATTTTTCCAAATTAAGAACTAAATTGGTTTCAACACATTTTTCAAGAACAAGTTTCAAATGCCCTAAACATGCGTCAAAACTATATCCATGGACGGTAAAATCATCCATGAAGACTTCAATGAAATTTTCTATGTATTCGGAGAAAATACTTATCATGCACCGTTTGAAATTGTCTGGTGCGTTGCAAAGTCCAAATGGCATTCTGCGGTATGCAAAAGTGCCAAATGGACAAGTGAATGTCGTCTTCTCTTGATCCTCTGGTGCGATGGCTATTTGGAAATAGCCCGAATATCCATCCAGGAAATAGTAGTACTGATGACCCGCAAGACGTTCCAACATTTGATCAATAAAAGGTAGTGGGAAATGGTCTTTTCGTGTTACCTTATTGAGCTTGCGGTAGTCAATGCAAACTCTCCATCCGGTTTGTGTTTTGCTTGGGACCATCTCTCCATGTTGATTTTCCACCATGGTAATGTCTCCCTTCTTTGGAACTACTTGGGTTGGGCTAACCCAAGTGCTATCCGAGATAGGAAAGATTATATCCGCTTGGAGGAGCTTTAACACCTCCTTTTTGACCACATCCATCATTGGCGGGTTCAACCTCCTTTGAGGTTGCCTAGAGGGTTTGGCTTCGTCCTCAAGTAGAATCCTATGCATGCAAGTTGAAGGGCTTATCCCTTTGATGTCCGCAATGGTCCATCCAAGGGCCGTCTTGTGCTCTTTTAGTACCTTCACCAACTTGTCTTCTTGACCGGTGGTCAACTTGTTGGAGATGATCACCGGAAAGGTATTGTGTTCTCCAAGGAAAACGTACTTGAGGTGTGACGGAAGGTCCTTAAATTCTATTTCAGGTGCCTGCACTATGGACGGAAGAAGCTTCTCGCTTGGGTTTAGTAAAGTGGGCCCAATGGCCAAATTGGAGATAGGTAGTCTTTTATGCCCATCTAGTTGGGCTAGGACCTCTTTCATGCTGGATGTTAATACATAATCTGATTTAAAATTATCAATGTCATGCTCAATCATATTTTTCAATTCATCAACGTCAGAGTTATCAAAAACATCTTGCACAAAAGGTTCAACAATGTCAATAGCACATAAAGAATGATCATCACTAGGAAATCTCATTGCATCGTAGATGTCAAATTCCACTACTTCTCCATCAAACTCCATGGTTAATTTGCCACTAACATAATCAATTTTAGTCCTAGCCATTTTTAGAAATGGCCTACCTAACAGAATGGGTGCAGCATGTGAATCATTTTCCATATCCATTACAAAGAAATCAGAAGGAAATATTAGGTTGTCTACCATTACTAATACATCTTCAATTATCCCTTTCAAGTACACATTAGATCTATCAGCAAGTTGTACTACAATCCTAGTTTCCATTAATGGCCCAAGGCCAAGTGATTTGTAAATCGAATATGGCAAAACATTGATAGAAGCACCGAGATCAAGCATTGCTTTGTCAAAGGGGGTTTCCCCATTAACACAAGGAATGCTTACCATGCCCGGATCACTGCACTTCTTGGGCATTCTTCGTTGGAAAACTGCCGACACATGCTCACTCACTTGCACTTTATGTTTCCCTTTTAGCCTCTGATTCCTTTTGATAGTGCAAAGTTCCTTAAAAAAACGAGCATACTTAGGAATAATTTTCACCAACTTAATGAGGGGAATGTTTACTTCGCATTTGGAGAAAGTCTCAAAGAGGTCCTTTTCCTCGATGATTCTTCTCTCCTTCAAAGCCTCAAGAAAAGGAGCTGGCGGTTTCTCGGAGTACAGTGGCAGAAAGTTTGGCCGGACGTAAGTATCCCTTTCAGCAGAACCTTTTGTTGTGTTTTCCACAGGGGCGTCAGCTTGTAAGCGCAGAGGCGGCACAAAGGTTATCACCGCAGAGGTGGGGACATCCACCCGCAGGGGCGTTGTTTGCTCTGTGTTGGGCACAGTTGCAGCCGCAGGGGTGGCTGTAGGAGCGGTAAAATCGACAGAAGGTTTGTTTGGTGATTCTTTTGCTGGTTTTTGTTGGATTTACTTCCCACTCCTTAATGTTAGGGCACTAACATATTCCTTGGGGTTTATAAACTTCTGGGAAGGCAATCCTCCGGCAAGTCTTGACTCGGTCCTTGAAATGGCTTCCACCATTTGACCAGCCTGTTTTTCAAGGTTCTTGATGCTAGATAATGTTGTTTGGACATGAGTAGCAAAGTGTTTAGTCAAAACCTTCAACATATCTTCTGTTGAGTGATACTTACCTTGACGGGACTGCTGTTGTTGGTTTTGTTGATCCCTCCAACGAAAATTTTGTTGGTCACGCCAGTTTGGCATGAAATTCTGTGCATAGGGATCGTTCCTAGGCCTTTGTTGTTGTGGTTGTCCATAACCCATTGTGTTTACCTCAGCATCGTCATCCTGGACTTGTGGACACATGTCCGTTGGATGGTATGGGTCAACACATACTCCACAAGCTTTGAGTTGTTGTTGGGTTCCAATAAGTGTTAGCCTCTTCACCATTTCCTTCAATCCGCGAGCTCGGTAGAAATCTCGCTCTTCCCGGAACTCACAGCATGAACTCCTTTCTTAGCCGGGATTCTTCCAAAGTTCCGAGTACCTTCCGCTAGTTCATATATCTTTTCCAAAGCAAGGTCAAGAGTAGAGTTAAGAATATTACCTCCGTAAGCAGCATCGACGATCCTCCTTTCATTGTCTAGCAAGCCATTGTACAAGTACAAGACTAGATCTTGAGTTGAATATCCGTGAAAAGGACAGCTGGATCGGAGGCGTACAAACCTCTCGAATTACTCGTAGAGAGTTTCATTTGCCTCTTGCTCGATGTTGCTTATAGCTTTCTTCAAGCTATTAGTCTTCTTAGCCGGAAAGTATTTCTCCAAAAACGCCTTGTGAAGGTTCTCCCAAGTGTCAATACTCCCGGGTGGAAGGTGGTAATACCAATCACCCGCGGAATCTTTGAGGGTAAAACCGAATGCCCTCATTTTGATTTGTTCTTCGGTAATGTTGGCCGGCTTCATGCTCATACACAAAGTATGGAACTTCCCAAGGTACTTGATGGGGTCTTCACCACTTAGCCCATGGAAGGATGGGAGCAAGTGGATGAGGCCCGGCTTGAGCTCAAAGTTGACTCCTTCCCCTAATGCCGGTATAGTGACCGCAAGAGGGTTTTGAGCCAAGGTGGGCTGCGTAAGTTAACGAAGAGTACGGTCAGCCATCTCTTGTTGAAGTTGTTGTTGTCTTCGTTGCCGGATGTGCATCCTCTCAATTTCGGGATCAAAAGTAGCAAAGTCGGAGTTAGTAGCACGGGTTTGAACCATAAAAATGGTTCAAACCAATAATCAATAATAACAATAAAACACTAAAACTCCCTGGCAACGGCGCCAAAATTTGACCAAAGGTATTTCTATGGTCGTCTATATCCAATCAAAAGTAAATCCCGACGTAGCACTAAGAACAAGTATAGTGAGTAAGTAAGGGTAGAACCCAAGAGAGTTAAGGTGTTTTAGATGCAATTATCGATTATAGTAACAAGTAACAAAAGGGGGGGGGTTGGTTGAATTGATGCACACAAAAACTTAAGAAAATGATTTACGCGACAAGTAAGACAATGATGGGTGAATCTACACTAGGTTGATTCTAAGCATGCAATTGCTACTTTGGTACGTTCCTTTTTCAAGTTTTTAAGTAATCTCCCGTCTCGATCATATATATGTGTTGAGCCAACCGGCATCAACACAACTTAACAGGTTAGTGTTCCGTAAACCTACAAGAACAAATAACAAGTTAGCTTTTAAACAAAGACTAAGGGATATAAAGAGAAGATTAAAACCGTTAAACTTATCTTTATATTTGTGTTCCTTTTCTTTAAGTAATTACAACTCGTTATTACTTAAAGTTGCTACTAGATTAAAGACCCGAACCCGGAACCTATTAATCCTAGTTGTTTACATGCACTTTAGAATCTAAGGTGATCAATCTCAAGCAATAGTAAACATGCAATTAGACAATGGAGATCAAGGAAACACAAAGCATTACTGAATAAAAACTTATATTAAAAAGAACTTGCAACCAAAGTAACAACGCAGCTTCAAACCAACCCAATGTAGCAAGGGAGTTAGCAACTCATTATAATGGAAAACTTAATTCTAAAATGGATTTTTTTGTGGGAAAAGCATGGATAAGTTGGATGATTCTGGAAATCAACCAAGAACTATTTATACTACAAAAGACACTAAATAGGAGTAAATGGCCTGATAGCATGAATTATAGTCTATATTTTGGGGTTTGTTTGGACGTTTTATCTTCAATAATCTGCATGTTAGCATGTATAATATGTGATTATATTACCATTTCATCTACCTTTGCGAGAATCGAGGTCTACACCTAGTTTTGTTGTAATCGTAGGCAAAATGGCACGTTTTGCATCAAAAAGGAGCAAAAGGAGCTATGGAGTCATTGGAGCTACATTCAGGAACATAAGGAACCATCCAGGAAACATAGCCATGAATTAGAGATTCACTTTGGACCAAATTTGAGAGATTTCATATTCAGTTGTGACTCACCTCGGTTGACCACAGATTCACCTCGACCGAGGTGATCCAGAGAATTCGACTCGACCGAGGCGAACACCTGGGACGCGGCGGGAATATTTTATTCTTGGCTGAGATCTTTTATCTTTGGAAAGAGATCTTATATTTTTGGGCTTGACTCCTGGAAGGAAGAAGATATGCTAGATCATATATTTTACCTATTTTTATGGGAAGAGATCTTTCTAAGATATCTTATCTTTGGAGAGTAATTTTCCTATAAAAAGGGTCGGATTTCCCACAAATTCGACACCCGCTATTAGTGCAAGACACATCCGCATACAGTCGGAAGATCCCGCTTACACCGCTGCAGCCATACTCCAGTTGGGAGATTTGAAGAACCTTTTGAAAGTTGAAGAAGGAAGATTGTAGCTTTTATAGCTTTTGAAGGTTTTCTTGTAAGATTACCTTAGATTCCCTTCCTTATTGTCATTCTTGTTGGATTTCTATCCAAGGAACGCTTCGTTGTGATATTTGATTCAGTTATTGAAGTCTTTTCATTAAATTCTTCTTGTTCAAATATTCACCTTCTTCCCATATATTTGATTAATACTTTCATGAAGATGAGTGGCTAATCTCTTTGTGTGATTCTAGGGTGATTGGTTGAAGGTTGTGGGAAAAACAATGATAGAATAATCTTAGATTCCAGTAGGACCCTGAAAGTTCGAGTCTTTAACCTTAACCCTAAGCATCTCATTCAGTCGATGAACATCTCGGCCGGGGTGGAATTCTTCTGACCGAGGTGACTTATCTGATCCTAAACTGAGAGTTAAGTGTTAGAGTTTGCCAAATCCTATTCTTATTACACCTTTCCTGGTTCAATGCAAGCCTAGGATGAGACTTACCCGGTGATTCCTTTGTTTGTTTACCAAAGATCATAAGTGTAGGTAATAAAGGTTTATCCTTTATTGGGGTTTGAGTGTGCTTTCATCCTATCTTTGTGAGTTAGCCTGAGACTTACCCGGTAAAGGTTGATTCTATTCCCTTAGATGGTGTGTTAGTTTGAGGTTATAGTTCTTTATCTTAATTCCTTGAGACTTACCCGGTAGTAGGAGTTACGGTCTTGGATTAGTGAGTAGTGAGACTTACCCGGTGATCTATTCCACTTTAGTAACACCTTCCCTATGCAAAAACCTCAGCTTTGTCCACTTATCTTTAGATCTTGAGTTGGAACCACAACTAGATGCTTTAATCCCTAGAATTGCATATTTCCTTTATTGACTTTTATCATCTTTGATCGTTTTAAGTGCTTTGTGGTTAGCGATTGCTTAAGCATACCGTAATTGGACTTTGTTTCACTAAGTCCCTGTGATCGACCCCTGGAATTCCTTTCTTTTACTACGATTGACCCGTACACTGCGGGTTCGCATCCTTATTTTAAGCTTACGTCTAGGGTTATAAATTTAAAGCTTGCACACACCGTTTGGAGCGAACAAGTTTTTGGCGCCGTTGCCGGGGACTTGGTCTAGACCGAGCCAGTTACGGTTTGCTTTTGGGGCGCTTGCCCCCGTGTCTACTAACCACTCTACTTGAGTGACTTTTGCAGGTTCTTTCTTAGGTTTATGCGAAGAACCCGCACTGGGAAGGAAATCGTTCCTTACGATCCCGAACCAGAAAAGACATACAAACGACGCTTACGAGAAGCGAAGATGGCCCACCAAGACAATCGCGATCTTGAGGCCGAGTTGAAAGAGGCACTAGAGCTGCTACACCTCAGCCAGGAAGAATTGAGGCAGGAAAGAGAAGAAACTCGCACCAGGACTGAAGCGATCAAAGCTGATATGACAGCTTTACGAGACCAGTTTCTACCTCGACCGAGGGAAGATCCTGTTCCAGATCCTCGACCGATCGAGATCCTAGTCGCTGACCCTCGACCGAGGCAGGTTCTAGTACCTAACGCCCCGGCCGAAGTGATTCCACCTCGGATACCAGTCCGAGATGTTCTTCTTGCAGGAATCCCACAAACTCTAGGTCAAAGGATGGACCCCAATCAACAACTGAGGCGTCCAGGAGTTAACCTAGGAGATCCAGCGGACCATGACTATGAACTTCGACCGCAAGTTCTATCCATAATTCGCCAATGCCAGTTCGGAGGGCTAGAGAAGGAATCACCACATCAACATCTTCAAAACTATGAGATCTTGATGGAAACCTTGAGACCCTCAAGGATTGAGAATAACAACTACAAGCTAAGACCTTTTTACTTTTCTTTAAAAGATAGAGCTCTTACTTGGTATCAATCTCTTCCTCCAGGAAAAATTAGCACATGGGAGGAGATGACTACGGAATTCTTGACCAAATTCTTTCCCCCCTCAAATACAGCAGAAATGAGAGGGAAGATCAACGCTTTCATTATGAAGGACAAGGAGAGCTTGTCCAAGTCATGGGAGCGGTTCAAGGACATTCTTTTGGATTGCCCACATCACGGGATTCCAAAGTTAGAGTTATTGGAGATATACTTCAAGGGACTGGACGGAAGCACCCAGTTCAACCTCCAACTACTCTCCGCCGGTACCTTTATGGACATGGCGATTGACGAAGCTTGGGACTTCATCGAGAAGCAAGCTTTGCATATGGAGAAGTACACTCATCAAGGAGCTAAAGGTGGAGTTAAAAGAGTTAACTTCCAAGAAACTCAGCCCAACAACAATCAACTCACGTCTTTGAAGAATGACGTGAAGCAATTGAAGGAACTCTTGGTTGCTCAAACCAAGAAGGAAGAGCAAGGACAAAGGAACAACAACAATGGATACCGTAACAACAACAACGGTTCCCGGAACAACAACTACAACAATAACAATAGAGGATCCAATAGCAACAAATGGAGGGCAAACAACCAAAATTCTGGTAACAATCATTCAAACTCCAACTCTAACGATTCCTCTTACCCTTTCCTCTCTTCCCCTTCTTCTTCTTCTACTCCATTAAAGAGCCAGGGGCAAGGATCAAGTTCGTCTCAGCCGGTAAAGAAAGACGCAGTTCTGGAGGCTATCTTGATCAAGCTTAGTGCTATGGAGACTTCTATGACTTCATTTTTGAAGGCCCAAAAAGCCTTTGAACAACAACTTGCAAGTAGGGCGAATGAAGCGCCAAGAGATCCAAGGAAGCTTCCAGCAAGAACGGAAAGCAACCCTAAGGGCCAGATCATGGCCATAACTACGAGGAGTGGACTGAAAACTGCAGATCCAGTGCCTCGGTCGGTGCCAGTACCGACGAAGACCACCTCGGTCCAGATGCAGTCGAAGAACACTTCGACCGAGATGTCAACCGAGGTGGAGCCACAGAAAGCGGAGGGGAAAACTGAAGTTTATATTCCACCTCCTGCATACAAACCACCACTTCCATTCCCCCAGTCAAGGGTCAGAGCACATCTAGACAAGCAATTTGGTAAGTTCCTTGACTTGATGAATAAACTGCATATTAACATTCCTTTCCTTGATGCTATTCTAGGAATGCCCGCCTATGGGAAGTTCTTGAAGGAGATCCTATCAAGGAAGAGGAAACTAGAAGATTTTGGTGAAGTTAGGATGACATCTAAATCCTCGGAGCTCATTCAAATCATGAAGGAGAAGATGCCACCTAAATTGAGAGATCCCTGCTCATTTTGCATTCCCATTCAAGTTAGGGATGTCACTTGTGAAGCCCTTTGTGATCTAGGAGCCAGCGTGAGCATCATCCCGCTAGAGCTATGTGTGAAGATCGGACTTGGAGAGCCCAAGCCGGTCAAGATTCGACTATATATGGCGGATCGCTCCATCACCCATCCCGTGGGAATCTTGGAGGACGTTCCGGTCAAGTTAGGTAACTTCTACTTACCTATAGATTTTATTGTGCTTGACATTCCCGCAGATTATCCTGTTTCTATTATTCTCGGGAGGCCATTTCTTGCAACTTCGGGTTGCAACGTGGATTGCAAGAACGCCAAGTTGAAATTCAACATTGGCGGCGATGAGGTGGAGTTCGCATTACTTGCAGCCATGAAAGGGGAGCAGATAAGCGATGATATCTTCAACATCTACGATGAAAAAGAATCAAGAGAATTGGTGAGCTCTATCCTTATTAACGATCCACTCGAAAGAGTTATTAGTTTCAGTTTAATGGAGGAAGGTATGATTGCTTCTTGTGATGCAGATATACGGAGCTTAAAAGCACTGGAAGAAGATCCAGGGGCTAAAACTGAAAAGCTAATCCAGGAGACGAAAATCTCCAGTTTCGGTTCCAGTTACAGTACCTCGACCGAGGCACTTTCTGGACTGAACGAGGCGACTGAAGAACATCTCGGTCAACGCCTCTGCGCCTCGACCGAGGTCGATGGCGAGATGATGTCAACTGAGACTGCTGAGAATAACAAACTTCTTACTCCCTTCTCTGACATTCATCCTCAGTTGGTGGAACATTCCATCCACCAACTTTCTGATAATAAAGGACCTTGGTATGCTGATATTGTGAATTATCTTGTTTGCTAGGAAGTACCGCCCGGATTGACGTACTCTCAAAAGAAGAGATTCTTCAAGGAAGTACGCCATTACTAATGGGATGAACCGCTGCTATTCAAGCGCAGGCCGGATGGGATGCTTCGAAGATGCATTCCGGAAGATGAAGTTAATAGCGTCATACGGCATTGTCATTCACTTCCTTGTGGAGGACATGCCAGCACCGATAAAACATACGCTAAGGTATTACGTTCTGGTTTCTTTTGGCCTACATTATTTAAGGATGTGCAATCGTTTGTTGTCTCTTGTGATGCATGCCAAAGAACAGGAAATTTATCAAGGAGGAACGAGATGCCACTTAATAACATTCAAGAGGTGGAAATCTTTGATGTATGGGGGATAGACTTCATGGGACCTTTCCCATCCTCCGGAGGAAACCTCTATATTCTTCTTGCAGTTGATTACGTCTCTAGATGGGTTGAAGCCATTGCTTCTTCCACTAACGACGCCAAGGTGGTTGTGAAGTTCTTAAACAGAACTATCTTTCCACGGTTTGGAACTCCACGCATCATCATCAGCGATGGAGGAACGCATTTCATCAACCGAAAGTTCAAAGCACTTCTATCGAAGTATGGGGTAACCCACAAGGTATCAACCCCTTATCACCCTCAAACTAGTGGACATGTCGAGATCTCGAATAGAGAAATCAAAGCAATTTTGGAGAAGACCGTCTCTAGGACGAGGAAGGATTGGTCCATGAAATTGGACGATGCTCTTTGGGCGTACAGGACCGCATTTAAGACTCCCATAGGTACCACCCCTTATAATTTGGTATATGGGAAGTCTTGCCAATTGCCCGTTGAATTAGAACACAAAGCATATTGGGCGATCAAATGGTTGAACTTCGACATTAAGGAGGCCGGCGAGAAGCGGCTATTGGAAATCAACGAGCTGGAGGAGCTGCATTTGAACGCTTATGAGAATGCCAAAATCTATAAGGAGAGGACGAAGAGATGGCATGACAAGTGTATCGTCCCAAAGGAGCTTAACGAAGGAGACTTAGTTCTACTCTTCAACTCCCGCCTCCTCCTCTTTCCAAGTAAGTTAAAATCTAGATGGACCGGACCTTATGTTGTGAAACATGTTTTTCCTCATGGTGCAGTTGAGATATGGGGCGAAACGAGCGGAAGCTTCAAGGTCAACGGTCATAGACTTAAGAAGTACAAACCGGAAACTCCGGTTGAGGAGGTTGCACCAATATACCTCGTCTGAGACGCATCATGGTCCAGCTAGCGACCTTAAACCAAGCGCTTCTTGGGAGGCAACCCAAGGTATTGCTTTCTTTTCCCTTTTTCTAGTCTAGCTTAGATAGTTTTTATTTTTGCTTTGCTTTGTTTTGTTTTTGGCGTTCTAGACAGATAACAGGAGACATCTAAGGAAGGAGCATAACTGGAAGGACAGAAGATCGAGAATTTGAGAAGACGAAGTTTGACTGAGGCATCTCGGTTGTTATTAGAGCACCTCGACCGAGATGATTCTTGAGCAACCGAGGCGACTAGGGTTTCTGAAGAACCACCTCGATCCGTACCACCTCGGTCCAGTCGAGACCATCTCGACCGAGGTGACAGCAGTTCCAGAAAGGGTATAAAAGGGGGATTAATTTTCTCTCTCTTCCATTTTACCCTCCCTCGACCGCAGCGTTATACCTCACCTCGCTCCTTCGAATCTCTCTCTTTTTCAAAGATTTTCGCTTCCAAACTGCAATCAAAGCGTAGAGGATCCCAGTGCATCGTCGATCTACGAAGAAATCGAACCGATTCGGCCGAACGAGGTAAAACAAAACCGAAACCCTAACTCGCTGATTTCGCTTCGATTTGGCCTTTGATTGCCCTTGCATTTGCTGAGAAAAGGATTAAGTACCCCATAGAAAGCAGTTGTAGTGATTTTGGGGGAAAAGAACTGAATTTTCTGAAGAAATTAGAATCCAGTTTTCCGCCTCGGTCCAGACGAGTTGTGCCTCGGCCGAGGTGATTCTTGAGTGTTGTCAGTCGACCGAGGTGACCTGACAGTGGGATTTCTGAAAATGAGTTATGAAAGACGCCTTGCCCTTAGGGATAGTTAAGTGTTAGAGTTTGCCAAATCCTATTCTTATTACACCGTTCCTGGTTCAATGCAAGCCTAGGATGAGACTTACCCGGTGATTCCTTTGTTTGTTTACCAAAGATCATAAGTGTAGGTAATAAAGGTTTATCCTTTATTGGGGTTTGAGTGTGCTTTTATCCTATCTTTGTGAGTTAGCCTGAGACTTACCCGGTAAAGGTTGATTCTATTCCCTTAGATGGTGTGTTAGTTTGAGGTTATAGTTCTTTATCTTAATTCCTTGAGACTTACCCGGTAATAGGAGTTACGGTCTTGGAATAGTGAGTAGTGAGACTTACCCAGTGATCTATTCCACTTTAGTAACGCCTTCCCTATGCAAAAATCTCAGATTTGTCCACTTATCTTTAGATCTTGAGTTGGAACCACAACTAGATGCTTTAATCCCTAGAATTGCATATTTCCTTTATTGACTTTTATCATCTTTGATCGTTTTAAGTGCTTTGTGGTTAGCGATTGCTTAAGCATACCGTAATTGGACTTTGTTTCACTAAGTCCCTGTGATCGACCCCTGGAATTCCTTGCTTTTACTACAATTGACCCGTACACTGCGGGTTCGCATCCTTGTTTTAAGCTTACGTCTAGGGTTATAAATTTAAAGCTTGCACACACCGTTTGGAGCGAACAAGTTTTTGGCGCCGTTGCCGGGGACTTGGTCTAGACTGAGCCGGTTACGGTTTGCTTTTGGGGCGCTTGCCCCCCGATGCATTGGAAATTGTTCTATCTCGGGTTCCATCTTCTCTCTACCCATTTCATCTCGTAATGACCGACACAACCTGATCCTAACGCTTGAAAAGTGGTCCATCCCTATCTATTGGGGTGACTTCTTTCAACACGTGTAATGTCTCATCCATAGCTACAGCGTCGACCGTCTTCTTTCAAAGATCATTCATCTCTTGGTCTCGAGGAACTTGCTCGAGTCTTCCGACTCTTGAAGCCTTAGTTAAGCAATATATCAGCTTAATTTCTCTTTTCACCTCAAAGGAAAGGATATAAAACATCTCTTGATCTCTCGCATGTGTTCAGTCACAAAAGTCCTAACTACAAAACTCAAGCATGCCATATAACAAATCGATACAATCTTATTCGCTTCTTCTAACATCCCAGCATATGGGAGAAACTCCTCGTATTCTACATCAACTCTCACCACATACATCCTTTCTTCTAGTAGGTGTACAAATTTACACTTCATTTCCTTATGTCACGTTAAACAAATGCAGAGGCTCTAACCTCGATCTTTCATGTACTTTTTGTATGTCTCATATCGACATCAAACTTCAAAACTTGAATCTTCTCCTACTCTTGTTGGCCACCTTATGAGCAACTTTACAACCGTACTAGCATGCCCTTAGGCGAAATTTTCCAACCACAATCACTGAAAGACCCACTCATAACTCCACCAATCACTAACATCATAACTCTAAACTTGTTGCGTTGCCCTAATCTAGATTCCTCGTTTCATGTCATAGCCACTATGGCTTCGCCATGCGAGTCACAACACTTGACTTAGCTTTTGCTCGCGCAAACATGACATTCATTACCTTAGAACAAATATACCATACATCCCCTCATATATTCCCCCTTTTACGCACAATAACTATAGAAGACTCACCTTTCTCTTTGTCCTTCTAGTTTCCCTCATCTTGATCCGTGTCATTCCTCCATATGACAACCCCATGACCTAAGAAGGTCCCATCATACCGTTACAATCCTTCACCACAAGGTACGTTTCCCTCACTTGCTGGAATCGATAAAATGCTACTTGATTAAGGTAATTGCACTTCCCTTGATATACTTCTTTATTGCCGACATTCAACCACCACGAATATTCTAAGTTCTCGTTACCCCTCTTCATGATCCCATCTCTTGGGTTACTCTCCCAACCTACATCCACCAGTATATAACCCACACCTGTACATTTTTGGTGGTCACCGATTAACTCATGGATGACCCTCTCCAAGATCAACGACTTACCCTCCTACCTCACTTCCATGTTACCATACTCTTGAAGGATACCTTCTCGGGGTATTCCGCCTTAACTTCACTAGCTCATTTAACTCTACTTTCAACTCCGTTAGCTCCTATTACGCTCCCCTCTTCCTTCCACTTCTGTAAGATAACTACACCTTCTCGGCTCTTTTGTGTCAAATGACCCAACTTCATAGGCTTAACCGTCCTTCATAATGTGTTGTAAGTGTAATCTCCCCACATCTCTATCGTTTAAAACCATTCTCTTCTCTTGGTTGGTAACTTAAGTCTTTCGATCCTCGCCCCTTGTTTCATCTTTCATCTTTTGAAGATCATCACCCACACACACTTTCTCCTTCTTAACATTGCTCAGTCTCATCACCACGACGGAAAACGATTGACTCCGCAAGGTAATTCTACTATGTGAACTTTTGCCATGTAATCCTCCTCATAACTCTCGTATTTCTGAAGAAGTCTCCCGCTTAAGCTCTCACAAAAACCTTCACTTCACTTTCTAGTTCTTCTGTAAGCTTAACTTACGCATCTCATGAATCTTCGTATTAGTTCGACCACACTTCACACTCTGACTCCCATGCTTAGGATCATCTAGGAAAAACTTCACGTCTCAAGGAAATACCACTCCTACCCTTGCTATATGCACTCCTTTCCTTCCAGCTCCGCGTCTTTAGTTATCCATGCGTCGTCTTGAAGAATCATAATTTCGTTGTCTCGACTTCACTTCATTGTTACTCGTCATCGCTTTCTCGGGACCACTTCCACAACTTCAGATTGCTTCCCTATTTGTATATCTTCCATCTCAGTTTTGCTTATGTTGACTCGAGGTTCTCTTCTCTTTGTTTGTCCTTGTGATTAACATCATCTCTAGTCTTCATAAGGCTGCTTAGATGCTCTCTAAGGAGTCTGAGGAATCATCGGGGTGCTCACTAAAATGTGATGTTCAACTCGATACTTGAGCATTTTCGTCTTCGTGGTGACACTATCCTAAGCCAAAAGGCATTGTTCAAGGTGCGATGATAGCTTTCTATCATCCTAACTATAAGGTCCAAAAACCATATGCTACTATATATCCTAGTACATGTATATGACTATATAAGTCCTATGTCCACATTGCTATAACCAACATATCACATCCAAGCAAAACTATTACAACAAAACAAGGTCCCAACACTTATATGATATCATCATGCCACATGTACAAATATCAATATAAAAATCATGCCTTCATTTTCACATAACAAGTCCATCATGCATAACTATAATCCACATATAATAATATTCCAACAACATCCTAGGCCCACGATAAATATCTACATAACTACACATATCTATATATATATATATATGTATATATATACTAAAAATCCAATAAACTATGTTGCCAAGATCCACGGAAGGAGTGGTGGTCCGTACATTCTACCCCGACTCATGCATGTGATTTTGAAAACGAAAATTCAAAACCCGCGGGGTTCTGTTTATTCCTTATTCGGCCTTTAGAAGATTGCGAGTGTCATTATTGTCAACCTAGGGCTTTGATACCACTTTGTAACACCCCGAATCCACGGGATTCGGAGCGCTACGGGTTAGGACCTCACAATGGGTCCCGACCCTTAGCCTGACAACAATTTCACTGGATCTTACAACAAGACACAAATAAAGGCAAAACCGAAATTCATTTTAATGCAATGATATGAACCCCAAAAGAATACAACGAAAGACTTCAGCCGAGATACAACGCTAAAGGCAACCGCCATACACGCGACATACATAATACCCTAAACAATACATAAAAACAACCCCCAAAACCCATCCTAAAATGTACGGACCCCGGCTGCCCACTCTTCCGGATCTCTCGGCCGCACCCCTAACCTGCAAGACAACTACAACAATATCGGTATAAAACCGTTAGCTAGCATTCAAGGCATTAGAATCATGGTATTGGCACCCACACACACACACATAAGGCATCATAAACACACAACATGTTCCAAAACACACAATCCGGTTTATTATCTTTTTATTATTAGGTCATATCCCGTTCTAATTCAACTTCTTTTGTGACACGAGAATCTTAAAGATCTCGCCCTTGTCCCCTTTCACCATACGGGTTTGTACTTGATGCGGATCAGCATCACCCGATGGGCTGGTCGCAAGGCACCTCCCAGTCATCCCCATTTTGGACTGGACAAGCGGTCACCGCCCGTTATCATACACTTGGGCCAAATATAAACATATACAGTCGGTGGTCCTATTACCGGTTTAGATGTTATAACATAAGCAATAAACACACACATAAACAATAAACACACACCACCAAACACGCATTGAAACTAATACAGAGAATACGAGCTAAGTAAGTCCGGAGACTTACCTCGTCCCAAACGCTAACTCACACAATACTCTCGCTTCCCTTGGGAAGAAGTCTACACCTGCCCACAACAAGATATCTATATCAACAACTCGCTCAACTCAAAAAGTCTTAGACTTCTACACAAATGATTTACGCAAGATCATTTGACTCTCATTCTAGGACCGCATCCTAGAATCTCTCATTCTCACATCACACTCGCCACAAGCTAGAAGTCCTTAGACTTCTAGACCCTATGATCTCGCAGGATCATAACCCTAACACATACTAGGGTAAACATGCATAGTCCAAACAAAATCAACGGTAACAACACCATGCTAGGATAAGTCAATCCTAAGCTCCAAAATTCCACAAGATCACACAACCCCAACCTCGAGCCTCAAAACGCTCACAATATCAAACATACACTCAAAGCCTTATAACCACCTCACAAGATAACCAACACCTCAAGCTTAGAATCAATCAAACAATATAAAATCCTCGAAACTCACCTAAGCTCCATAACCACTACTTGGTATTAACTCTAAGTTATGCTAGATCCATCCTAGCATGATACTAAAACTTAACATAACTAGATCGAGGGGAAAGAATACTCACGCGACGTCAAAAGACGGAAGTCGTTCAACGGATGTCGACTTGGACTCGTTAGGCCTTTATCGGGGCGCTTCCGAACCTAGCATCAAACTAAACAAATTTAGCATAACGCTAAATTTTGACATACTACATAGTATATATAAACTATAAGAATAGCCCCCGTAATTCATATCCGAGATTAAAAATCTTAAAAACACTTTCCGGGCATTTTATAAAATTTTAGAAACTTGGTCATAATCCGCAAATAAATCTCCGGACCATAATTCCGAAATCAATCCACAAAGACATAATATACCGTGTATAAAAATATAAGGATATCATGTAACAAAAACCCAAGGTAAAAACGTAGTTACATATTCCGGGCAAACTATACAATTTTATAACACGGGTCAAAACCGCAAAATATATTCCAGCAGGCATAAAATCAAATTTCAAAAACTTTGGCCATTTTTCCAAAATTAATTCTGCAGGGGTATCTATGCATAAACTCAGGAATCATGGGCCAAAGCTACAATTACTCAAAAATGGGCCAAAACTGTAAATGATACAATTAAGAGGGGCCCGTTTTAATAACCCTATTTAGGGTTCTTCAACCTTCAAATAGCGCACATAGGAGAGGAAGGGCCCGGCGGCTGTAGAGGAAGAGGAAGGGCGAGGAACCGGTGGCTACAGGGCTGCACTCGACGGCAGGGCTTCCTGGTGGCAGAGACGGCGCAGCTGCAGCAGCAGGGCGGCCCAAAACTCCGGCGGTGATTGCTCCTTGCCCTACGACAGAAGAATTACAGAAGGGGGAAAACGAAGAGGATGCGGGGCTGCAGACCCGACCTCCGGCACGGCGCAACAGCGGCGTCTCCTGCTTGAGGCTTCTCCGTCGGCAGCACTGAGATGGGAAGAGGAAGAACGACCAAGGGAGGCTGCCCGTTGCACTGCTCGATTGTTTGTCACAGGGGAAGGGCGAGTTCAGTGTGCAGAGAATACAGAAGGAGAGAGGGAATCGATGGGTAGAGGCTGGCGTGAGAGAGCACAGAGGGAAGGGCGCAAGGTAAAAAAGAGAGGTCACCTGCAGCTTCACAGGAGCGAGGAGTCGGTTTGCAAAGGTCCAAAGCAGGAAGGCGTGCAGGCTGTTCATCGGCCAGAGGAGAGAGAAAGGGAAGAGTAAAGGAAAAATAAAAAAGGAAAGAGAAATTAAAATAAATAAATAAAATAACAAAAGAAAATGAATACGATATATACTCGATTTAAATACACCTGATAGCATGAATTATAGTCTATATTTTGGGGTTTGTTTGGACGTTTTATCTTTCATAATCTGCATGTTTGTATGTACATTATGTGATTTTACTACCATTTCATCTACCTTTGCGAGAATCGAGGTCTACACCTAGTTTCGTTGTAATTGCAGGTAATATGGTACGTTTTGCATCGAAAAGGAGCAAAAGGAGTCAAGAGTCATTTGGAGCTACATTCAGGAAGCATAGCCATGATTAAAGATTTACTTTGGACCAGTTTTGAGAGATTCTACATTCAGTTATGATCACCTCGGTTGCCCAGAGATTCATCTCGACCGAGGCGATCCAGAGACGCCGACTCGACCGAGGCGAACACCTAGGACGCGGCGAGAATATTTTATTCTTGGCTGAGATCTTTTAAAATTGGAAAGTGATCTTATATTTTTGGGCTGAGCTTCTAGAAGGAAGGAGATATGCAGAATCATATATTTTACCTATATTTATGGGATAATATCTTCTTAAGATTTCTTATCTTTGGAGGGTTATTTTTCCTATAAAAAGGGTTGGATTTTCCACAAATCCGATCATGCTTAGACGCTTAGAGGCTGCATACACCGCATACGATCTCGATTACAGCAAAGAATACGCAGCAGCCGCATCCTACTCCAATTTGGGAGTTTTCGAAGAACCTTTTTGAAGGTTGAAGGAAGATTGAAGACTATAGCTTTATAGCTTTTTGGAGGGTTTTGTAAGATTGTCTTCAATTCTTTTCCTTGATTGTCTTGTCTTGTTGGATCATTATCCAAGGAACGATTTTGTGTGATATTTGATTCAGTTATTGAAGTGTTTTCATTAAATTCTTCTTTGTTCAAATATTCACCTTCTTCCATATATTTAATACTTTCATTATGATGATGAGTGGCTAATTTCCTTGTGTGATTCTAGGGTGATTGGCTGAAGGTTGTGGGAAAAACAATGATAGAATGATCTTAATCACAGTAGGATCCTGAAAGTTCGAGTCTTTAACCTTAACCCTAAGCATCTCGTTCAGTCGATGAACATCTCGGCCGGGGTGGAAACTGGCTGACCGAGGTGGCTTATCCGATCCTTAACTGAGAGTTAATGTGTTAGAGTTTGCCAAATCCTATTCTTATTATACCTTTCTGGTTCAAAGCAAGCTTAGGATGAGACTTACCCGGTAATTCCTTAGTTTGTATACTAACGATCATAAGTGTAGGTAATAAAGGCTTGTCCTTTATTGGGGTTTGAGTGTGCTTCCATCCCATCTTTGTGAGTTAGCCTGAGACTTACCCGGTAAAGGTTGATTCTATTCCCTTAGATGGTGTGTTAGTTTGAGGCAATAGTTCTTTATCTTAATTCCTTGAGACTTACCCGGTAATAGGAGTTACGGTTTGGGATTAGTGTGTAGTGAGACTTACCCGGTGATCTACTCCACTTTAGAAACACCTTCCCCATGCAAAAATCTCAGCTTTGTCCGCTTATCTATAGATCTTGAGTTGGAACCACAACTAGATGCTTTAATCCCTAGAATTGCATGTTTGCTTATTTGACATCTTATTCATCTTTGATTGTATACTTGCTCTTGTGGTTAGCATCAACACTAGCATACCGTACTGGAATTTGTTTCACTAAGTCCCTGTGATCGACCCCTGGAATTTTCTTGCTTTTACTACGATTGACCCGTACACTGCGGGTTCGCATCCTTGTTTTAAGCTTAAGTCTAGGGTTATAAATTTAAAGCTTGCACACACCGTTTGGAGCGAACAAGTTTTTGGCGCCGTTGCCGGGGACAGTTCTGATATGTTTAAGTTGCTAAATGCTTTGTTTAAGTTGCTAAATACTTACAGGTTATTTGACTGAGAAAAACGTCGAAACCGAAAAAAAAACAAAATGGTTTTAAAAAAATTTTTGACCTCGACCGGGACAGTTCTGGCAAAACGAGGTGTTTCACCTCGGTTGAACCAAGAACACCTCGACCGAGGTGGGCGTAACAGAGAGTTTTCGAAAACGATTTTTGTGTTACTTATCTGGATATGATCTCAGTGAAGATTTTGTTTACCGACTGGATTTAAATTCTTTATATGTTTGAAATGTTTTATGATATGTTTAAGTTGCTAAATGCTTTGTTTAAAATTATTGGCATGTTTAATACTTTATTTTTATCCAAATTATGTTGAATTTGAAGGTTGACACCGCAGCATAAGTTCTCTCACGTTCTTCTTGGAAAGACCAAGGCAATTCATTCTTCTTCTTCTTCTTCTTCTTGATCATGCTTAGCCCCTCATATACATATTGCCTCCCTTTACCTATCCGGGAATTTGGAAGCAAGCGAAGTGGTGAAAGCAAGTCAAAAGTTGAGAAGTGGCTGAAAGTGAAAGTGTTAGAAAGCAATAATAGGTTTGGGGAAGTCAATCATGAAGATGAGTAACTCGGCACCATTCACATAGCCGGGTGTTTGTGTCTTGCCAAAGTCGGATTGAGCGATATTCCTAACGGGTCATGGTATGTGCATCAAGGGTTTGACGCATCTCGAGAAATTGATGATTGCGGATTTCCTAGGCTTCGGTTATTGTGCACCTCTGTCCATGCATCCCAAAAAGTAAAGTAAAAGAAAAAAAAAAGTGTGAAATAAGCAAAGCTTATTGGTGGAAGATGTTGCAAGTCAAAGTGAAAGTGAAGTTCATCCTTTTCCCGGATTCTAGCACCACATTACCTTACATACATCCCTACCCTACACGTTTCTTGACCTTTTCTTTTGGGAAGCCCTTGAGACCTTGAGCTTGTTGATTGACTTAGCGGTTTAAATCGGATTGTACATGATTAATTTTGATAATTATGATTTATTATGCATTCTATGATTTTATGCAAAGATGAACAACTTTCCTATATTTATAAAATGTTTTGATCATATTGAGTTTTTAATTTCCAGGAAGTACTCTCTTAGAGTGATCTATGATAATTGCACACCATAAAAATATTTTTGAAAGACTTTTCATTGATTTTCTTGACTTATAATCCATTCTATCTTGATTTCTATATGAGGAACTTGCTTAGGGACAAGCAAGGGCTAAGTATGGGGTATTTTGATAGCATGAATTATAGTCTATATTTTGGGGTTTGTTTGGACGTTTTATCTTTCATAATCTGCATGTTTGTATGTACATTATGTGATTTTACTACCATTTCATCTACCTTTGCGAGAATCGAGGTCTACACCTAGTTTCGTTGTAATTGCAGGTAATATGGTACGTTTTGCATCGAAAAGGAGCAAAAGGAGTCAAGAGTCATTTGGAGCTACATTGAGGAGCAAAAAGGAATCCTTCAGGAAGCATAGCCATGGATTAAAGATTTACTTTGGACCAGTTTGAGAGATTCTACACTCAGTTATGATCACCTCGGTTGCCCAGAGATTCATCTCGACCGAGGCGATCCAGAGACACCGACTCGACCGAGGCGAACACCTAGGACGCGGCGAGAATATTTTATTCTTGGCTGAGATCTTTTAAAATTGGAAAGTGATCTTATATTTTTGGGCTGAGCTTCTAGAAGGAAGGAGATATGCAGAATCATATATTTTACCTATATTTATGGGATAATATCTTCTTAAGATTTATTATTTTTGGAGGGTTATTTTTCCTATAAAAAGGGTTGGATTTTCCACAAATCCGACACGCCGCATACGTCGACGGCCGCTTACAGTTAGAAGATCCCGCATACGACGCAGCACATCCGCTATCAGCGCAGCAGCCGCATCCTACTCCAATTTGGGAGATTCGAAGAACCTTTTTGAAGGTCGAAGGAAGATTGAAGACTATAGCTTTATAGCTTTTTGGAGGGTTTTGTAAGATTGTCTTCAATTCTTTTCCTTGATTGTCTTATTGGATCATTATCCAAGGAACGATTTTTGTGTGATATTTGATTCAGTTATTGAAGTGTTTTCATTAAATTCTTCTTTGTTCAAATATTCACCTTCTTCCCATATATTTAATACTTTCATTATGATGATGAGTGGCTAATTTCCTTGTGTGATTCTAGGGTGATTGGCTGAAGGTTGTGGGAAAAACAATGATGGAATGATCTTAATCACAGTAGGATCCTGAAAGTTCGAGTCTTTAACCTTAACCCTAAGCATCTCGTTCAGTCGATGAACATCTCGGCCGGGGTGGAAACTGGCTGACCGAGGTGGCTTATCCGATCCTTAACTGAGAGTTAATGTGTTAGAGTTTGCCAAATCCTATTCTTATTATACCTTTCTGGTTCAAAGCAAGCTTAGGATGAGACTTACCCGGTAATTCCTTAGTTTGTATACTAACGATCATAAGTGTAGGTAATAAAGGCTTGTCCTTTATTGGGGTTTGAGTGTGCTTCCATCCCATCTTTGTGAGTTAGCCTGAGACTTACCCGGTAAAGGTTGATTCTATTCCCTTAGATGGTGTGTTAGTTTGAGGCAATAGTTCTTTATCTTAATTCCTTGAGACTTACCCGGTAATAGGAGTTACGGTTTGGGATTAGTGTGTAGTGAGACTTACCCGGTGATCTACTCCACTTTAGAAACACCTTCCCCATGCAAAAATCTCAGCTTTGTCCGCTTATCTATAGATCTTGAGTTGGAACCACAACTAGATGCTTTAATCCCTAGAATTGCATGTTTGCTTATTTGACATCTTATTCATCTTTGATTGTATACTTGCTCTTGTGGTTAGCATCAACACTAGCATACCGTACTGGAATTTGTTTCACTAAGTCCCTGTGATCGACCCCTGGAATTTTCTTGCTTTTACTACGATTGACCCGTACACTGCGGGTTCGCATCCTTGTTTTAAGCTTAAGTCTAGGGTTATAAATTTAAAGCTTGCACACACCGTTTGGAGCGAACAAGTTTTTGGCGCCGTTGCCGGGGACTTGGTCTAGACCGAGCCGGTACGGTTTGCTCTTGGGGCATTTGCCCCGTGTTGTCTTACCACTCTACTTGAGTGACTTTTGCAGGTTCTTTCTTAGGTATATGCGAAGAACCCGCACTGGAAAGGAAATCGTTCCTTACGATCCCGAACCAGAAAAGACATACAAACGACGCTTAAGAGAAGCGAAGATGGCCCAACAAGACGATCACGATCTTTTGGCCCAATTGAGAGAGACGCAGGAGCAGCTGCGTCTCAGTAAAGAAGAGCTAAGGCAGGAAAAAGAAGAGAATCAGGCCAGGAATGCAGCAATCGAAGCTGAGATTGCAGCAATTCGGAACCAGATTCAACCTCGACCGATGCAGGATCCAGTAATTGATCCTCGACCGAGGCAAGTCCCAGTTCCTGACGCCCCGGCCGATGTGCATCCACTTCGGATGCCAGTCCGAGATGTTCTTCTTGCAGGAATTCCACAAACCCTAGGTCAAAGGATGGACCCTAATCAACATTTGAGGCGTCCAGGAGTGAACCTAGGAGATCCAGCGGACCATGACTACGAACTTCGACCACAAGTTCTAGCGATGATTCGCCAATGTCAATTCGGAGGGCTAGAGAAGGAGTCGCCGCATCAACATCTTCAAAACTACGAGATCTTGATGGAGACCTTGCGACCTCCCAGAATTGAAAATAACAACTACAAGCTAAGACCTTTCTACTTTTCTCTTAAAGATAGAGCTCTTACTTGGTATCAATCTCTTCCTGCAGGAAAGATCAGCACATGGGAAGAGATGACTACGGAATTCTTGACTAAATTCTTTCCCCCCTCAAAGACTGCTGAAATGAGAGGGAAGATCAATGCTTTCATCATGAAGGACAAGGAGAGTTTGTCCAAATCATGGGAGCGGTTCAAGGATATCCTTTTGGATTGCCCACATCATGGGATTCCAAAGATCGAGTTGTTGGAGATCTACTTCAAAGGGCTGGACGGAAACACCCAGTTTAATCTCCAACTACTCTCCGCCGGCACATTTATGGATATGGCGGTTGACGAGGCTTGGGATTTCATTGAGAAGCAAGCCTTGCACATGGAGAAGTACACCCACCAAGGAGCTGAAGGTGGAGTTAAAAGAGTCAACTTTCAAGAGACTCAAACCAACAACAACCAATTCACATCTTTAAAGAACGACGTGAAGCAATTGAAGGAGCTATTGATGGCTCAAACTAAGAAGGAAGAGCAAGGGCAAAGGAACAACAGCAACAACAACGGGTACCGTAACAACAACAACGGACCCCGAAACAACAACTACAACAACAATAGAGGATCCAATAGCAACAATTGGAGAGCGAATAATAACCAAAACAACGGTAACAATTATTCAAACCCCAACTCTAATGATTCCTCTAACCCTTTCCTCTCTCCTCCTTCTTCTTCTTCTACTCCATTGAAGAGCCAAGGGCAAGGATCAAGTTCGTCTCAGCCGGAAAAGAAGGACGCAGTCCTGGAGGCAATCTTGATCAAGCTTAGTGCTATGGAGAATTCTATGACTTCATTTTCGAGGGCCCAAAAGTCCTTCGAACAACAACTTGCTAATAGGGCGAATGAAGCGCCAAGAGATCCAGGGAAGCTTCCAGCAAAGACGGAAACTAACCCTAAGGGCCAGTGCATGGCCATCACGACGAGGAGTGGACTCAAAACCACAGATCCAGTACCTCGCTCGACGCAGACCACCTCGGTCCAGATCCAGTCGAAGAACACCTCGACCGAGATGCCAACCGAGGCGGTGCAACAGAAAGCAGGAGGAACAACTGAAGCCTATGTTCCACCTCCTGCATATAAACCACCACTTCCATTTCCCCAGTCCAGAGCCAGAGCACATCTTGACAAGCACTTTGGTAAGTTCCTTGACTTGATGAATAAGCTCCATATTAATATCCCTTTCCTTGATGCTATTTTAGGTATGCCCGCCTACGGGAAGTTCTTAAAGGAGATCCTATCAAGGAAGAGGAAGCTGGAGGATGTTGGTGAAGTTAGGATGACATCTAAGTCTTCGGAGCTTATAAAGATCATGAAGGAGAAGACGCCACCTAAGTTGAGAGATCCCGGCTCATTTTGCATTCCCATTCAAGTTGGGGATGTCACTTGTGAAGCCTTATGTGATCTAGGAGCCAGCGTGAGCATCATTCCGCTGGAGCTATGCATTAAGATCGGTCTTGGAGAGCCCAAGCCGGTCAAGATTCGACTTTACATGGCGGATCGCTCCATCACCCATCCCGTGGGCATTTTGGAAGACGTTCCGGTCAAGTTAGGTAACTTCTATCTACCCATAGATTTTGTCGTACTTGACATTCCCGCAGATTATCCTGTTCCTATCATTCTCGGGAGGCCATTTCTAGCAACTTCGGGTTGCAATGTGGATTGCAAGAACGCCAAGTTGAAATTCAACGTTGGTGGCGATGAGGTGGAGTTCGCACTACTTGCAGCCATGAAGGGGGAGCAACTAACTGATGATATCTTCAACATCTACGATGAAGAAGAATCAAGAGAATTGGTGTGCTCTATCCTTATTAATGATCCACTCGAAAGAGTTATTAGCTTCAGTTTAATGGAGGAAGGTATAGATGCCTCTTGTGATGCAGATATACGGAGCCTGAAGGCACTGGAAGAAGATCCAGGAGCCATGACTGAGAAGCTGATCCAGGAAACGAAGATTTCCAGCCTCGGATCCAGTAGCAGTACCTCGACCGAGGCACTTTCTGGACTGAGCGAGGCGACCGAAGAACACCTCGGTCAACGCCTTTGCGCCTCGACCGAGGTCGACAGCGAGACAATGTCAACTGAGATTGCTGAGAATGACAATTTTTCTACTCCCTTCTCTGACATTCACCCACAGTTGGCGGATCATTCTCTCCACCAACTTTCTGATAATAAAGGTCCTTGGTATGCTGATATTGTGAATTATCTTGTTTGCCAGGAAATACCACCCGGATTGACGTACTCCCAAAAGAAGAGATTCTTCAAGGAAGTACGACATTACTACTGGGATGAGCCGCTTCTATTCAAGCGCGGACCGGATGGGATGCTTCGAAGGTGCATTCCTGAAGACGAAGTTAATAGCGTCATAAAGCATTGCCACTCACTTCCATGTGGAGGGCATGCTAGCACCGATAAAACATGCGCCAAGGTATTGCGTTCCGGTTTCTTTTGGCCTACATTATTTAAGGATGTGCAATCTTTTGTTGTTTCTTGTGATGCATGCCAAAGAACAGGGAACCTATCAAGGAGGAACGAGATGCCACTTAACAACATCCAAGAAGTGGAAATCTTTGATGTATGGGGGATTGACTTCATGGGACCTTTCCCATCCTCCGGAGGAAACCTCTACATTCTCCTTGCAGTGGATTACGTCTCTAGATGGGTCGAAGCCATCGCTTCTCCCACTAACGACGCCAAGGTGGTCGTGAAGTTCTTGAATAGAACTATCTTTCCACGATTTGGAACTCCACGCATCATCATCAGCGATGGAGGAACGCATTTCATCAACCGGAAGTTTAAAGCACTTCTATCGAAGTATGGGGTAACCCACAAGGTATCAACCGCTTATCACCCTCAAACTAGTGGACAGGTCGAGATCTCAAACAGAGAAATCAAAGCAATTTTGGAGAAGACCGTCTCTAGGACGAGGAAGGATTGGTCCATGAAATTAGACGATGCTCTTTGGGCGTACAGGACCGCATTCAAGACTCCCATAGGCACCACCCCTTATAATTTGGTGTATGGGAAATCTTGCCACTTGCCCGTTGAGTTGGAGCACAAAGCGTATTGGGCTATCAAATGGTTGAACTTTGACATTAAGGAGGCTGGTGAGAAGCGACTATTGGAACTTAACGAGCTGGAAGAGCTGCGTTTGAACGCCTACGAGAATGCCAAGATCTACAAGGAAAGGACGAAGAGATGGCATGACAAGCGTATCGTTCCAAAGGAGCTTAACGAAGGAGATTTAGTTCTACTCTTCAACTCCCGCCTCCGTCTTTTTCCAGGTAAGTTGAAATCTAGATGGACCGGACCTTACGTTGTGAAACATGTCTTCCCTCATGGTGCAGTTGAGATATGGGGCGAAACTAGCGGAAGCTTCAAGGTCAACGGTCATAGACTTAAGAAGTACCAACCGGAAACGCCGGTTGAGGAGGTCGCACCGATCTACCTCCTTTGAGACGCATTATGGTCCAGCTAGCGACCTTAAATCAAGCGCTTCTTGGGAGGCAACCCAAGGTATTGCTTTCTTTCCCGCTTTCTAGTCTAGTTTAGATAGTCTTTTGTTTTTGCTTTGCTTTGCTTTGTTTTTGGTGTTTTAGACAGATAACAGGAAGGAGCACTCCAGAAAAGGGAGAAGTTCGAGATTCTGAGGAAGAAAGAGGCACCTCGGTCACTGTCAGAACACCTCGACCGAGTTGATTCTTGAAGCAACCGAGGCGACTAGGGTTTCTGCAGAACCGCCTCGGTCCGTACCACCTCGGTCCAAACGGTGTGTGCAAGCTTTAAATTTATAACCCTAGACTTAAGCTTAAAACAAGGATGCGAACCCGCAGTGTACGGGTCAATCGTAGTAAAAGCAAGAAAATTCCAGGGGTCGATCACAGGGACTTAGTGAAACAAAGTCCAATACGGTATGCTAGTGTTAATGCTAACCACAAGAGCAAGTATACAATCAAAGATGAATAAGATGTCAAATAAGCAAACATGCAATTCTAGGGATTAAAGCATCTAGTTGTGGTTCCAACTCAAGATCTATAGATAAGCGGACAAAGCTGAGATTTTTGCATGGGGAAGGTGTTTCTAAAGTGGAGTAGATCACCGGGTAAGTCTCACTACACACTAATCCCAAACCGTAACTCCTATTACCGGGTAAGTCTCAAGGAATTAAGATAAAGAACTATTGCCTCAAACTAACACACCATCTAAGGGAATAGAATCAACCTTTACCGGGTAAGTCTCAGGCTAACTCACAAAGATGGGATGGAAGCACACTCAAACCCCAATAAAGGACAAGCCTATATTACCTACACTTATGATCGTTAGTATACAAACTAAGGAATTACCGGGTAAGTCTCATCCTAAGCTTGCTTTGAACCAGAAAGGTATAATAAGAATAGGATTTGGCAAACTCTAACACATTAACTCTCAGTTAAGGATCGGATAAGCCACCTCGGTCAGCCAGTTTCCACCCCGGCCGAGATGTTCATCGACTGAACGAGATGCTTAGGGTTAAGGTTAAAGACTCGAACTTTCAGGATCCTACTGTGATTAAGATCATTCTATCATTGTTTTTCCCACAACCTTCAGCCAATCACCCTAGAATCACACAAGAAAATTAGCCACTCATCATCATAATGAAAGTATTAAATATATGGGAAGAAGGTGAATATTTGAACAAAGAAGAATTTAATGAAAACACTTCAATAACTGAATCAAATATCACACAAAAATCGTTCCTTGGATAATGATCCAACAAGACAAGACAATCAAGGAAAGGAATTGAAGACAATCTTACAAAACCCTTCAAAAAGCTATAAAGCTATAGTCTTCAATCTTCCTTCAACCTTCAAAAAGGTTCTTCAAATCTCTCCCAAATTGGAGTAGGCTGCGGCTGCTGCGCTTGTAAACCCTGATCGACGATATAGCGTCCTTCTCGAATTGTGGAAATCCAACCCTTTTTATAGGAAAAATAAACCTCCAAAGATAATAAATCTTAAGAAGATATATTCCCATAAAAATAGGTAAAATATATGATTCTGCATATCTCCTTCCTTCCAGAAGCTCAGCCCAAAAATATAAGATCACTTTCCAATTTTAAAAGATCTCAGCCAAGAATAAAATATTCTCGCCGCGTCCTAGGTGTTCGCCTCGGTCGAGTCGGCGTCTCTGGATCGCCTCGGTCGAGATGAATCTCTGGGCAACCGAGGTGATCATAACTGAGTGTAGAATCTCTCAAAACTGGTCCAAAGTAAATCTTTAATCCATGGCTATGCTTCCTGAAGGATTCCTTTTTGCTCCTCAATGTAGCTCCAAATGACTCTTGACTCCTTTTGCTCCTTTTTGATGCAAAACGTACCATATTACCTGCAATTACAACGAAACTAGGTGTAGACCTCGATTCTCGCAAAGGTAGATGAAATGGTAGTAAAATCACATAATGTACATACAAACATGCAGATTATGAAAGATAAAACGTCTAAACAAACCCCAAAATATAGACTATAATTCATGCTATCAAATTCTATGACTTCATTTTCGAGGGCCCAAAAGTCCTTCGAACAACAACTTGCTAATAGGGCGAATGAAGCGCCAAGAGATCCAGGGAAGCTTCCAGCAAAGACGGAAACTAACCCTAAGGGCCAGTGCATGGTCATCACGACGAGGAGTGGACTCAAAACCACAGATCCAGTACCTCGCTCGACGCAGACCACCTCGGTCCAGATCCAGTCGAAGAACACCTCGACCGAGATGCCAACCGAGGCGGTGCAACAGAAAGCAGGAGGAACAACTGAAGCCTATGTTCCACCTCCTGCATATAAACCACCACTTCCATTTCCCCAGTCCAGAGCCAGAGCACATCTTGACAAGCACTTTGGTAAGTTCCTTGACTTGATGAATAAGCTCCATATTAATATCCCTTTCCTTGATGCTATTTTAGGTATGCCCGCCTACGGGAAGTTCTTAAAGGAGATCCTATCAAGGAAGAGGAAGCTGGAGGATGTTGGTGAAGTTAGGATGACATCTAAGTCTTCGGAGCTTATAAAGATCATGAAGGAGAAGATGCCACCTAAGTTGAGAGATCCCGGCTCATTTTGCATTCCCATTCAAGTTGGGGATGTCACTTGTGAAGCCCTATGTGATCTAGGAGCCAGCGTGAGCATCATTCCGCTGGAGCTATGCATTAAGATCGGTCTTGGAGAGCCCAAGCCGGTCAAGATTCGACTTTACATGGCGGATCGCTCCATCACCCATCCCGTGGGCATTTTGGAAGACGTTCCGGTCAAGTTAGGTAACTTCTATCTACCCATAGATTTTGTCGTACTTGACATTCCCGCAGATTATCCTGTTCCTATCATTCTCGGGAGGCCATTTCTAGCAACTTCGGGTTGCAATGTGGATTGCAAGAACGCCAAGTTGAAATTCAACGTTGGTGGCGATGAGGTGGAGTTCGCACTACTTGCAGCCATGAAAGGGGAGCAAATAACTGATGATATCTTCAACATCTACGATGAAGAAGAATCAAGAGAATTGGAAATACCACCCGGATTGACGTACTCCCAAAAGAAGAGATTCTTCAAGGAGGTACGACATTACTACTGGGATGAGCCGCTGCTATTCAAGCGCGGACCGGATGGGATGCTTCGAAGGTGCATTCCGGAAGACGAAGTTAATAGCGTCATAAAGCATTGCCACTCACTTCCATGTGGAGGGCATGCTAGCACCGATAAAACATGCGCCAAGGTATTGCGTTCCGGTTTCTTTTGGCCTACACTATTTAAGGATGTGCAATCTTTTGTTGTTTCTTGTGATGCATGCCAAAGAACAGGGAACCTATCAAGGAGGAACGAGATGCCACTTAACAACATCCAAGAAGTGGAAATCTTTGATGTATGGGGGATTGACTTCATGGGACCTTTCCCATCCTCCGGAGGAAACCTCTACATTCTCCTTGCAGTGGATTACGTCTCTAGATGGGTCGAAGCCATCGCTTCTCCCACTAACGACGCCAAGGTGGTTGTGAAGTTCTTGAATAGAACCATCTTTCCACGATTTGGAACTCCACGCATCATCATCAGCGATGGAGGAACGCATTTCATCAACCGGAAGTTTAAGGCACTTCTATCGAAGTATGGGGTAACCCACAAGGTATCAACCGCTTATCACCCTCAAACTAGTGGACAGGTCGAGATCTCAAACAGAGAAATCAAAGCAATTTTGGAGAAGACCGTCTCTAGGACGAGGAAGGATTGGTCCATGAAATTAGACGATGCTCTTTGGGCGTACAGGACCGCATTCAAGACTCCCATAGGCACCACCCCTTATAATTTGGTGTATGGGAAATCTTGCCACTTGCCCGTTGAGTTGGAGCACAAAGCGTATTGGGCTATCAAATGGTTGAACTTTGACATTAAGGAGGCTGGTGAGAAGCGACTATTGGAACTTAACGAGCTGGAAGAGCTGCGTTTGAACGCCTACGAGAATGCCAAGATCTACAAGGAAAGGACGAAGAGATGGCATGACAAGCGTATCGTTCCAAAGGAGCTTAACGAAGGAGATTTAGTTCTACTCTTCAACTCCCGCCTCCGTCTTTTTCCAGGTAAGTTGAAATCTAGATGGACCGGACCTTACGTTGTGAAACATGTCTTCCCTCATGGTGCAGTTGAGATATGGGGCGAATCTAGCGGAAGCTTCAAGGTCAACGGTCATAGACTTAAGAAGTACCAACCGGAAACGCCGGTTGAGGAGGTCGCACCGATCTACCTCCTTTGAGACGCATTATGGTCCAGCTAGCGACCTTAAATCAAGCGCTTCTTGGGAGGCAACCCAAGGTATTGCTTTCTTTCCCGCTTTCTAGTCTAGTTTAGATAGTCTTTTGTTTTTGCTTTGCTTTGCTTTGTTTTTGGTGTTTTAGACAGATAACAGGAAGGAGCACTCCAGAAAAGGGAGAAGTTCGAGATTCTGAGGAAGAAAGAGGCACCTCGGTCACTGTCAGAACACCTCGACCGAGTTGATTCTTGAAGCAACCGAGGCGACTAGGGTTTCTGCAGAACCGCCTCGGTCCAGACCACCTCGGTCCGGTCGAAACCATCTCGACCGAGGTGACAGCAGATTCAGTAAAAGTATAAAAGGGGGAAAAATTACATTTTTACTTTTTATTACCCACTTCGACCGCGGCGCACAGAATCACCTCGCCCCCTCATTTCTCGCTCGTTTTCGAAGATTTCTGCTTCCAAACCGAGATTAAAGAGTAGAGGAGTCGATTACTACAACAGATCTGCAAGAAATTTGAGTGATTCGACCGAAACGAGGTAAAAACCGTTCGAAAACCCTAACTCGTCGTTTACTGCTTATTGGGCTTTGGTTGCCCTTGATTTTGCTGAGAAAAGGCATAAGTACCCCTTAGGAAGCAATTGTAGTGATTTTAGGGGGAAAAGAACTGGAAATCTGAGAATTGGAATTCGAACTGCTACGCCTCGGTCCAGTCGGTCTGCACCTCGACCGAGGTGATTTCTGAGGGTTGTCAGTCAACCGAGGTGGTCTGACAGATTGATTAGGGAAAATGAGTTCAGATCGCCGTTTAGCCCTGAGAGACAGATCTTCACCCTCCCCTTCCCCTTCTTCTTCCCGACCTTACCGCCCGGTCATCCACGAGAGATGTCGGGTAGATTACGAGAGGATAGCGGGCCGTCCAGTTATCGCACCGCGATTTCTGGAGGTATCCGCCTTTGACTGCCTAGGGTTAGAGGCCGACCTTAGGAGGATGATTGCCACAGTTGGGCTGGATCAGTTTTCTGAGATCCGAGCCCCAGCCTACGTAGAGCCGACACTAGAGTTCGTCAGCTCCTTCTCCTACCTACCCACAGAGGGATCTGTGAAGTACCGGCTGATGAGCCGGAACTTCATAGTTCCATTAGAGATATTCAGAGAGATTTTCAGCTTTCCTACCCCTACAGCTGTAGACTTCCCCTCCCGATCCGTAGCTAGGGAGTTTTGGGGACAGATAGCCCACATCACTACACACGCAGACAGATGGCGCCCTGGAGATTCCAGGGAGAAGGTCATCTTCCACCCAGCTTTCAGACTCGCCCACCGGATATTCAGCGAGATGCTTCTGGCGCGTACTGAGACGCCCCAGAAGATCAGACAGGGGGAGCTATTTTCGCTGTACTGCATGGTTACAGGCGGCTTCCCGGACTTTGGCTTGCTCCTGGCAGAGGATCTGCACAGGATCAAAGCCAAAGGGAAGGGTGATATTTGCTGTGGAGGTCTAGTCACCCACATCGCCTCCTACCACGGGATGGATCTCAGTATCTGCACATTGGCGGCGGCTCCGAAGCCGCTGGGTCTGCAGGAGATGATCACGAGGCGGATTCTTGTTCCTCGTGGGCTGACTACACCGTATGTTGCCATGCCTTGGGAGCGGACAGCGCCTCAGGGCATCAGATGGTCTGCACAGTTTTCTGTCGCCGACCCGCATTTCTGGCAGGCTGCATGGGTCCCGCTGATGGAGGACTACAGAGAGGGAGCAGCTGCTGCTGCTGCAGCTGCTGAGGAGGCTGAGGAGGCTGAGGAGGAGGACGATGATGACGAGACAGTTGATGAGAGAGGAGGCGGCGTCCCGATGGACACAGGGACAGATACAGCTGGGACGAGCGCGCCTCCCATTATTGATTTGGATGAGGATGAGGAGGATACTGAGCCTGCACCTGCTGCACCTCCCGTTAGATCTACTAGACGTCGGACACGCCGTCACAGAGATGCAGAGGCTCATCGTCGGATCGACGAGTTGACAGAGCAGATGATAGACTCATATGCTGCCCTTACAGTGGACATGCATGAGAGGTTTGCCGCCCAGCACCGACACCTTGACAGCTGGACTCAGCAGATGTTGGAGGGGCAGCACTATCAGCGTAGGATGATGGAGCTACAGTTCCAGCAGACTATGGGCTATCCATTCGATCCGACCCAGTATCCTTATGTACCACCACCACCACCACCGGACCAGGACTACTGAGGAGCTGCAGAGTTTTATTTATTATATTTTTATGCAGTTCGGCTCTTTATCCGGTGAGTCCTCCTTTCTTTCAGACTTTATTTACACCCACTGGGACAGTGTGTCTCAAGTATGGGGTAGTTGATGTATTATCTGACTTATTTGACTCATGATGTATTATTCGACTTATGATGTATCGGATATTTTCATATTTATGCTTCATTCTGCATTTATATGTTTATCTGAGATTGCATGCATACTTACAGGTTAATTGATTGAGAAAAACGTCGAAACCGAAAAAAAAAAATGGTTTTAAAAAAAATTTTTGACCTCGACCGGGACAGTTCTGGCAAAACGAGGTGTTTCACCTCGGTTGAACCAAGAACATCTCGACCGAGGTGGGTTAACTGAGAGTTTTCGAAAACGATTTTTGTGTTACTTATCTGGATATGATCTCAGTGAAGATTTTGTTTACCGACTGGATTTAAATTCTTTATATGTTTGAAATGTTTTATGATATGTTTAAGTTGCTAAATGCTTTGTTTAAAATTATTGGCATGTTTAATACTTTATTTTTATCCAAATTATGTTGAATTTGAAGGTTGACACCGCAGCATAAGTTCTCTCACGTTCTTCTTGGAAAGACCAAGGCAATTCATTCTTCTTCTTCTTCTTCTTCTTGATCATGCTTAGCCCCTCATATACATATTGCCTCCCTTTACCTATCCGGGAATTTGGAAGCAAGCGAAGTGGTGAAAGCAAGTCAAAAGTTGAGAAGTGGCTGAAAGTGAAAGTGTTAGAAAGCAATAATAGGTTTGGGGAAGTCAACCATGAAGATGAGTAACTCGGCACCATTCACATAGCCGGGTGTTTGTGTCTTGCCAAAGTCGGATTGAGCGATATTCCTAACGGGTCATGGTATGTGCATCAAGGGTTTGACGCATCTCGAGAAATTGATGATTGCGGATTTCCTAGGCTTCGGTTATTGTGCACCTCTGTCCATGCATCCCAAAAAGTAAAGTAAAAGAAAAAAAAAAGTGTGAAATAAGCAAAGCTTATTGGTGGAAGATGTTGCAAGTCAAAAGTGAAAGTGAAGTTCATCCTTTTCCCGGATTCTAGCACCACATTACCTTACATACATCCCTACCCTACACGTTTCTTGACCTTTTCTTTTGGGAAGCCCTTGAGACCTTGAGCTTGTTGATTGACTTAGCGGTTTAAATCGGATTGTACATGATTAATTTTGATAATTATGATTTATTATGCATTCTATGATTTTATGCAAAGATGAACAACTTTCCTATATTTATAAAATGTTTTGAGCATATTGAGTTTTTAAATTCCAGGAAGTACTCTCTTAGAGTGATCTATGATAGTTGCACACCATAAAATGTTTTTGAAAGACTTTTCATTGATTTTCATGACTTATAATCCATTCTATCTTGATTTCTATATGAGGAACTTGCTTAGGGACAAGCAAGGGCTAAGTATGGGGTATTTTGATAGCATGAATTATAGTCTATATTTTGGGGTTTGTTTGGACGTTTTATCTTTCATAATCTGCATGTTTGTATGTACATTATGTGATTTTACTACCATTTCATCTACCTTTGCGAGAATCGAGGTCTACACCTAGTTTCGTTGTAATTGCAGGTAATATGGTACGTTTTGCATCGAAAAGGAGCAAAAGGAGTCAAGAGTCATTTGGAGCTACATTCAGGAAGCATAGCCATGATTAAAGATTTACTTTGGACCAGTTTTGAGAGATTCTACATTCAGTTATGATCACCTCGGTTGCCCAGAGATTCATCTCGACCGAGGCGATCCAGAGACGCCGACTCGACCGAGGCGAACACCTAGGACGCGGCGAGAATATTTTATTCTTGGCTGAGATCTTTTAAAATTGGAAAGTGATCTTATATTTTTGGGCTGAGCTTCTAGAAGGAAGGAGATATGCAGAATCATATATTTTACCTATATTTATGGGATAATATCTTTCTAAGATTTCTTATCTTTGGAGGGTTATTTTTCCTATAAAAAGGGTTGGATTTTCCACAAATCCGATCGTGCTTACACACCGGAACATCCGCTTACAGTTAGAAAGCCCGCTATCAGCGCAGCAGCCGCATCCTACTCCAATTTGGGAGATTCGAAGAACCTTTTGGAAGGTTGAAGGAAGATTGAAGACTATAGCTTTATAGCTTTTTGGAGGGTTTTGTAAGATTGTCTTCAATTCCTTTCCTTGTTGTCTTGTCTTGTTGGATCATTATCCAAGGAACGATTTTTGTGTGATATTTGATTCAGTTATTGAAGTGTTTTCATTAAATTCTTCTTTGTTCAAATATTCACCTTCTTCCCATATATTTAATACTTTCATTATGATGATGAGTGGCTAATTTCCTTGTGTGATTCTAGGGTGATTGGCTGAAGGTTGTGGGAAAAACAATGATAGAATGATCTTAATCACAATAGGATCCTGAAAGTTCGAGTCTTTAACCTTAACCCTAAGCATCTCGTTCAGTCGATGAACATCTCGGCCGGGGTGGAAACTGGCTGACCGAGGTGGCTTATCCGATCCTAAACTGAGAGTTAAGTGTTAGAGTTTGCCAAATCCTATTCTTATTATACCTTTCTGGTTCAAAGCAAGCTTAGGATGAGACTTACCCGGTAATTCCTTAGTTTGTATACTAACGATCATAAGTGTAGGTAATAAAGGCTTGTCCTTTATTGGGGTTTGAGTGTGCTTCCATCCCATCTTTGTGAGTTAGCCTGAGACTTACCCGGTAAAGGTTGATTCTATTCCCTTAGATGGTGTGTTAGTTTGAGGCAATAGTTCTTTATCTTAATTCCTTGAGACTTACCCGGTAATAGGAGTTACGGTTTGGGATTAGTGTGTAGTGAGACTTACCCGGTGATCTACTCCACTTTAGAAACACCTTCCCCATGCAAAAATCTCAGCTTTGTCCGCTTATCTATAGATCTTGAGTTGGAACCACAACTAGATGCTTTAATCCCTAGAATTGCATGTTTGCTTATTTGACATCTTATTCATCTTTGATTGTATACTTGCTCTTGTGGTTAGCAATCAACACTAGCATACCGTATTGGACTTTGTTTCACTAAGTCCCTGTGATCGACCCCTGGAATTTTCTTGCTTTTACTACGATTGACCCGTACACTGCGGGTTCGCATCCTTGTTTTAAGCTTAAGTCTAGGGTTATAAATTTAAAGCTTGCACACACCGTTTGGAGCGAACAAGTTTTTGGCGCCGTTGCCGGGGACAGTTCTGATATGTTTAAGTTGCTAAATGCTTTGTTTAAGTTGCTAAATACTTACAGGTTATTTGACTGAGAAAAACGTCGAAACCGAAAAAAAAACAAAATGGTTTTAAAAAAATTTTTGACCTCGACCGGGACAGTTCTGGCAAAACGAGGTGTTTCACCTCGGTTGAACCAAGAACACCTCGACCGAGGTGGGCGTAACAGAGAGTTTTCGAAAACGATTTTTGTGTTACTTATCTGGATATGATCTCAGTGAAGATTTTGTTTACCGACTGGATTTAAATTCTTTATATGTTTGAAATGTTTTATGATATGTTTAAGTTGCTAAATGCTTTGTTTAAAATTATTGGCATGTTTAATACTTTATTTTTATCCAAATTATGTTGAATTTGAAGGTTGACACCGCAGCATAAGTTCTCTCACGTTCTTCTTGGAAAGACCAAGGCAATTCATTCTTCTTCTTCTTCTTCTTCTTGATCATGCTTAGCCCCTCATATACATATTGCCTCCCTTTACCTATCCGGGAATTTGGAAGCAAGCGAAGTGGTGAAAGCAAGTCAAAAGTTGAGAAGTGGCTGAAAGTGAAAGTGTTAGAAAGCAATAATAGGTTTGGGGAAGTCAATCATGAAGATGAGTAACTCGGCACCATTCACATAGCCGGGTGTTTGTGTCTTGCCAAAGTCGGATTGAGCGATATTCCTAACGGGTCATGGTATGTGCATCAAGGGTTTGATGCATCTCAAGAAATTGATGATTGCTGATTTCCTAGGCTTCGGTTATTGTGCACCTCTGTCCATGCATCCCAAAAAGTAAAGTAAAAGAGAAAAAAGTGTGAAATAAGCAAAGCTTATTGGTGGAAGATGTTGCAAGTCAAAGTGAAAGTGAAGTTCATCCTTTTCCCGGATTCTAGCACCACATTACCTTACATGCATCCCTACCCTACACGTTTCTTGACCTTTCTTTTGGGAAGCCCTTGAGACCTTGAGCTTGTTGATTGACTTAGCGGTTTAAATCGGATTATACATGATTAATTTTGATAATTATGATTTATTATGCATTCTATGATTTTATGCAAAGATGAACAACTTTCCTATATTTATAAAATGTTTTGATCATATTGAGTTTTTTAATTTCCAGGAAGTACTCTCTTAGAGTGATCTATGATAGTTGCACACCATAAAAATATTTTTGAAGGACTTCTCATTGATTTTCTTGACTTATAATCCATTCTATCTTAATTTCTATATGAGGAACTTGCTTAGGGACAAGCAAGGGCTAAGTATGGGGTATTTTATCCCTATGACCCTACTTTGTACCCCTACATGCCACCACCACCACCGGACCAGGACTACTGAGGAGCTGCAGAGTTTTATTTATTATATTTTTATGCAGTTCGGCTCTTTATCCGGTGAGTCCTCCTTTCTTTCAGACTTTATTTACACCCACTGGGACAGTGTGTCTCAAGTATGGGGTAGTTGATGTATTATCTGACTTATTTGACTCATGATGTATTATTCGACTTATGATGTATCGGATATTTTCATATTTATGCTTCATTCTGCATTTATATGTTTATCTGAGATTGCATGCATACTTACAGGTTAATTGATTGAGAAAAACGTCGAAACCGAAAAAAAAAAATGGTTTTAAAAAAAAAAATTTTTTGACCTCGACCGGGACAGTTCTGGCAAAACGAGGTGTTTCACCTCGGTTGAACCAAGAACATCTCGACCGAGGTGGGTTAACTGAGAGTTTTCGAAAACGATTTTTGTGTTACTTATCTGGATATGATCTCAGTGAAGATCTTGTTTACTGACTGGTTTTAAATTCTTTATATGCTTGAAATGTTTTATGATATGTTTAAGTTGCTAAATGCTTTGTTTGAAATTATTGGCATGTTTAATACTTTATTTTTATCCAAATTATGTTGAATTTGAAGGTTGACACCGCAGCATAAGTTCTCTCACGTTCTTCTTGGAAAGACCAAGGCAATTCATTCTTCTTCTTCTTCTTCTTCTTGATCATGCTTAGCCCCTCATATACATATTGCCTCCCTTTACCTATCCGGGAATTTGGAAGCAAGCGAAGTGGTGAAAGCAAGTCAAAAGTTGAGAAGTGGCTGAAAGTGAAAGTGTTAGAAAGCAATAATAGGTTTGGGGAAGTCAATCATGAAGATGAGTAACTCGGCACCATTCACATAGCCGGGTGTTTGTGTCTTGCCAAAGTCGGATTGAGCGATATTCCTAACGGGTCATGGTATGTGCATCAAGGGTTTGATGCATCTCAAGAAATTGATGATTGCGGATTTCCTAGGCTTCGGTTATTGTGCACCTCTGTCCATGCATCCCAAAAAGTAAAGTAAAAGAAAAAGTGTGAGATAAGCAAAGCTTATTGGTGGAAGGTGTTGAAAGTCAAAGTGAAAGTGAAGTTCATCCTTTTCCCGGATTCTAGCACCACACTACCTTACATACATCCCTACCCTACACGTTTCTTGACCTTTTCTTTTGGGAAGCCCTTGAGACCTTGAGCTTGTTGATTGACTTAGCGGTTTAAATCGGATTATACATGATTAATTTTGATAATTATGATTTATTATACATTCTATGATTTTATGCAAAGATGAACAACTTTCCTATATTTATAAAATGTTTTGATCATATTGAGTTTTTAATTTCCAGGAAGTATTCTCTTAGAGTGATCTATGATAGTTTCACACCATAAAATGTTTTTGAAAGACTTTTCACTGATTTTCTTGACTTATAATCCATTCTATCTTGATTTCTATATGAGGAACTTGCTTAGGGACAAGCAAGGGCTAAGTATGGGGTATTTTGATAGCATGAATTATAGTCTATATTTTGGGGTTTGTTTGGACGTTTTATCTTTCATAATCTGCATGTTTGTATGTACATTATGTGATTTTACTACCATTTCATCTACCTTTGCGAGAATCGAGGTCTACACCTAGTTTCGTTGTAATTGCAGGTAATATGGTACGTCTTGCATCAAAAAGGAGCAAAAGGAGTCAAGAGTCATTTGGAGCTACATTCAGGAAGCACAACCATGGATTAAAGATTTACTTTGGACCAGTTTTGAGAGATTCTACATTCAGTTATGAGTCACCTCGGTTGACCAGAGATTCATCTCGACCGAGGCGATCCAGAGACGCCGACTCGACCGAGGCGAACACCTAGGACGCGGCGAGAATATTTTATTCTTGGCTGAGATCTTTTAAAATTGGAAAGTGATCTTATATTTTTGGGCTGAGCTTCTAGAAGGAAGGAGATATGCAGAATCATATATTTTACCTATATTTATGGGATAATATCTTCTTAAGATTTCTTATCTTTGGAGGGTTATTTTTCCTATAAAAAGGGTTGGATTTTCCACAAATCCAACATCCGCTTACAGTTAGAACATCCCGCATACGACGCAGCACACCCGCTATCAGCGCAGCAGCCGCATCCTACTCCAATTTGGGAGATTCGAAGAACCTTTTTGAAGGTTGAAGGAAGATTGAAGACTATAGCTTTATAGCTTTTTGGAGGGTTTTGTAAGATTGTCTTCAATTCTTTTCCTTGATTGTCTTGTCTTGTTGGATCATTATCCAAGGAACGATTTTGTGTGATATTTGATTCAGTTATTGAAGTGTTTTCATTAAATTCTTCTTTGTTCAAATATTCACCTTCTTCCATATATTTAATACTTTCATTATGATGATGAGTGGCTAATTTCCTTGTGTGATTCTAGGGTGATTGGCTGAAGGTTGTGGGAAAAACAATGATAGAATGATCTTAATCACAGTAGGATCCTGAAAGTTCGAGTCTTTAACCTTAACCCTAAGCATCTCGTTCAGTCGATGAACATCTCGGCCGGGGTGGAAACTGGCTGACCGAGGTGGCTTATCCGATCCTTAACTGAGAGTTAATGTGTTAGAATTTGCCAAAACCTATTCTTATTATACCTTTCTGGTTCAAAGCAAGCTTAGGATGAGACTTACCCGGTAATTCCTTAGTTTGTATACCAACGATCATAAGTTTAGGTAATAAAGGCTTGTCCTTTATTGGGGTTTGAGTGTGCTTCCATCCCATCTTTGTGAGTTAGCCTGAGACTTACCCGGTAAAGGTTGATTCTATTCCCTTAGATGGTGTGTTAGTTTGAGGCAATAGTTCTTTATCTTAATTCCTTGAGACTTACCCGGTAATAGGAGTTACGGTTTGGGATTAGTGTGTAGTGAGACTTACCCGGTGATCTACTCCACTTTAGAAACACCTTCCCCATGCAAAAATCTCAGCTTTGTCCGCTTATCTATAGATCTTGAGTTGGAACCACAACTAGATGCTTTAATCCCTAGGATTGCATGTTTGCTTATTTGACATCTTATTCATCTTTGATTGTGTTAATCGCTCTTGTGGTTAGAATTAACGTAGCATACCGTATTGGACTTTGTTTCACCAAGTCCCTGTGATCGACCCCTGGAATTTTCTTGCTTTTACTACGATTGACCCGTACACTGCGGGTTCGCATCCTTGTTTTAAGCTTAAGTCTAGGGTTATAAATTTAAAGCTTGCACACACCGTTTGGAGCGAACAAGTTTTTGGCGCCGTTGCCGGGGACAGTTCTGATATGTTTAAGTTGCTAAATGCTTTGTTTAAGTTGCTAAATACTTACAGGTTAATTGATTGAGAAAAACGTCGAAACCGAAAAAAAAAAATGGTTTTAAAAAAAATTTTTGACCTCGACCGGGACAGTTCTGGCAAAACGAGGTGTTTCACCTCGGTTGAACCAAGAACATCTCGACCGAGGTGGGTTAACTGAGAGTTTTCGAAAACGATTTTTGTGTTACTTATCTGGATATGATCTCAGTGAAGATTTTGTTTACCGACTGGATTTAAATTCTTTATATGTTTGAAATGTTTTATGATATGTTTAAGTTGCTAAATGCTTTGTTTAAAATTATTGGCATGTTTAATACTTTATTTTTATCCAAATTATGTTGAATTTGAAGGTTGACACCGCAGCATAAGTTCTCTCACGTTCTTCTTGGAAAGACCAAGGCAATTCATTCTTCTTCTTCTTCTTCTTCTTGATCATGCTTAGCCCCTCATATACATATTGCCTCCCTTTACCTATCCGGGAATTTGGAAGCAAGCGAAGTGGTGAAAGCAAGTCAAAAGTTGAGAAGTGGCTGAAAGTGAAAGTGTTAGAAAGCAATAATAGGTTTGGGGAAGTCAACCATGAAGATGAGTAACTCGGCACCATTCACATAGCCGGGTGTTTGTGTCTTGCCAAAGTCGGATTGAGCGATATTCCTAACGGGTCATGGTATGTGCATCAAGGGTTTGACGCATCTCGAGAAATTGATGATTGCGGATTTCCTAGGCTTCGGTTATTGTGCACCTCTGTCCATGCATCCCAAAAAGTAAAGTAAAAGAAAAAAAAAAGTGTGAAATAAGCAAAGCTTATTGGTGGAAGATGTTGCAAGTCAAAAGTGAAAGTGAAGTTCATCCTTTTCCCGGATTCTAGCACCACATTACCTTACATACATCCCTACCCTACACGTTTCTTGACCTTTTCTTTTGGGAAGCCCTTGAGACCTTGAGCTTGTTGATTGACTTAGCGGTTTAAATCGGATTGTACATGATTAATTTTGATAATTATGATTTATTATGCATTCTATGATTTTATGCAAAGATGAACAACTTTCCTATATTTATAAAATGTTTTGATCATATTGAGTTTTTAATTTCCAGGAAGTACTCTCTTAGAGTGATCTATGATAGTTGCACACCATAAAATGTTTTTGAAAGACTTTTCATTGATTTTCATGACTTATAATCCATTCTATCTTGATTTCTATATGAGGAACTTGCTTAGGGACAAGCAAGGGCTAAGTATGGGGTATTTTGATAGCATGAATTATAGTCTATATTTTGGGGTTTGTTTGGACGTTTTATCTTTCATAATCTGCATGTTTGTATGTACATTATGTGATTTTACTACCATTTCATCTACCTTTGCGAGAATCGAGGTCTACACCTAGTTTCGTTGTAATTGCAGGTAATATGGTACGTTTTGCATCGAAAAGGAGCAAAAGGAGTCAAGAGTCATTTGGAGCTACATTCAGGAAGCATAGCCATGATTAAAGATTTACTTTGGACCAGTTTTGAGAGATTCTACATTCAGTTATGATCACCTCGGTTGCCCAGAGATTCATCTCGACCGAGGCGATCCAGAGACGCCGACTCGACCGAGGCGAACACCTAGGACGCGGCGAGAATATTTTATTCTTGGCTGAGATCTTTTAAAATTGGAAAGTGATCTTATATTTTTGGGCTGAGCTTCTAGAAGGAAGGAGATATGCAGAATCATATATTTTACCTATATTTATGGGATAATATCTTCTTAAGATTTCTTATCTTTGGAGGGTTATTTTTCCTATAAAAAGGGTTGGATTTTCCACAAATCCGATCATGCTTAGACGCTTAGAGGCTGCATACACCGCATACGATCTCGATTACAGCGCAGCAGCCGCATCCTACTCCAATTTGGGAGTTTTCGAAGAACCTTTTTGAAGGTTGAAGGAAGATTGAAGACTATAGCTTTATAGCTTTTTGGAGGGTTTTGTAAGATTGTCTTCAATTCTTTTCCTTGATTGTCTTGTCTTGTTGGATCATTATCCAAGGAACGATTTTGTGTGATATTTGATTCAGTTATTGAAGTGTTTTCATTAAATTCTTCTTTGTTCAAATATTCACCTTCTTCCATATATTTAATACTTTCATTATGATGATGAGTGGCTAATTTCCTTGTGTGATTCTAGGGTGATTGGCTGAAGGTTGTGGGAAAAACAATGATAGAATGATCTTAATCACAGTAGGATCCTGAAAGTTCGAGTCTTTAACCTTAACCCTAAGCATCTCGTTCAGTCGATGAACATCTCGGCCGGGGTGGAAACTGGCTGACCGAGGTGGCTTATCCGATCCTTAACTGAGAGTTAATGTGTTAGAGTTTGCCAAATCCTATTCTTATTATACCTTTCTGGTTCAAAGCAAGCTTAGGATGAGACTTACCCGGTAATTCCTTAGTTTGTATACTAACGATCATAAGTGTAGGTAATAAAGGCTTGTCCTTTATTGGGGTTTGAGTGTGCTTCCATCCCATCTTTGTGAGTTAGCCTGAGACTTACCCGGTAAAGGTTGATTCTATTCCCTTAGATGGTGTGTTAGTTTGAGGCAATAGTTCTTTATCTTAATTCCTTGAGACTTACCCGGTAATAGGAGTTACGGTTTGGGATTAGTGTGTAGTGAGACTTACCCGGTGATCTACTCCACTTTAGAAACACCTTCCCCATGCAAAAATCTCAGCTTTGTCCGCTTATCTATAGATCTTGAGTTGGAACCACAACTAGATGCTTTAATCCCTAGAATTGCATGTTTGCTTATTTGACATCTTATTCATCTTTGATTGTATACTTGCTCTTGTGGTTAGCATCAACACTAGCATACCGTACTGGACTTTGTTTCACTAAGTCCCTGTGATCGACCCCTGGAATTTTCTTGCTTTTACTACGATTGACCCGTACACTGCGGGTTCGCATCCTTGTTTTAAGCTTAAGTCTAGGGTTATAAATTTAAAGCTTGCACACACCGTTTGGAGCGAACAACACCGGATCCGAAAACTTTCCCAACTTTTCCGCAAAATTATTTTCGAAATATATATAAACCAAATATTTGTAAATATACTTGTAATAGTATGATTGCCGATATAGAAATCGTTCTCGTAAAATATGTACGAGATTAAAATAATAATTTTAAACAGATTATATATGAATATGAAATATACTGATACATACATATACACTCGTAAAATTTAATTTACGACGTAATAATACTCGTAAAATTTATTTATTTATTTTTTTTAGGCAATTAAATAATCAATATAAGTATAAAAAATCGAGAACGCACCAAATAAACGGGGCGTTACAGGGGGCGGCTAGGCAACTCCGCTGGGGCGGATCTTCAATGCTCTTCAAACGTTTGACCCTTCGACTTCCTGATGTTTCTGATGCCAAGCCGTCGGGGCGTCCCTATGTCAACACAGGGGCAGTGACACAGCCTCTTTGTCTTCCAACTTCTAGGTTGAGGTGCAGGCAGGGGCGTAGTGGGAGGCGCAGGGGAACTGGTCTTTGTATCTTCAAAGCAGGTCACCGCAGGGGCGCCAAGGAAGTAGCGCAAGGGCGGTGACACACTTCATGGCTGGCACTGGTGAAGGCGCAGGGGGCGCTCCGGTGTTAGGCGTCACCCGCAAGGGCGGGGACAAGGCTCCGTTGGGGCGGTGAGGTAACAGAAGCTTTGCTACGTGATTGATCTTCACTCCTAAGTGCTTATAACTCCTTCCTTAACTTCTTTTAGTCTTCTTCTTCTAGACCAAGGAGTTAGTAGCATAAACCGACACAAATGCAATAAAAAGACTCTAAAAACTATATCCTAAATGATAGTGATTCCATCACCTATCACATGTGTAGACGCGTGGACACGTAGTCGAGACAAATATGACCGTTGGAGTGATTTTGTAAAAAATAACTCCAACTACGCTAATGGGAGCATAGTTGAAGTTTTTTAAAAAAAATTCACTTCAACCACACCAATGAGAAGTGTAATTGGAGCTTTTTTTTTTAATAAATTCACTCTAACTATGTCAATAGGAGACGTAGTTAGGGTATGTTTAGTTTTTTTTTCAAGTTCACTCTAATTATGCCAATGGGGGCGTTGTTGATTTTTTTTAAAAAAAAATTTACTCCAACTACGCACCCTATATGCGTAGTTGAATTTTTTTAAAAAAAAATAAAACTTGGCTCATATTGGCTTCGCCTCGACTCCAACTACGCACGCCACATGCGTAATTTTAATTACTAATAGCTATTTTTATCGATACGTCTACCAACACCCTAAAATTAAGGTTTTTTTATGATACTGTATGGTAAGCAGTTAGACTAGATCATCTTCGCGAGACTCTTCAACCTAGAGCATCCTTTCGGATGAGCTCGACCACCTGAGGAGGTGTCGATGAGGAACCACATAGGGAGCCGTGTCCCAATTCCGCGAGCTTATCAGTGACACAATTGACTTCCCTGAAGACGTGATGAATCCGAACTTGTTGGAAACTAACCATAATGTTAGAAATATCCGAAATGATAAGATCAAGTTCCCATGAAGGTTTCCATGTTTGTTTTATAGAATTGATAATTTTAAGGTTATCTCCTTCAATTTCAATATTGTTGATCTCCAGATCACATGCCCTGGTCAAACCTTCCCGTAGCGCACATGCTTCGGCATGGAGGACCGATATGTTTCCACATTGTCCGTAGCCTAGGGAGATGGTTGATGCATGTTGGTTTCTAAGAATGAATCCATAGGCCGATTCTCCCGATTCACGTTTAGATCCATCAAATTTTAATTTGGTGAATTCATTTTCAGGTTTTATCCAATGGATATTCCTGGTTTTCCTATTGTTTTTAGTCGATTTTTGTTTAGTTTGATTCTTCCTATTGTTTGCGTCTTGCCAATTCTTTATTTGTTCTTGCACACGTGCTTCAATATTTTGGGTTTTTTATTATTAAAAATGTTTTGATTTCTTGAGTACCAAACATTCCACCAAGTACCAGTTGTGCCATTGCTTTATCATCTAGCTTAGTTCTAAGAAGTGCGAACATGTTATGCATATTTTGATTTGAATTATTTGCTATTCGGAGATCGTTTCTAGTATTATCATTGGATAGATTTTCCATCAAGAAGGGGCAATTGAAGAAAACATGTTTTGCTGACTCATATGGGTGGTTGTAGAGTCTGCATTGCATCGGCACTGGAACCCTTTATTTCTCGAGATTTTCCTTAGTAGGGAGACCATTTATTGATAGTTTCCATAGGAAGTTCTTGACTTTAGGCATGATATCGATTCCCTAAATCCAATCATTAGAACTGATTGTTAACCCTTTATTTTTATGGATTAGGTCTATGCCTGATTTTGTGGTGTATGAACCCTTATCCGAGGCTGTCCAGTAGAGACGATCTTGGATGAATGATTTTGGGAGTTGATATGACTTAATTAAGGTCATAATCTCTTTAGGTAGATGTTTACCTATTTCTCTGTCCAATTTTTGGACATTCCATTTATTCTCAGTGATATAGTTACTAACCAATTCATTTTTGTCAATATTACTATTATTCTGAAGAAGTTTGATGAGTGGTTGATCCGCCACCCATGGATTCTTCCAAAACTTGATGGTATTTCCATCCCCAACATTCCACCTGAACCTAGTTACACAATAGGTTGGAGATTCATTAGTCGTTTCCATTGCCAAGATGTAGAGACTTTGTAGTTCCATAGAAATGAACCTTTAAGGTATTTTTCGTTTACTATCTTAACCCAAATGTTATTTGACTCTGCCGTAATTTTCCAGAGTAGCTTCATTTGGAGGGCCTTGTTCATATCTTTCGCTTTCCTAATGCCCACTCCATCGCATTTTTTTGGTTTACAGATTTTATCCCAACTGATAAGAGGGTGATAGTTAGGTCATTTATTCCAAAAGAAAGTTCGGTTTATTTGGTCTAGTTCTTTGTGTATGTAGGATGGAAGCATGAAGCTTTGCATTATATAGTTTGGTTTAGCGTTCAGGTTTGCCTTAATTAGAGTTGTTCTTCCTTCTTGAGAGAGAGTAGAAGCTTTCCATGCTGTTAATTTTTCTAGATTTTGTTATCACATCTTCAAAGACTATCTTGTTTACTCTACCGTTAATGATAGGGCACCCAAGATATTTATCTAAGTCGTTTGTGGCGGTTATAACAATTTTTAGTTGAATTTGTCTTTCTATATCTGCTCCCACGTTTCTTGTAGTTTGCAAGGATGATTTATGAAAGTTAACTTTTTGTCCCGAGATGTGATAGTATCTATTCAATAGATCTAGAATCTTCGTACTTGCTAGTATAGATGCTTTGGCAAAAATAATGATATCATCCGCGAATGCTAGGAAGGGGACAGTAGATCCACCTTTAGTAATTGGGAAACCAATTATTTTGTTGTTTTGATTGCACTCTTTTTTAATGCTCCTCGCTAGAACTTCCGCACCTAAGTTGAAGAGCATAGGTGAAAGTGGGTCTCCTTGGCGGAGGCCCCTTTTAAGGTATATTAGTTCTGAAGGTTTATCATTAACTAGGATGGATTATGAGACCGTGGAAATGCATTCTCTAATCCAGTTAACGAATTTCTTTTCGAAACCAAATTTGTCGAGAACCACTAGGATAAATGGTCATTTCACCCTATCGTACGCTTTTTCCATATCCAATTTTAAGGCCATATAACCATCCTTTCCTTTTTTAGATTTGAATCCGTGGAATATCTCATGAGCTTTATGGATATTGTCATGGATTGATCTATTTTGTGTGAAGGCGCTTTGGAACGGATGTATTAGTTTGGGCAAAATTAACTTCAATCTAGTTGCTAGGATTTTAGCAATGATTTTATATGTTGTTGAGCATAAACTAATAGGCCTATAGTGATTAGTCTGAGATGGGTTATCCGTTTTTGGTATTAATGTGATAAATGTATGGTTGGTTTGCTTTAGTATTTTACCCGTTCGGTAGAAACTTTTTACCGCACGGATAACAGTGGGCCCTATGATGTTCCAATATTTTTGGAAAAAGCCGGCAGGCATTCCATCTGGGCCTGGGGATTTATCGCTTTCAATATCAAAGACAGCTTTCCGGATGTCCTCATTAGAGAATGATTTGGTGAGTTCCTTGTTGTCTAAATCCGTTATTTCCTTAGTAATGACTTCAAGGTGTTGTATTATGGTGGTTTCATTAATTTGATTGGACCTGAAACGGTCTTTATAGTCCATGGAAAACTCAGAGCTGATTTCCTCTTCAGTAAAAATTTTAGAACCGTTTAATCTCTGGATAGAGATTATTGATTTCCTATTTTTTCTTCTCGTTGCTTTCCTATGGTGATACTTTGTATTTGTATCCCCGTATTTTAGGGATTTTGATTTTGCTCTTTGCATCCAGTATTTTTGTTGGAATTCTATAAGGCATTCTCTTTTCAGGTTTAGTCTATTTAGCCTCTCGTTTTGTTCGTTAGTGAAGTTTCGAAAGTTTATCTTTTGTAGGTTTTCAACTGTGTCGGTTTTCCAAACTTATTTATTTATATTTCCAAATTTAATTTTGCTCCAAACTTTCAGTTTGGGTTTTGAGGAGGTTTAGTTTATTGACCAGGTTGAACATATGCGTTCCTGGAAATTGTGTTCTCCACGATTGTTTGATAATACCTTCACAATCTTCTCTTTCAGATCACATAAGTTCAAATCGGAAAGGTTTATTTTTGAATCTTTATATTTTATCATCGTTGTTCTATTGTGGTTAAACAATGATCTGATGACGTGAACGCGTGGTTCCATACATGAATCAGGTTGTATGCATTAAGGACCTCAAGATGTGCCATTGCTCTATCTAACTTTTCAAACGTAATATTCTCTCCATCTCTTCTCTTCCGCCAGGTAAATTCGTTTCCTTTGGTCACAAGATCCACAAGGTTACATTTTTTAATGATATTTTGAAGTCTCTAGAAACGGCTTATTCTTGGGTTCGCGCCTCCTAGTTTTTCAGAGGGGTTAAGAATATCATTGAAGTCTCCCATTATGAGTACTGGTTTAGTTTGTGAGTTTATAGAGTCTGTAACTTTGGACTAGAATTCTTCTTCCAGCCTCTCATTTGGAGGTGCATATATGAGGAAAATGGTCATGGAGAAATTCGATTCGAAGTTGGTGTGATCCACTATAACGAATCTTTTATATTTATGACGGAGTTCTATTTTTCATTCATAAGTAGATTGTTTTTCCATAGTAGACATAACCCACCTGTTAGGCCATCCGATGGGATAAAGCATATGCTATCAAAACCTGCACTCCGCCAACATGCCTCGGTAGGTTCAATGTTTGTTTTTAGCTCAGCTAGCATAATCATGTCAATATGCTCGTTTTGGGTTATAATTTTGATATCGGTCCAATTTTTTTTTTCCGTATACCTCGACAGTTCCAAAAGACTACCTTCATTTAAACATACTATATGGGTCGGATGGTAGGTGACCATTATTATTACCTAGATTTATCATTTTCATATAATTAGGGGCTTTTTTAAATTCTTCCTTCTTGTTCTTTGTAGTGAATGCATTTCTGTTTGTTTTCCTCGTCTTCACTGAATTCAGGAAAAGATTCTTATCATCACCATGCTCATCACCATACCAGAAACACGAGATAAGCATGTGGTAATGATAGTTAGTAAATACTGTTCTAGATTCAAAAGGCTGAATTTGGAGAAAGAAACCAACAACACTAGCAATGTTTTCATAAATAAATGCTTGCCAAGGACACTCTATTTCAACACACTTTCTAATTATGCAGCCTATCAGAGTAGGCACATATTTGAGTTTGTTCCGTAGATTTTTGAATTCTCCCAATGGTTTGGAGATTTGGTACCAAGTTTGGTCGATCCCATAACTTCTTCACTGTTATAACAGGAGAAGTTGCTAAGGATGGTTGTTTTGATAAGATCCTTCTTTTGTTTTTTAGAAACAAAGGAACAAAGGTTGCATATCCTGTTGTGGATACAAATCAATTGTTTCGGTCTGAATAATTTAACAGAAAGAATCCTCTTAATCTCTACACAATGCCGAAATTGTTGAATTTTCTTGGTTGGTAAAGATCGGTAGATCAGTAGGTTAGAGAACCCACACCAAAGACCCTTGTTATAACCTTTGGTTTTATTTCCCGGATCATTGATTCCCTGAATGTAACCGTTGACAAATTTGTGCAGATCCTGCAGAAATAGCAAAGGCAAATGCATAGCAATACACATCCTAGGCCATCTAATGTTCCTAATACACGTTTCAACCATCACGAAAATGGTAATGGTGTAGGATCTGTTTGAATATCTCAAAGAACAAGTGTTCAACCGCAAAGACAATCCACAAATCAGCACAGCACAACCGCAAACACCATTAGTGAAAGGATTTTGCCAGAAATGTTTGGTAATGGGCATTTTGAAAGAATATGCCACAGACCTATGATCAATATTATACCGTTTTAGAGATGTAACTAAGTTACAAGAAGGAATAGGAATGCTCTTATCACAAACAAGATTGAGAAGACTTCCATAAATCAACAGAGCACCAACTTCAGTTTTACAAATTTCATAGCAAGCATCGGTAGCAGGGTTATTTTGGATGTAAATTTGCACAGTAATAGTTATAAGAACATCTAGTTTGATGAGAAGTGGCATAACCACTTTACTCCAGAGAATGTTCAACGTATTGCGCTCAAAGAGCAATCTTCTAGCCACAATAGTACTTTTAGAATGGTAAATTTCAAACGAAACCAAACATATTTCATTCAGAGTATAGAGAAAGGCTATTTCCATAACATTGTTGGTCTGAAGAAGGGTGAGAGCATACCAAAAAAAAGGATTCGGTAGTCCAGCTTCTTGTTGTTTTGGGGGTTTCGGCATCGAGGTTGGGTGATCCTGTAAGTAGCAATCTTCCATTGGAGAGATGACATGTTGATGTTTGAGATTCCAGCTTCAAATATGTAGGAGTAGGATCTCACTCTAGATTGGTTTTATCAGTACAAGCACACAGAAAGCTTGTGAAAGAGAAACGAATGGGGTAGAAAGGCCACAACGACTGGAGAGACACGCTGTTTGAAGACTCATAGGGCTAACCACAACAACGAAGTTATGACGCTGAGTAAGGAGCGGCGGGTCTTTGATCCAACACGGCAAGAAGACGTCTCCTTCGACGCCTTCAGAAGAGAAACGTGCCGAAAATCTTTATCTTTCTTCTTCTTCTTCTTCTTCTTCTAATCGGATTGATCCGAAGACAAAACCAAACCCACCACCAGAAGCAACTGGTTACAGCACTTGAGACAACAAGGACATGGAGGTTTGGATTTGATGAATATTGTGGACAGATCTCAACAGGGAGAAGCAAGAAAACAAAGTAGATCGGAAATCGTTGAGATTTCGGTGTGGCTTTTTCGGAGAAGCCTAGCGATTCTATGCGACGGAAAGATTTTTTCATTTGTGGGAAGCATGAATGGCGAATAGGGCTGGGGTTGACGGCGCGTTGGAAGCGCGTTGATTTTACGGTTTTTAGGGTTTTTTCGGGAGTTTGGTTTTTTTGTTAATCAGGAGGGTCACCCTAAAATTAAGGATATGAATCTACTATAGATACTAAAACAGAGCACGGGTTGATGACGTGGCGTGATGTGGAAGCAATATTTTTGAAATGGAGCTCCCACAATTAAAGTCAATAAATCTTTATTTTTAAACAGTTTTTTAAGCCAAAAAATCTTTTATTATTAAATTAACAATTTTATAGAAACCAAATCAAGTTAGTTCGAACAAATTTTTTTTGATACAATTTTTTTTAAATATAAATTAAGCCAAAAAATCTTGATTTTTTTTGGACAATTACAAAATTTAATTTCCCAAATTTTTTGTTTTGATTTATTTTTTTATAATAAAAATTAAGATATAAAATTCTGAATTTTTTAAATGATTACAAAATCTGATTTTCCGAATTTTTTGAACGGTTACGATATTTGATTTTCCGAATTTTCTTTTTTCGAATAAAATCTATAATAGACATTACGGAAAAAGTTAAAGTCAATTTTAACAAACAAGAATAAAGATCATAACCGAATTAACATTGTTTAAAAATTAACAAATTTTTATTGAATAATAGAAATAGCTAACATGATAGGATCAATTATATATTTAACAGGATAGGATCTCGATTTTTTCGATTCTTATCGGATCCTTGAAAATTCCATAGTACACTTCTTATGTGTTGATTTCTATTCTATAAATATCGTACTTCATAACGTAAATTTGTATATGTTGCTTTGTTATTCTTCTCATAACTTATTATCCATTCCTCCTCATTGTTTCGTTCTCGTAGAGGTGATTTTGTTCCTATTTTCAATTATATAACCCATTACTATATAACTGCATAACGGATATTGATTTATCATTACCATCTTTTTAATAATTTGCATTGTCGTTCTTCATGCATTGCAGGAACCGTAGGCTTTCCAATTTTGCTGTTCAGGATCTAATTTTCCGGTCAATTCGTAGATACAGGTTGTCCCTAACTAAATACCCGATTATTATATCAATTTTCCGATGCTTTTTTTATATATGATTATACTGTTAGAATTTTGAATTAGGCTAACTAAATAATTCTAAATATTTTTAAAAAAAAACTGCCTCCGAATTTGAAAAAAACAATAACGAGAATGTTTTTGTTTTCGATCGTATATATGTACATATAATGTCACTAATTAATTGTATCTTAAATTTGCTTTCTTTATGATAACATATTGGGTTACTAACTAATTTGTTTGAAAAAATAATGGCGCACACACCTTTTTTATCGGATTTTATTTTCTTTTCTAAAAATATATTTTAAAATGTTTTTAAAATATATGATAGCATCTTAAATTTCTATATCTATATATACTACTAAAGTACACTACACTAATGTTGATGTGACGTCCCCCAATTTTTCTTGGATTAAATCTTTTATTAAATCACAAATTAAACCAATAAATATTTTTTTACTAAAACAAAATCTATTTCCAAATCTTTTTTTTAACTAATCTTTTATAAATTAATCCAAAATAAGTTAAATATATCACTTATAAACTTCTCTTGTACGTTTTATCAAAAAAAATATCAAAATCTAATAATATCTATGGATGATAAAACCTAAACTTCTCTTGCACATTTTACTTCTCCTACACGTTTTATCTCTCACTCTATATATGTAGATACCCCATCCTTTTAATGATAGTTTTTGTCTTCTAATATTAATCATATTTCTTCATCCTTTATGGCTTGTGATAATTTGAAGATCGGATTTTTCAAAGTTGTTTTGTCTGAATTTTCAGGTTATCCCCTACGTTATCAATCGTCGCATTCATTTTTCTATTGTTTATATTTCGTAATTTATTTGCAATAAGTGTTATTTCAACAACTTTGGTTTCAGTATTCCCTATCAATGAAAGTCTCTCCCCTTCCGTCATTCATCAATATTTAAATATACTAGACTAGTATAAGAACATAACTTTCTACCGTGTCAATTAAGACTATTTGTTTTTTCTTAAAAGAATAGTTTTAAAACCCGAACCGTTTAACTGCAAGCAAAACCCGTCAAGTAGAAAACGGGTGCGGAAGGGTATTGTGGGTGGACCAAAATTTACGGTAGCATACCCCTCCCGTCTAAACGGTTCGGCCTTACCATTCCCAATTTGATTCAGTGCGCAACAAATTGTGACGAAGAGAAACCCTAGAAACTGCGAAATTCTTATCTTTTTCTTTCAAGGATTAATCGAAATCCTTTAACCCCTCTCTCTCATTCACCCCCGCATCATTTCTAATCTCTATCTTCATATCCCATTTCTTTTCGCTCTTGTTTTCTTTGTTTCTCTTCGTTCCTTCTTGTGTTTCTCATGTTTGCGCCTCCTGCGTTCGTCTGCTTTCACGAAGCTTAGATAGAAACAGGCCGAGTTATCATAGTGAAAGGAGTTCTTTCTTCGTTTTTTCTTCTCATTTTTCTCCAGTATTAGTGTTGACAAGATTGTTTATTTGGGCTTCTCCGAAGTCCGAAATCGTCTAACGAATCGTTTTATGTTGTGTTCTCTGAATTAGGGTTTCATCTACGAATTCGAGCGCTGAAGATCTTCCTTTCTTGTGAGTTCCCTCCGTATGAATCTTTAACATTATTATATAGGGTTATTTTGTTATTTAAAGCAGTCTTTGTGTCAAAAAGCCGTTTGGTTGCAGTGACATAGTTGCAGTGGAATCTGAGGAGTGTGCATTAGTGCATTATTAATCTGTTATGGATTAGATCTTTCATGTAGTGCTTTTGAATGTTGGGGAATTTCTAGTTTCATCATTTCATGACTCATTTATCTGTTCAATTTGATTAGGTCTCACAAAGATTGGACTGTTGTTTCTGGTTAAAGTATGAAATCATCACCTTATCCTGTTCTTAAAAACCGTCCCATTGATCAATGGAAGGTAACTGAGTTGAAGGAAGAACTTAAAAGACGGAAATTGGTTACGAAGGGTCTGAAGGATGATTTAATCAAACGATTGGACGAAGCCCTTCGCAATGAGAGGGAATCATCAAACAAAGAGGAGGTTGAGAATGGAAGTGATGATGATTCCCAACCGAAGGATATTGCTGTTGAAACAACACCAATTGCTAAGAATGGTAATGATGATTCCCGGGATAATGCGGATGAAACAACATCATTTGCTAAGAGTGGTAATGATGATGATTCCCAGCCAAAGGATAATGTTGATGAAACAGCACCATTTGTTGTGAATGTTTATGATTCTCAATCGAAGGATAATGCTGATGAAACATCAGCAATAGGTAATGAATCTGTTGTTGAGGCTACCAAAGTGGATGAAGGCGTTGATAGATTGATAAAAGACGTAGAAGGCCAAGCCGATAGAAAAGTTATAGAGGTCGATGGTGTATCAGCTCAGACTGGTGACGATGATAGTCTGAAAGTTTCTGATATAAACTTGGGACAGCAAGCAGAGGAATTGGCTCATGTCTCTCCTGTTGTGAATGATGAGTTCATAACTGATGAAAAATCTGTGGAAATGAGCAATCCTACATCTGAGATTTCATCTAAAGCAACAATGGTTGATCAAGGGGTGGAGAATGAGCAATCTGTCAACAAAAACCCGGATTCAACGGCGCAGAAGGATTCAGAGGTTGTAAAGCCTTCAGACGAAGAGGTAAAGCACAACATGTCTGATCTAAACAATCAGGTATCTGAGATCAGCCCTAGTCTAGGGTTTCCTGTAACAAATGATTCTGTTTCTAACGATTCTATCTCTATTAATGAAAAAAATGAACTAAAAGATAACATAATTGCTGATGATGTCAAATTAGAATCTGATGTTAAACATGAGATGGTGCAACCATCATCCGGTCCTCTCGTCGCTGATGGTGGCAAATCACGTCCAATGGACGTTTTAGAGCCACAGAGTGAGGTTTCTGTTGATGAGATCGAAAAGACTATGAAAGATGAGGATAACAGCAAGAAAAACCCTAGTGCGGATGTCGGTTCACCTGAAAAGTTAAATTTGGACCGAAGTTCGGGCGATGAGTCGATGGAGGAGGACATAGTAGAAAATAAGCAGATTGGCTCTAAATATAATTCTGATGAAGTTGTAGGGAGGAATGAGAAAAATGATGTGACTAGGGGGAAGGAAGAAACTCTGGTTGATATCGTTGACGATGATGGACCAGCTGACAAAAGAGATGGTCATGGTGACGACATGCTCGTTGTACCTTCAACTGAGAAGAGGAAGTTTACTGGTAATTTATATTTTTGCACTCCAATGTTTTGTGGGTTGGAAGTTTACACTGTTACTTGTTTATTTTTTTGATTCATAATTTACTGTAGTTTTGGTCTCTGTTCTGGAAAACATCCTTTCTAGACAGTAGGCAATGAAGGCAATCCTTGCTTCTTAGCATAGTTAGATTCGCTTGTTCATTCACTGGTAAATTTGTTTAAGTGCTATGAATTCTTATACATATGGACGGTGATGCAGTTGATAAAGAAGCAGTAGCTAATATTGAGTCATCCAAGAGGCAGCGGAGGTGGAAAACTGAGGGCATTAAGGATTCAGAACTACAAAGCTCGAGTCCTGCCTTGTCGACAACACCGAGAGGGGTGCCACCAACTCTTGGTTCAAAGCGCAGCTTCTCTAGGTCCAACTCTAATGCCGATGATAATGCACCAAAAGAGCGACTTGGTAAGTAACTTTTCTTGGCTATCGTCTTCTTGATACAAATGAAAGAGAATTCGTAGCAGTCTTATTCTGAAAACTTGTATCTCATTGTTGGCAGTTCCACCTCCTTCAAAGCCTCCAACAGATTCCCTGAGAATTGATAACTTTCTGCGTCCCTTCACTCTGAAAGCTGTTCAAGAGCTCCTTTCTAAAACTGGTACCGTCACCAGTTTCTGGATGGACCAAATTAAAACCCACTGCTATGTGACGGTAATATATTCTCAAATTCTTGTTTCTCAATAGGCTTTGATGCAATCACTTTGTAAGATGATAAAATCACACTGCAAGAGTAAGAACCATCAACCACATTCTTATTTATGTGTCTAATTTGATTGGAGCTGCAGTATACATCCGTGGAAGAAGCCACGGAGACTCGGAATGCAGTGTACAACCTGCAATGGCCACCAAATGGGGGAAGAACTCTGGCTGCAGAGTTTGTTGATGCAGAGGAAGTGAAATCTCACGTAGAGGGGCCAGCATTGCCACCACCCCCAGTTGCACCCCCATCTGCTGCCGTGGCACTTCACCAGCCTTCACCACGTCAACTGGGTCCCAGACAGATGCAGCTGATTCAGACAAATCTGCCGCCACCTCCTCCTCTGACAAACCCTCCACCTGTCCGAGAACGGCTTCAGCCTCCACTACCACCTCCTCCCGAGAGAGTAGAACCTCCAGTTGTCACCTTGGATGATCTATTTAGGAAGACTAAAAGTACACCAAGGATCTACTATCTGCCTTTGTCAGAGGAACAGGTGAAAGCGAAGCTGGAAGCACTAGGCGGAAACTCAAAGCAGGTATCGTAGATCATCCTTGGCAGTTCCTGTAAATGGGCGGTGTGTGTGGCTATTTTGCAATTTGTCTTTGCATCTGCAGGTTTTACTTGTAGGTTTACCCACAGTATGGCTCTTGCGTTCGAGTAATATGACGCTGTTTCCGAGAACAAGCTTTACCTGTTTTCCAGAGATTGACTTTGTCCCAAATTGCTGGACTACTCTATGCATTAGTTGAATGACTCAAATTAGCTCTTGGTATTGTAGTATTAAATATAGACCTGATTGAAGAACAGGATGATCAGAGTTCTTTTACTATAATATTTTGGGTTTAAACATCTTATGGAATTTCTTGTTTCATAGAAAGCATATACTGTACACACAAAAGCTGGCCACCAAGAGGAATCCTCACTTTGAGAGACTCATGAGTTTGAAGTGAAAATAGTTGCCTGCAATCTTAGAGTTTCTTACAAGCCATAAATTGTACACAAAAGAAAATGTAGCGTTTCTTAAAAGGTGGTTCACAAAATGAGCCATAATAATAATCAACTACATACACAAAAGGCCTATTACTGAAGGTGGGCATACCAAACCCCTTGGATCTTGACATCCTTAGGAACCTTGGCCCCTATATCTGTGTCTGATGGCTGGAGGCTTTCAAACACACCAATGACCTCCCCAGTCTCGGGCTTCCTTTGAGTGACGCTAAGGCTAATCTTTTCTTCGATGAGGTAGTATTCTTGATATTCTCCTTTTGTAGCTCCTCTTCATCTCCTCTAACTCCTGCAGACAATGCACCCGCAGGAAGACGACCCACGGTATGATGGAACAAGAAAGTCTCCACTAAATGCTTCAGGATGCGGCTGAGATTAAACATTAATATATTTGAAAAATTAATTGTTGTGATCTTCCGCAGGAAGGAATAGATAACTGCTATCTTAACTACAATCCTAACTGTAAAACTGAATTAACTATCGCAGCAGAGAATTCTCTATAAATAGAGAAAGATTCTTCACTAGAAAAATAAGAAAGGAACTCGTATTGTTGTCTGATTTCTTTAAGGGCTTTGTTGTATCTTGGGAGGTGAATTTGTCTACAACCCTAACAACAATTAGAGGGGACAAATATCACTTTAAAGATAGTGATCTTTTCACGTCTCAAAGCATTTTATAAAACATTAAACTCCTAACAATTTTAAAGTGATATCATTATGGACGCGGGATCACAAGCAGCAGCCCTTACCCTGATGAATAAAATTTTTTCAAAATTGATTGGTTTGATGGGATCCACTTTAACGGGTGGAAGGACCAAATGATGTTCCTACGGACAACCTTGAAGATTTCCTATGTGTTGGATGCTAAATTGGAGGCAATTCCAGATCCAACCGATGAAGAGGACCAAGAGATCAAGGACCAAAGGAAGAAAAGAGAAGAAGACAAAGTTCTGTGTAGAGGTCATATCCTCAACCGACTCTTCGACAGACTTTACACTCTGCTCACGGTAATCAGATCGCCAAAGGAGATTTGGACCACGCTGGAGACGCGATACAACAATGAAAAGCAAGGCGCATATAAGTTTCTTATCATGAAATACTTTGAATTTGCTTGAGTGTTGTTAAACCTGTCATGGATCAAGTGCATGATCTACAGAGTATTGTGAACCGACTCAAGGAGTTGAAAATTGATATCTCCGAGTCATTACAAGTGGGGGGGGGGGGGCAATCATTGCAAAATTGCCTACAACTTGGAATGATTATCGGAAGAAACTCTTGCATACCACGGAAGAATTGTCCTTAGAACAAATTCAGAAACATTTGCGTATTGAGGAAGAAACGAGATATCAATACAAAAAGCAAGTCGATTCACAATTTGAAAATAAGGTGAATTATGTTGTTGGTGAGAATTCTAATCAGAACAAAATGAAGAAGCCTGATGGGAATAAAAACTAAAATAACTCTAAGAAATCTAAGAAGGATGATAAAGATAATAGGCCAAAATGCCACTTCTGCAAGATATCAGGGCATTTTAAGAGAGAATGCAGAAAATGGCAACGGAAACAACAAGAGATGTCCAACAATCAAGCCAATGTGACTGAAAAAGACAAATCAGATATTGTTGCCATAGTATCTGAGATGTTTTCTGAATTACAGATTGGTATGGTTACTGAAGCCTTAATGGCAGCAGGAACAAAATCTAAGGATTGGTGGTTCGATTCAAGAGCTACGGTGTGTGTATGCAATGATTTTTCTCAATTCACAAACTATGAACCCTCCGACAAGGATGATGGAGTTCTTAAGGGAAATAACAACGTAGCCAAGGTCCTAGGCAAATGTCGTGTTGAAGTTCAATTTACTTCGGAAAGAAGATCATTCTGACCAATGTCCTTCATGTTCCAAAAAAAAAAAAAAAAAAAAAAACTTAAGTTCTGCAAGTCTGTTATGCAAAGCCGGTGTTAAGGTTGTCCTAGAATCTGACAAGTTAATATTAACTAAGAGTGGTGTATTTGTAGGAAAGGGATACTCTTGTGATGGAATGTTCAAACTTAGTATCAATATTATCAATAATAATATTAGTACTTCTACTTATATTGTTGAGTTATCTCCATCATTATGGCATATGCGACTTGCTCATGTGAGTTTTGGATCTATAAAGTTTATGTCTAAGCATGAAATGATTAATTGTGATAGTCAGGTTTTTGATAAACATTGTGAGATTTGTGTTCAAACAAAAATGGTCAAACGACATTTTCCTACAGTAGATAAGACTAATGAATTAGAAATTATACACTCATATGTGAATTAAATGGAATAATACTAACAAGAGGCGGAAATTGGTACTTTATTACTTTGACGGACGATAAATCTAGATATACTCGTGTATATTTGATGAGGAAAAAGGATGAAGCTTTTGAGAGTTTAAATATACGAGGCTGAAGTTGAAAATTAGAAAGATAAAAAGATTAAAATTCTGAGAAGTGACAGGGGCGGAGAATATTTATCTAACGAGTTTAATGAATTATGTGAAAAAGTGGAATTATTCATCAGCGGACAACCCCTTACACGCCACAGCAGAATGGTTTGGCTGAAAGGAAAAATCGAACATTGTGTGATATGATGAACTCTATGATGTTGAATGCAAAAGTTTCTTCAAATCTGTGGGGAGAAAGTTTGTTGATGCATGTTATTTGCACAACAGAATTCCTTCAAGAAGGATTAAAGTATCTCCATATGAAGTATAAAATGGAAGACAACCCAATTTAAACTATTTAAAAGTGTGGGTTGCATAGCATATTACAGGATTTCAGATCCTAAGAGAACTAAATTGGGTCCTAACACCTTGAAAAGCATTTTCTTGGGGTACGCAAAAAATTCAAAGGCTTACAAATTTTTGGATGTGAATTCAAATCAAATAATTGAATCCAGAGATGCTGAATTTTTTGAGACACAATTCAACGGGGATGTGACAAGTGAAAATGCTGGAAACACTACTTACACGGCTCCATCGACTTCTTTATCAAGGAAAATACAACTTAATGAACCAATGGAACAAAGAAGAAGTTAACGAGTCAGAATACAACAACAATTTGGTTATGATTTTTCATTACTGAATGATGTTTTACTCCTAGTTGAAGAATCTAGGAATGAAGTGTAAAACGAAATACCATTTGTGTTTCAAACTGAAGGATACCCTAAGACATTTAACGAGGCAATGTCTTCTAGAGATGTAGCATTCTGGAAAGAGGCCGTGAATGATGAAATGGACTCGATTATGTCCAACAATACTTGGCATCTGGTGGATTTACCTAAAGGATCTAAACCAATTTTCAACATGTGGGTATTTAGAAGAAAGTATAATACCGATGGCACAATCCAAATCTTCAAGGCAAGATTAGTAGCCAAAGGATTTAAACAAAAGAAGGTATCGACTATTTCGATACATATGCACTAGTCACAAGGATTACATAAATAAGAGTGCTCTTGGCACTTGCTTTGTTGTATAAACTGCATGTGCATCAGGTGGATGTAAAAACAACATTTTTGAATGGAGATCTAGATGAATAATTATACATGAAACAACCCGAGGGGTTTGTGGTTCCTGTAAATGAAAATAAAGTGTGCAAATTAACAAAATTTCTATATGGACTGAAGCAAGCACCAAAACAGTGGCATGAGAAGTTCGATTCTGCCATATTGTCTTTTGGATTTTAGCATAATGGCGCAGACAGATGTGTGTACACAAAGTTCAGCGACAAATGCAGCGTTATAATTTGTCTCTATGTTGATAATATGCTAATTATAAGCAATCATATTGAATGAGTAACTAAAACTAAGAATTTCTTGAAGTCACAACTAAAGATGAAAGGTTTGGGGGAAGTAGACACTATTTTAGGTATTAAAATACTTAAAAATAGTGGGAATTTTACTATGACCCAATCTCATTACATTCATAAAGATGTTAAAAAAATTTAAGCATCTTACAATTAAAGAGGCAAATACTCCATATGATCCTTCATGCAAATTATTCAAAAATAAAGGTAAATCTAATTCCCACAAAGATTATGCAAGTGCAGTTGGAAGCTTAATGTATGCAATGCATTGTACAAGACTTGATATTGCATTTGCCGCTTGCAAGATATCAAGATATACTACAATCCTGGAATTGAATATTGGAACGCTATAAGTCGAGTTCTAGGATACTTAAAGAGAACAACATTACCGAAATTATCTTACAACAGTTTTCCTGCTGTTTTGAAAGGATTTACAGATGATAGTTAAATATCTCGTGCAGATGAGAATAAATCTACAAGTGGTTGGGTTTTTACTATAGTAGGAGGAGCAATATCTTGGGCTTCAAAGAAACAAACCTGCATAACACATTCTACAATGAAATCAGGGTTTATTGCATTGGTTGCAGCAGGAAAGGAAGCGGAGTGGCTGAGAAATTTTCTTCTGGATATACAATTGTGGCCACAACCAATGCCACCTGTTTTTGTGTTCTGTGACACTGCATCAACATGGTCTAGAGCCTATAATAAATTTTATAATGGAAAGTCTAGACACATCAGTTTAAGATATGCTTATGTTAGGTAGTTGATTGAAGAAGGAGTTATTATCATTATTTATGTCAAGTCTTGTAATAACTTGGCTGAACCATTTACAAAAGCACTCTCGAGAGAAATGGTAAGAAATACCTCAGCTACAATGGGGTTGAAATTAATATGAAATTACCACAACAGGAACCAACCTCTTTCTAGAGATTTTAGTTATGAAGTTTAAAGGGTGATAACAAGTTGTTGAAAAGTGATTTGGGATGCACGCTAGTGCAATAAAAGGGAGGTTGAGTACTAAGGTTACTCTTAATAAGATTCTTTTGATTACAGCTCCATAGGATCTTACCTATATGGATCACATAAGAGTGAAGTTACTCTTAAACAAAACCAATTGTTTTGTAAGTTTTCTATAAATTTGGGTGAACTCAAGGAAAAAGAAGCTTAGTGAAGAAGCTGAAAATGTTATATGTATGCTTTATCCGATGTTGATAAAAGAAACATGGTTTAAGGAACTAATCACCATTGAATATGTTGACATTTTGATAAAGTTGTACTAATTGGAAGATAAATTGAAAAACACTTTCATTATGTATGACATTATTCACAAAGTCTGATTTATAGACTTAGTGGGATTGTTGATAAAAGTCTATTAATAAGACTTATTGAATTTTATTTAAGTATCTACAGACTGTGTTTAAAGAGAGTTAACAAATTTCAAATAATTTTGTGGTTGAGATTAAACATTAATATATTTGAAAGATCAATGGTTGTGATCTTTCGCAGGAAGGAATAGATAACTGCTCTCTTAACTGCGGTCCTAACTGTAAAACTGAATAATCTGGCGTAGATAGTTCAGAGAATTCTCTATAAATAGAGAAAGATTCTTCACTAGAAAAATAAGAAAGAAACTCATATTTGTTGTGTGATTTTTTTAAGGGCTTTGTTATATCGTGGAAGGTGAATTTGTAGTGATCTTTTCACGCCTCAAAGCATTCTATAAAACACTAAACTAGCTCCCAACATATTGTTATTATGATATATATAGAATATTAGATAACGGTTTATCCGATGTTGTAGGTGTCTTGCAGGTTAAGGCAGTTGTAGAGAGACCCGGAGTGGATGGTCCGTCGGGTCCACGTATGCACACTAGGTTATGTTTATGTTTGTAAGGTTGACCCATGTATACATTAATCATTTTAAACCTTTATTCATTTCAAATTGTTTTACTACATTTGTGCCTTGTTGTAAGATTCAGTAATGATGTTGTCAAACTAAGGTCGGGACCCATTGTGAGGTCCTAACCAGTAGCTCCTCGAATTCTGAGAATTTGGGGTGTTACAATGGCACTGATGAGGGCTAGTTCCCACTCCGTCATAATCACGTCTAGTAGCCGATCCCCACATAATATCCTCACACGATCCAATGCCCACTCATAATGATCCGTAGTTTCCCTCAACATGAGTACAAATGCGACGGTAAATGTTTTTTCCGTGCTAGTGAATCCAACCACCTCCAACAACGGCATTCCGTACCTAATATCATATAAAAAAATTTGAATCAAATAGAAAAATAAGTTATAACATTGGCATTAATGAATGTGCAATAAGGTACTAACAGGTTTGTCTTGTAGGTTGTGTCCATCACGACTACATACAAAAACATGCTCAACCAATGTCTTGACATATGGTGACTCAAAATAATATTACTAATGATATTTGCCTCGGGAAGATTCCTATAATCCGTGTAATAATTGCGCTCATCCAAAAAATGTAATGTTTGTTGTGTTAATTGTCTTCTCGCTTCTATCTTTGATCTTCAACTTATACCGAGCGTTGTAAATTTGTTGTGTAGATGTGACATTTGTATGATTTTTTTTTATACATAGCTAAGTAAATTAGAGAAGTTAGCATCTAGAAACTGACAATCCTAAAGCATCTTTTTGGATGAGGTCTTCAACATCATCTGATAGAGCATCATCATCAGCAGTACGGTTATGACCATGAAGCGCGAATCTATTAGCGATTGAGTTGATATCCCTAAAAATATGAAGAGCACTAGAGTGCTTGAAACCCGGGATCATGGAGGAAATATCTGAGATGATCATATTCGTTTCCCAAGATGGTTTCCATACTTGATTGATCGAATTAATGAGCATCAAATTATCTTCTTCAATCTCAATGGATGTAGCACCTAAAATTTTGGCCTTTTGTAGACCCTCCCGAAAAGCAACATCTTTTGCCTCTAAAACAGAGTTGTAAGTGCATTTCCCATACCCTACAACAATATGAGATGCGAGATTGTTCCGAATGATAAATTCAAAGCCATATTGATTCGATGAGTTGTTAGAGGCATCAAGTTTTAATTTAACATATCCCTCATTTGGTCTTTTTCATTTGATATTTTTGGTTTTTCTTCTTTGTTTCGGTTGTTTGATGTTGTTCATAGTCAGATTTATATTAGCTTTTTCCCAAGCAAATATTTGATTCAATGCAATTTGCTTCAGATTTAGTGGTGCCTTCTTCTCATTAAATATAATTTGATTTCTAGCCAATAAGATATTCCACCATATCACCACTCATTGTCTTAGCTTAGACGGGGAAATGCTTTCTTTAAGGTTGGAGAGAATATCAATAATATTTAGTTTGGTTATGTCATAGTTATGTAGAATTGTTATAATTTTTTCATTATCGATAGTGTGCCGCGTGTATTAAAACTTGTAAATATATCTATATCTCGAATTTAAAAATTATTAATATAAAGATACGATAAAACATACCTCATTTTGCAAATCATCGTCGGAAGAAATACCGCCGATATCATTAGATGACATTCTTCTTCTTCTTTCTAGGTTTTTTAGAATATGACTGAATTATTAATATAAATAAAGTAACAATGGTATATATAGACACAATTATTGCCTTACAAATATGACCTTTTTTCAACGGTCATATTATAAAATGCGCTTATGGCATGCGTAGTCGAAGCAAATATGACCGTTAGAGTGATTTTTTAAAAATTAACTCCAACTATGCTAATGGAGAGCGTAGTTGAATTATTTTTTTTTTTAAAAAAAACTTACTCCAATTACACACCCCATATGTGTAGTTGAAGTGTTTTTTTTTAAATAAAACTTCAACTACGCTTACCAAAAGCGTAGTTGATCGGCACCTATCGGTTTAGCCTCGACTCCAACTACGCACACCACAAGCGTAGTTAGATTCTGGAGCTGAAAAACAAAAGTACGCATTTCCTTTGCGTAGTTTAAGGGCCCGTTTGGTTTTAACTCCGGAATCGGAAACGGAATGGAAACGAATCTAGTCCATACGTACGCCCTTGTTCATGAAAATTTTTGGAATCATTCCTTTGTGGTTTGAAGTAATTGGAGTAGAGTTTGATTACTTTTGATACCCTATAGGGTAACAAAATGTGGGAAAACAAGTGCACTTTGCACTAAACCACAAGGAATGATTCCATAAAATTTCATGAATAAGGATATGCATATGGACTAAATTCGTTTTCATTCCGTTTCCGTTACCGGAGTTGTAACCAAACAGGCCCTTAGTTACTAATCACGATTTTTGTCGGTACGTCTATCAACGCGTTTAAAATAAAGATATGAATATAAGAATATATTTTCTATCATGTCAAATTGCCAATTATGACTATTTGTTTTTTCTTACAAGAATAGTTTTACGGTAGCATACCCATCCCGGCTAATCGGCCTTACCATTCCCAATTTGATTCAGTGCACAACAAAACGTGACGAAGAGAAACCCTAGAAACTGCGAAATTCTTATCTTTTTCTTTCAAGGATTAATCGAAATCCTTTAACCCCTCTCTCTCATTCACCCCCCGCATCATTTCTAATCTCTATCTTCACATCCCATTTCTTTTCGCTCTTGTTTTCTTTGTTTCTCTTCGTTTCTCATGTTTGCGCCTCCTGCTTTCACGAAGCTTAGATAGAAACAGGCCGAGCTATCATAGTGAAAGGAGTTCTTTCTTCTTTTTTTCTTCTCATTTTTGTCCAGCATTAGTGTTGACAAGATTGTTTATTTGGGCTTCTCCGAAATCGTCTAACGAATCGTTTTATGTTGTGTTCTCTGGATTAGGGTTTCATCTACGAATTCGAGCGCTGAAGATCTTCCTTTCTTGTGAGTTCCCTCCTTATGAATCTTTAACATTATTATATAGGGTTATTTTGTTATTTAAAGCAGTCTTTGTGTCAAAAAGCCGTTTGGTTGCAGTGACATAGTTGCAGTGGAATCTGAGGAGTGTGCATTAGTGCATTATTAATCTGTTATGGATTAGATCTTCCATGTAGTGCTTTTGAATGTTGGGGAATTTCTAGTTTCATCATTTCATGACTCATTTATCTGTTCAATTTGATTAGGTCTCACAAAGATTGGACTGTTGTTTCGGGTTAAAGTATGAAATCATCACCTTATCCTGTTCTTAAAAACCGTCCCATTGATCAATGGAAGGTAACTGAGTTGAAGGAAGAGCTTAAAAGACGGAAATTGGTTACGAAGGGTCTGAAGGATGATTTAATCAAACGATTGGATGAAGCCCTTCGCAATGAGAGGGAATCCTCAAACAAAGAGGAGGTTGAGAATGGAAGTGATGATGATTCCCAACCGAAGGATATTGCTGTTGAAACAACACCAATTGCTAAGAATGGTAATGATGATTCCCGGGATAATGCGGATGAAACAACATCATTTGCTAAGAGTGGTAATGATGATGATTCCCAGCCAAAGGATAATGTTGATGAAACAGCACCATTTGCTGAGAATGATTATGATTCTCAATCGAAGGATAATGCTGATGAAACATCAGCAATAGCTAATGAATCTGTTGTTGAGGCTACCAAAGTGGATGAAGGCGTAGATATTTTGATAAAAGATGTAGAAGGCCAAGCCGATAGAAAAGTTATAGAGGTTGATGGTGTATCAGCTCAGACTGTTGACGGTGATAGTGTGAAAGTTTCTGATATAAACTTGGGACAGCAAGCAGAGGAATTGGCTCATATCTCTCCTGCTGTGAATGATGAGTCCATAACTGATGAAAAATCTGTGGAAATGAGCAATCCTACATCTGAGATCTTATCTAAAGCAACATTGGTTGATCAAGGGGTGGAGAATGAGCAATCTGTCAACAAAAAACCAGATTCAACAGCGCAGCAGGATTCAGAGGTTGTAAAGCCTTCAGACGAAGAGGTAAAGCACACCATGTCTGATCTAAACAATCAGGTATCTGAGATCAGCCCTAGTCTACGGTTTCCTGTAACAAATGATTCTGTTTCTAACGATTCTATCTCTATTAATGAAAAAAATGAACTAAAAGATAACATAATTGCTGATGATGTCAAATTAGAATCTGATGTTAAACATGAAATGGTGCAACCATCATCCGGTCCTCTCGCTGATGGTGGCAAATCACGTCCAATGGACGTTGAAGAGCCACATAGTGAGGTTTCTTTTGATGAGATCGAAAAGACTATGAAAGATGAGGATAAGAGCAAGAAAAACCCTAGTGCGGATGTCGGTTCACCTGAAAAGTTAAATTTGGACCGAAGTTCGGGCGATGAGTCAATGGAGGAGGACACAGTAGAAAATAAGCAGATTGGCTCTAAATATAATTCTGATGAAGTTGTAGGGAGGGATGAGAAAAATGATATGACTATGGGGAAGGAGGAAACTCTGGTTGATATTGTGGACGATGATGGACCAGCTGGCAAAAGAGATGGTCATGGTGCCGATATGCTCGTTGTACCTTCAACTGAGAAGAGGAAGTTTTCTGGTAATTTATATTTTTGCACTCCTCCAATGTTTGGTGGGTTGGAAATTTACACTGTTGTTTATTTTTGTAAGTCATCCAAGAAGCAGTAGCTAATATTTTTACTGATATGGCTTATCACTGCTTCGTAGCAATAGTTAGATTCTCTTGTTCTGGTGAATTTATCTAACTGCTATGAATTCTTATACATATGGACGGTGATGCAGATAAAGAAGCAGTAGCTAATATTGAGTCATCCAAGAGGCAGCGGAGGTGGAAAACTGAGGGCAGTAAGGATTCAGAACTACAAAGCTCGAGTGCTGCCTTGTCGACAACACCGAGGGGAGTGCCACCAACTCTTGGTTCAAAGCGCAACTTCTCTAGGTCCAACTCTAATGCCGATGATAATGCACCAAAGGAGCGAGTTGGTAAGTAACTTTTCTTGGCTATTTTGTCTTCTATACAAATGAAAGAGAATTTGTTGCAAGTCTTATTCTGAAAACTTGTATCTCATTGTTGGCAGTTCCACCTCCTTCAAAGCCTCCAACAGATTCCCTGAGAATTGATAACTTTCTGCGTCCCTTCACCCTGAAAGCTGTTCAAGAGCTCCTTTCTAAAACTGGTACCGTCACCAGTTTCTGGATGGACCAAATTAAAACCCACTGCTATGTGACGGTAATGGTCTCAAGTTCTCGTTTCTCAATAGCCTTTGATGCAATCACTTTGTAAGATGATAAGATCACACTGCAAGTGTAAGAACCATCAACTACAATTCTAATTTATGTGTCTAATTTGATTGGAACTGCAGTATACATCCGTGGAAGAAGCCACAGAGACACGGAATGCAGTGTACAACCTACAATGGCCACCAAATGGGGGAAGAACTCTGGCTGCAGAGTTTGTTGATGCAGAGGAAGTGAAATCTCACGTGGAGGGGCCAGCATTGCCACCACCCCCAGTTGCACCCCCAGCTGCTGCCGTGGCACTTCACCAGCCTTCACCACGTCAACTGGGTCCCAGACAGATGCAGCTGATTCAGACAAATCTGCCGCCACCTCCTCCTCTGACAAACCCTCCACCTGTCCGAGAACGGCTTCAGCCTCCACTACCACCTCCTCCCGAGAGAGTAGAACCTCCTGTTGTCACCTTGGATGATCTATTCAGGAAGACTAAAAGTACACCAAGGATCTACTATCTGCCTTTGTCAGAGGAACAGGTGAAAGCGAAGTTGGAAGCACTAGGCGGAAACTCAAAGCAGGTATAGTAGATCATCCTTGGCAGTTCCTGTAAATGGGCGGTGTGTGTGGCTATTTTGCAATTTGTCTTTGCATCTGCAGGTTTTACTTGTAGGTTTACCCACAGTATGGCTCTTGCGTTCGAGTAATATGACGTTTCCGAGAACTAGCTTTACCTGTTTTCCAGAGATTGACTTTGTCCCAAATTGCTGGACTACTCTATGCATTAGTTGGATGACTCAAATTAGCTCTTGGTATTGTAGTATCAAATATAGACCTGATTGAAGAACAGGATGCTTAGAGTTCTTTTACTATTGTATTTTGGGTTTAAACTTGTTATGGAGTTTCTCGTTGCATAGAAAGCATATACACTGTATACACAAAAGCTGCCCACCAAGAGGAATCCGAAGTGAAAATAGTTGCCTGCAATCTTAGAGTTGTTGGATCATCAGTATTGCTTTCTTACAAGCCATAAATTGTACACAGAAAAGAAAATGTAGCATTTCTTAAGAGGAGGTTCACAAAATGAGCCATAATAATCAACAACATTAAGATTCATACACAAAAGGCCTATTACTCAAGCTGGGCATACCAGACCCCTTGGATCTTGACATCCTTAGGAACCTTGGCCCCCAAATCTGTGTCTGATGGCTGGAGGCTTTCAAACACACCGATAACCTCCCCAGTCTCGGGCTTGCTTTGGGTGACGCTAAGGCTAATCTTCCCTTTCGACGAGGTAGTATTCTTGATATTCTCCTTCTGTAGCTCCTCTTCATCTCCTCTACCTCCTGCAGGCAATGCAACCGCGTTGTCATACCCGGTTGATCCTCCCCTGCCCTTTGGGTCTAGGAAAGACGACCCACGGTATGATGGAACAAGAAAGTCTCCACTAAATGCTTCAGGTTTGCCAGACGCGACAAGCTGCTTGACTGTGAAGAGGAAAGGGACTCGCTCACCACCTGGCAATTGCACGGTAACAGCTGCATAGTCAATGCCATCTTTCTCCTCGAACTTGACAGTTCCATCGGGTAGGACCTCAAATGGACCCTCGATCTCATCAAGGGTGTAGGTTAAGCGGGTCATGAGCTTGGTGTTCTGGAAATCCGGGGGAGAGTTCTTGTTTATTCCCTCGGCTTTGACAGTGAACTGTGTGGGCTCAAAACAGAACTTCTTAGCACTGTACTTGCCTGGCTTGAAAGCAAATGAGTCCACTCCACCAGCAATGGTTGGACACTGGTTTGCAGTTCCAGTGCCTTTCACTTCTAGGTATGTTTTGCTCTGGATCTCGTCGAATGTCAATCTCTTTGGGGCTCCCTCTGCATTAGCTCCCTGTTCAACCAACCAAATCATGAATATAAAAACTTCATTCTTTTCTTGCCTCTCTAAATCATGTCATATAGCTCCTGTAATATATTTGTATTGATATAAAACCGGTTTTCAAAGGATCATAAAACCAGCAGTCTATAGTCAGGTTATCATTGTAAACTAAAATGAAGAGAAGATACCGAGACGACGAGAGCTGAAGTGGCAAGAGCCAAGCCCGCAAGCTTGGTAGCATCAACACACTTGAGAGCCAAATCCTTGAGATCAGAATGGAGAGAGCAGCTAAATTTGCCATTAGATGCTTCCAAACCAAATGATTTAGTGAGACTTTGAGGAGACCTAAGATGGAGGTTGCTCCTTCCAACCTTTGAGGGTTGCATTAAGGTTGCTGCTGCTTGCATTGAAGCTGCCATTTTTTCTTCACTCTCTCTTCTCTATTGTGGCCCCTCTTAGTTATGAAAGCTAAGAAGCAAGAGAAGAGAAGGAAATTTAGGTGTAATTTCACACCTATATTTGGTGGCTCTGCTTTGCTTAGAAACTTGCTTGGATAAGAGATTGGATATGGGATAAGGGTATTCTCTTATTGGTCAAATGCTCCTCCTTGAATTTCTCTTCCACGTGGCATTTTTGTTTTGCTTGGATATAGATTTTTCATTTATTTCATGGTCCTGCATTTGGTTTTTCTTTTCAACCAAAAAATAATCATTCTCGTGATATATAAGCTTATCAAAGTCTATCGAAAAGAATGGAAACGAATAAAATTTCACATGTTCTTATTATTTGTGCAATTTTAAGTGAACCGGTAGATAACTAATTATGTTTTAAAACGATAGCGATAAATAAAATGACATGATTTTTTCACGATTCTGACCGTATTCTCGATGCTGCTTTAGATTGGACCATCTAGTTATTTTTATTTTCGAAATTGCAACCAAGCAACCCATTCGAGTTTTGCTTGACCTTTTTTTGGTCCAAGGTGTGAGGCATTCATTCAAAACATAGATCAACTCTAGTTTCGTTTCTCAAAGGACAATAAGCATATTAGTATAATTAGATTTGTGGTTAAAGTTGTGGTTAGCCAAAACCAGAAAACTAAAACCCCAAATCTCTTAGTAGACACACAAACATATAATATGAATCTACAAAACCACAATGCTCAAGTTTGGCTTAGCTATTCGATTCATGAATGGTAATCTCATGGAAAACTGATTTTCCCATCCTCTCTTGTGGATATTCTTTTCGTTTTGCAGCCACTCAAACACACCCTAATCCCCTGTTGGATTTCTAGATTGCTGAAATTTTCAGCTAAAGAGATCGGTGTTTCTATAATAAGAAGCCAATATCTTCAATTAGTTTAAAAAAATAGTGTCATTAGAGAAGAAGCATGCTATAGAGAAATTATGAAAGGTCTCATCTCATGATATACAAATGATGATTTCCACCTGCTTTCCCACAGAAAGGAAAACAAGGTAAAAAGAAATTCATTAGAAATAAAGGAAGAAAGACGAATATGATCATTTAAGCAAGCAAACAATCCGCGAAAGGAGTGGAGGAGAATTGGCAGCTCAAAAGTGCTTGAGATGCAATCATTGTTGTTTGTTTTCCAATCAATCTCATAACAAGTTTAGAGAGAGTATTTGGATTCTCATCATTGCTGCTTAACCTTCTCCCTCCAACTCCAAGAGAAAAAAAAAAACAATTGAAAATTGCAAAACAGATCGATTTAGGTATTTCAGATACCAAATCCAAATCAAAAGGCAAATGCATCAAAGTAGTTGCCAGATAAGAACGGATGGATGAATGATCGGAGTCGCAATCGTAATCTGCTGATAACAGAGAACAATCTCCTCGTAGATCTTCAAGTTTCGCAAATGGAAACTCACAGATGATAATGAGGATCAAATCTGGAAAACAATTTAAGGAGCTAATAAGTAGAAGAGTGAAGATGATCGGAGAATGAATGAAAGAAAAACTCCTTCCCAGATAGAGTGATAGAACGGAACGGTGCTGATAGGGCGTTGGCGGCTCCATTTTTTAATATATAGGAGGAAAATCTCTATCTAGGGTTTGCCTTTCGGGTTTCAGGTTTCGGCTAACAAATTTATTTTTATTTTCTTTTTATGTTTGGATTCTAAATTAGAATAATCGGCTACTGCTCATTTCAAACTGATCTGGGTCCTCGACGCCTCGGAGTCGTAGGTTAACGTTGCTCAACCCAGCAAGGGCTCGGCTCTTTTTTGTATTTATTGAAAAAATATTCAAACTTATTATTTTTTTATTAAAAACAATTCAAAAAGTTTTGTTAATTTATCTTTTTATATTTTGCCGGCGGGTCGGGGATGCAAGTTATGTGAACCTATACAAAAACCGAAACTCTGGTTTCATCCTAAAATTAATTGGCATTAGAAGGAGTAACTCTAGTATATATATATATTAGATTCACATATTGTCGGTCTGAAATATTTTCACACTAAACATTCTTCTCCAAGTGCAACTATCATGACTAGTTGACACTTGACACAAAACTTTAAGACCAACTTAACCAAACGGATGGATAACATATTTTCGCTAATTACAATTCAAACACATATTATCATATTGTGAATGTGGGATACTTTCACATTCAACAAGTTTATTATACGTAAATCTAATAAGAAGATTTTTATCTCACCTATGGAGATAAGTTTCCTTCTTTTCAATTTAAAAGAATTGGAGCCGAATGAAAATTGCTTTTGAAACCAAACATGATAGATAAGGGTAATTTAGGTGTACCTTATTTGTATTTCATTTAGTTTATAAACATTGTTTAGGGTTGGTTTATTTCTCTAGGGGTTTATATGAGTTTAAAACCCGATTTTGACCTTGTGATTTTTCATCTTAATACTATTTGTTCATCACTAGTATTCAACGTTATTGTTCAGTTTTTTAGGGGCATGAGAGTCTTTTGAAGTAAAACAAACCAAAAAAAATAAACTCCAACTAAACAACCTTATCTAGTTAATTTATATAAACCCATCAAAAAATAAACCTGAAAATAAATTATAAACTCATTTCGTTTTTAAACTCAAAAATAAACTAATCTACAAGTAAACATATCCTAAAACAATTTTCATATAATATAACACTTACTGAAAAGTAGCACTGGAACGAAACGAGCAGTAATTGATCGGTTTCATGTTTTGGAGTGGTCACGCTAAATTACAAATATATGTGCATATCTAAAAAATGGAGTCCAACTTTGATGGAATTACAAATGCATCGGATTCAAACCGAAATATATGGATGCATTTCCCTTAACCAACTTTTAAATGTTAATAACTTTTATTTAAACTTGTGAGATTCTGATAAATTCCCCTTAGGGTTTCCATTTACTGATAGGTCATATATATATATATATATATATATATAACCATCGTATTTACAATAATTACAAAGGCAACCCTTAATTATATTCTATTTACATATAATTGCTATCATACCCCCGCAGTCGAAACTGGAGGAGGCAGTACAGTAAGACTGGATCTAAAATCTAGAAACAATTGTCGTGGGAGGCCTTTTGTAAATATGTCTGCATACTGGAAAGCCGATGGGACATGGAGAACTCGAACGTGGCCGCGGGCAACCTTATCACGAACGAAATGAATGTCAATCTCGATGTGTTTGGTTCGTTGATGTTGAACCGGGTTGCTGGCAAGGTACGTTGCGGAGATGTTATCAGTGTAAACCACAGAAGCTTTGGTAAGGGGGCAATGAAGTTCAAGCAGTAAATTGCGTAACCAGGAGCATTCAGATACGACATTGGCAACCCCTCTGAATTCTGCCTCGGCGCTAGATCGTGACACCACAGATTGACGTTTGGCAGCCCAAGAGATTAAAGTGTCATTAAAGAAAACACAATAACCAGAAGTTGAGCGGCGAGTATCAGGACATCCAGCCCAGTCGGCATCTGTATATGCAATAAGATCTGACTTTGGAGATGGAGAAATAGTAATACCTAATGAGGATGTGCCAGAGATGTAGCGGATGATGCGCTTGAGGGCAGCAAAATGAGCTTCTCTGGGATCATGCATGAAAAGGCAAACTTGTTGAACTGCATAACTTATGTCAGGTCGTGTGAAGGTCAGATACTGAAGTGCTCCAGCTAAACTTCTGTAAAGGGTGGGATCACTGACTGGTGGACCAGATGAGGCACTTAGTTTCACAGAAGGTTCAGCAGGTGTTGCAGATGGTTTACAGGTGGTCATTTTGGCACGGGCAACAATTTCCTTAGCGTATTTATCCTGTGATAAGAATAAACCAGAGAAGCTCTGACGAACAGAAATGCCCAAGAAGTATGATAAAATACCGAGATCTTTAAGAGCAAACTCCTTGCTGAGAAGATTGATCAGATGGCGACGCAGTTCATCAGAAGATGCAGTAAGGATGATGTCATCAACGTAAAGAAGCAGATAAGCAATATTGGTGCCATGGCGATAAATGAAAAGGGAGGAATCACTTTTGCTTGCAATGAACCCGATTTGAAGCAAGAAACCTGCAAAACGCTGAAACCAGGCTCTGGGCGCTTGCTTAAGGCCATATAAGGATTTCTGCAGTAAACAGACATGATTAGGTCTAGAAGAATCACGAAAACCAGGAGGTTGGAACATATACACCGTTTCATTCAAATGCCCATGCAGGAAGGCATTTTGAACGTCAAGTTGATGAATAGACCATGACCGCGATACTGCAATGCTGAGGACTGTCCTGATAGTTGCTGGTTTCACAACAGGACTGAAGGTTTCATCGCAATCGATGCCAACTTGCTGGGAACATCCGTTGGCAACTAGACGAGCTTTGTATCGGTCAAGAGAACCATCAGACCTGTACTTATGACGAAAAATCCACATACATCTCACAATATTAGCTTGATTGGGGCGAGGAACCAGAACCCAAGTCTTATTCCGCATAAGGGCTCGATATTCGTCGACCATAGCAGCGTTCCACTGCGGGTCTTGGAGGGCTACATTATGGGATTTTGGAATGGGTGATATTGTGGTGGAAATTGAAAGATCAAATATAGGTTTAGGTTTAACAATACCGGACTGACTGCAAGTGTGGGGTCGGGTTTGAACTAAATCTATATTTGAAGTATCAGGTTGTGGAAAAGGTGAGGGAGCTGTTTGATGTGGGATAGGCGGAGGTGGGCTGGCAGCAGTAACAGGCGGAGGTGGGCTGGCATCAGTAACAGGCGAAGGTCGGCTGGCAGCAGTAACAGGCGTTGGGCTGGACTGATGTTGAATTGGGCCAGCAGGGGTGGAATGTGGGCCAGTCACTGGGCTGGTAGCAGGAGCGAGGCGGACAGCGGAAACTGGGCCAGGGGAGTGCTGAGCTGGACTGGATTGGCGCACAGGGGAAAGCAGGTTCGAATTAGGTGATAAATCTGCTGGGATTGGTACACGTGGACCTGTAGCCCGAGATGCTAATTCGGTGTGATATGGAGACGGATCCGTGTCATCCGGAAAGGACGGGAAAGAAGACGCGTGTGATGAGGAAGCGAACGGAAAAATAGATTCGTCGAAAGTGACATGACGAGAAAGAATAATTTTATTTGTGGTGAGATCTAAACATTTATACCCCCGATGGTGAGAGGGGTACCCTAAGAATACACAAGGAGATGATCGATGTTGAAGTTTGTGTGATATTGTGGCGGTTTTGTTTGGATAACAAAGACAACCAAATACGCGAAGATGATGGTAAGAAGGAGTTGTAAGATACAACGCTTGGGTGGGAGATCGATTTTGAATTGTGGTGGTGGGTAAAATGTTTAGAAGATAGCAAGATGTTTCCAATGCATGAGGCCAATAGCAAGCCGGAAGAGATGCATGGAAAAGAAGAGAACGTATCATATTTGTGATTGTACGGATGATACGTTCCGCCTTACCATTTTGAGGGGAGGTGTATGGACAAGAAAAACGGAAATTAATGCCGTGGGTATGGAAAAAATTGTGAAAATTTGAGTTGTTGAACTCCCTACCCATGTCGCATTGAAAATTTTTAATAGTCCGATGAAATTGAGTTCGAACCCATTGGTGAAAATGCACAAAAAGCTCATAAACTTGAGATTTGAATTTGATGGGAAAAACCCATAAAAAATGTGTATAATCATCAAGAAAAAGGAGATAATACTTGAATCCGTCCTTACTCTCAACCGGTGACGTCCAAAGGTCACTATGGATGAGATCAAAGGGTGCAAAGGTAGTGGTAAAAGACCGTTCAAACGGAAGCTTGTGATGTTTGCCCAATTGACAAGCATGACAGATAGAGGAGAATTTCTCTTTATTACAACGAAAAAAAGAAGAATTCTTAAGAAAATCTAGAACAGGCGCTCCAGGATGACCTAAACGAGCATGCCAAAGACTGGGTGACTCAATGGATAGAGCGTGAACTTGGGATGACTTGGTGACAGGATAAAGTTCCCCCGAACTATTGCATCTCAGGCGTATGGTCCCCGTTTGCAGATCCTTCACAGAAAAACCAAATGGATCAAATTCGACACTAGCACGGTTATCAGTAGTTAAACGTCGTACGGAAACAAGGTTCTTAACAATTTGTGGTGCGACAAGGACATTAGATAAGTGTAGGGGATTTGTGGTGGTTGGAAAAGTGGTTTCTCCAATACCTGTAGAAGGAATACGCATGCCATTGCCAACAATTATCGAATTTGAAGGACCATTATACGAAATAGACGAGAGTGTACCTGGAGTGTGAGTCATGTGAGATGTTGCGCCGGTGTCCATGTACCAATTATTATCCGTCGGATTTAACGTCATAGTAGCAAACGATGAATCCAAAGCAGTAGGCTGAAAATTATAGGCCATGTGGGCCTGAGTGTGCTGCGTCATTGGGCCAGGCCCAAGAATGGAGGGTTGCTGAAGGGGGTAAGCAGAGAAAGGCTGCTGTGGGCCAGATTGTGTATGGGCCGGAATCCAGGAGTGCTGAGGTGGGCCTGGAGGAAGGTGGGCCGCATGCTGCTGCTGCAGGGGAAGCCAACCGCGTGTTGCGTGCCACACAAAACGCTGGGTAGGGTTTCCATTGCCGGACTTCTGCTTCCCCTTGCGGCCTCGACCACGTTTGTTCGACTGGTCCGTCGGAGTCGATGTGGTTCCTGACTGGGGCGGTGTGGTGGCGCCAGAAGCCGGAGGTGAGCCGGAGCCGGTGGAGGCGGCGTTCCGAGTAGCTGCAGTAAGGGCACTGGTAGAACCGGATTGAGACGCCATTCGCGTTTCTTCCAACTGAAGTTGAGACCGAGCTTTAGTGAACGAGGGAAGCGGGTCGGATTGTTGAATAAAACTCGCCGCAGCATTATACTCAGCGGGTAAACCCGAAATAAGTTGAAGAACAAGTCGAGTATCGGGAACCGGTGAGCCAACTCCTTTGAGTTGATCTGCCAAGGACTTAAGTTGGAGGCAATAAGCGTTAATAGAGGCGAATCCAGATAACTTACAGTTTGAGAACTCGTGTTCGAGATAAACAGCACGAGTATTTTTGTTATCTTGAAATATGTCTTTGACTCGATTCCAGGCTTGAAGCGCCGTATCATCGGAGTCAAGGATTTGCAGCAGTATATCCCGGGAGACTGTACTGTATATCCATTGAAGGACCGCTGCGTCAACCTGAAGCCATAAAGAGTCGTCAATGTCCGTAGGTTTGGAAACTTTCGCGTCGATGTGATCAAGGACGTTGTGAGCTTTTGCTGTAACTCGAAAGAGAGTAACCCAGGAAGCATACGGAGTGTCATGGTCAAGGACGAGAGCGATGTTGTTCTTGATGTTGGATATTCCGAGTGCGGAATGAAAAGACGGTTTCCGATCGGTAGCCATTGAAGAAGAACGAAAAAGAAAAGGGAGAGACGGCCGTAGGTTTTAGAAAGAGCGGAAGAGGGTTAGAGGAACGATAACCTCTGATACCATGTGAGATTCTGATAAATTCCCCTTAGGGTTTCCATTTACTGATAGGTCATATATATAACCATCGTATTTACAATAATTACAAAGGCAACCCTTAATTATATTCTATTTACATATAATTGCTATCAAAACTAGTCATATCCGCACCTACGCGGACACATTTATATATTTGATGTTTTTTTCAATAAAATATCATAAATTTTTGTACGTAAAAACTAATTATATTTTTATAAAAAATATTAAATTAAATATTTTTAATTTATCGCCACAAAAGTTTTATAAATTTTTTTTTATATAATTTTTAACTTACAAAATCTTACTTTAGACTTTTAGCATTGTGAATAATGTTTGTAAAAAAATTAAAATTATTAAAAAACAGTTTTTAAACTCTTTTCTAAAAAACGAATTAAAATTTTTTTTAGTTAAAAAAACGAATTAAATTTTTTTAGTTAAAAAAACGAATTAAATTTTTTTAAAACTCCTTTTTAGTAAAATAGTTTATTTGAATAAAAAACATCCAACTTTTTCTTTAGAAAAAAAAAATATATATTTAAAAAAAAGTAAAAA
>BSUD01000003.1:135901990-135919325 GCA_033239045.1 Fagopyrum esculentum
TTGTGGCACGTTGTTAATTTTTTTTTTTAAACTAACGAAAGATTTGAAATTTTCTAACAAAAAAAATAACTGTTAAAAAATTTGACGGCCTCACAGATTTGTAGTCGAAGTAATATGAACAAAAAAATTTTCTTGGAATCTGAATAAAAAAATAAAATTAATAAATCTGAATCAAAATTAAAAAATTTTGTAAAAAACCGAAATTGAAAAAAAGGGCGAAATATTTAATAAAAAAAACCAAAACTTAAATTGTTAAAACAAAAAAGAAAAGACGGTTGTAAAAAACCGAATTTGTAGTTGAAATAAATGTTAAAACAAAATCATAAGAGAAATATTGAAAAAAAAAGTAATGAAATGTTTTAAGAGAAATATTGAAATCTTTTAGATGGGTATTGTAAGCTATTGAAACTCTTGTTCTTGTAAGTTGTTGAAACACCGGTTCTTAAAAACAAATCACGGAAGTATGAGAATTGAAGCAGATGTAGGAAACAATTGGGTTATTTGCTACAAATTTCACATATTCTCGAACTATAGATTACACACAACACATAAATCGTAAAAACAGAAAAGACAAAGAGAGGATAAGGAGGCAGGCGATTGTGAACGGATTTGAAGATAAAAACGTAGATTTGAAAATCGATTATATTGAAAATTAATAAACGATAGCAAAACGAAAGCGATGATTGAAAATCGGTATAAGAAAAGGAATGATAGTAAGGGGATAATAACGTACAAAATAACCTAAAAACGATATGACGAAGCAATGTAGAAATTTCATCAAATTATTAGAACCGTAAAAAAGATGAAAGAACTTTGATTAGTATTGGAAAACAAGAACCGGATGGAAGACGACTGGATATTTTTTGTATATATAGTGTGAGATATAAAACGTACAAGAGAAGTTTAAGTTTAATTGTCACCCAACGGAAATCGTGTAATTGGTAGATATTATTAGATTTAGTAGATTTTGATATATATTGTTTGGATATGTTTTTTAACGAACAAGAGAAGTTTAGGTTTTATCCCAATGTAAATTGTGTTAGCGGATAACAATGCAGAAATTTTGTAGATTTTGGTATTATTAAATTTAGTCAAAAAAAAGATTTTTTTAAAAAAAACTTCGTTTTGTTTTTATATGTTTTTTTAATGTACATGAGAAGTTTAGGTTTTATCCAAATGTAAATTGTGTTAGGGGATAACAATACAAATATTTTGTAGATTTTGATATTATTAGATTTAGTTAAAAAAAAGGTTTTTGTTTCAAAATTTTATTTTGTTTGGATATGTTTTTTAACGTACGCGAGAAGTTTAAGTTTTATCCCGACGTAAATTGTGTAAGGGAATAACAACACAGAGATTTTGATATTATCAAATTTAGTTAAAAAAATATTTTTTTAAAAAAAGTTTGTTTTGTTTGGATATGTTTTTTTAACGTACAAGAGAAGTTTAGATTTATCCCAACGTAAATTGTGTTAGGGGATAACAACACAAAGATTTTGCAGATTTTGATATTATTAGATTTACTTATAAACACATTTTTTTTAAATTTGTATTAGTAAAAAAAGATTTATTGGCTTAATTTGTGATTTAGTAAAATATTTAATCCAAGAAAATCGTGGGAGCGCCACGTCAGCACTAGTGTAGTGTACCTTAGTAGAGTATATAGAAGTAAATTTAGTTATAAATTTTTTTTAAAAAAATATTATTTTAGTAAAAAAAATTTTTATTGGCTTAATTCGTGATTTAGTACAAGATTTAATCGGACAAAAATCGTGGGAGCACCACGTCAACATCAATGTAGCGTGTTTTAGTAGAGTATATAGAAGATTGTGAAAAATAGTATTTGTTTGAAAAATCAAATGAAATATTAAATTTGTTGTTTTATAAAAATAATGCAAGCTCGAATAATATATTATCTTGTAATTTTTTATGAAACTTTTAAAAATTATTTCATTTTGTAAATAAAATTTATCTTTTTAACAATTGAAATGAAAATAATTTTTTTTTTTTTAAAAAGTTCAAAATTAAATGAATAAAATTTAAAATTTAAAATTAAATGTATAATTATAAAATTATATGACTGTATTTATTGTAAAAGTGGATTTGAAAAAACAAAAGGTAATTTCGATTTTTGCAAAGGAAACTTTGGCTGACAATATTTTTTAGTTAATTATATAATTTGTCAGAAATCTTTTTTTTTTGCTAATATTCGTTTAATTTTTAAAAATATACTTTTTTATGATAAGTTTATAAATATAGTCAAAATTTACATTGTATTTTTTTAAAAAAAACAACGAATTGCACGTGGCTAATTATCAAAAGTTTAAGCATTCCAAAATTTAAATACATTAATTAATTAGCCTGCCTTTACCGGATGATATATATTGCATATTTGGTATTTTACGGTAGACTTTGATATATTATGTCATACTGATAGTATGACAATATTTGATGTATTAAGCCGACGGTGTGTTTGAAATATCTTTGTGGAGTTATGATACATTTTACGTATGTGGTATTTATCCACATGTATTCGTAGGTAAATTAATTAATGTATTTATATAATACATGTTAAATTTTGGTATTTAGCCATATATATGTAAATGTATAGTTTATTGATGACTAACAACTTATGACTAAATTATCTTTTATTAAGGTCAAATAAAATTTTTATTATTTTATTTCTTGATCATTATAAATATTTAAATTAAGTTCCGTATTGTCTCCGAACTTCGTATAACAAGTTCAATTTAAAATCTTCACTAAAACACATATTAATTAGATTATATTAGGGATGGATATTTTAAGCAGGACAGGACAAGACGGGATTTACAATATTCTTTTTTCGTCCTGCAAAGCCCGCAAGAATTATTAGCTCGTTTTATTCAACATTTGTAATTGTGTTCTCTCATGCTTAAATACACAAATGATAAAAAAAAAAAATTGGATGAAAAATAAATGAATGGTTATGAAGACAAATTAAACAAAATTGGTGGACACAAATTACATATAAAAAAAATTAGTTACCAAATAAAAGTTGAAAAATTCATGTGTACCCTAAGGAATATCCCTAGAATATAAAGCATACCACTATGTTTGTTACAAAGATTTAAGGAAATTGGGGGGACAAACTAGATTTGAGGCATTGACTAGATCTGATGATATTATTATAGTTGTAGCCTTCTAGGGTTCTTTATATGGGATAAAAAGGTGAATCATTATAAATTGAAGTGATTTGATTGGCATAAACAGCAGTACCACACCGGGTAATAATGAGTCAATCAAAGGGAAACACTTTTTTTTACCACTTTCAACCAAAGAAGTAGGCAATAGCCCATGCCAATAAAGCAAACAAGAAAATACATATTTGGCCCCTTTGACAAAGTTGTCTTTGCTACCATTAATTTTACTCGGTTTTGCATCCAGAAAAAATACTCAATAATTGCTAACTAAATCAAAATGCATAATGTATCTCAAATCTGCAAATTATACATCAATATCTTTCAAGGGTGTCCATTATAAGCTAATTGATGCAAATAGTTTAGAATCCAACTTGTACAACATAAAACCACCATTTAAAGATGTAATCTAAGCATCAGTTAATCGAGAGATCAATACCTTCAAGCTGAACCGCCCTCACCGTGATTGCCCGAGTGTTCAAATGCCGGCTTTTTCGTTGGGTTAGACTCCACACTGATTGAGGTTGGTGTGACACGCTTGATTCCTCTCCCAACAACGCCTAAATCTGTCACTCCGGGATTTCCGTTTGTCTGTGCAGTGGGCACAGTTGGAGCTTTGCTATTAGAAGCAGCACTGACAGACGAGCTGGCAGGAGGTGGTGCACACTTGTCGTCACCTTTGCTAGCAGCCTTGGCAGACACCATACCCAGTAATATATCAGATAGTATAGATGTCGGATTCATGACCAGCTGTTGCAAATCTTCAAGCTAGAATAGAAAGAATAACAGAAGAGGCTGAGTCAGGCAACGAGTCATAGGTCCACATCAAAGACTAGGTACTAGATGTAAAATTACTTGCCTTCTTCTCAAGCTCACCCAACAGATCACTAAGAGTTTCAATCTCGGTCTTTTTTTCTGAAACAGCATTAGCAGAACCATCGCCATTAGATGGCAGGTTGGCTGCCTCAGCTGCAACTGATGTAGGTTCAACTTCAGGCATATTTTTTAATTCTTCAGTTAGTCGTTGCACCCTTGATTTACAAATAGATATTGCCTTCTCACAGTACGGAATAGCTTCTGAAGATTTGGACCCAAATTCGAAACACAAGCAGATGCGGAAGTTTCTGTATTGTCCAGTCAAGATCACAACAGAAATGGACTATAATTTAATCTTCTTTTTGTGAGCGTAGCAAAATGGTCAATCCTAAATCTAACAGCAAAAAAGCAAGTCAGGGAAAGCCAAACAAATGCACAAAGGATACAGCTCAGCAATATAACGACTGTCTGGTTCAGCAATACGCTCCAAAATGGCTAGTGCTTTTTGATAATCACTTAAAGATGTCTCAAGATCCTCTGTGAATCCAAAGGAAACAAAATCTCAAATAAAGCAAGCAAATATGCAATCTGAATTTTGGTAGCAAGACCTACTAGTGCTAGAATAGAGACTCTTTCAATTTACCTCTTTCCAAAGAAACTTCAGCCAGTGCTGACAGTATATCAACTTTTTCCAGCGTGTCACCGGGGGTTTTCTCAGCAATTGCACGAGCAAGATCAAGCATTTTCCATGCCGAATCTAAGTCAGACTCATCTTCGTCACCTTCATCACCTTCATCCACATCCTCATTATCACTTTCATCACCTTCATCTTCCTTGTCTTTCCCATTAGAAGCTATATCAAAAAAGAAATAGTAGTTTTGGTCATAATCCCAAATAGAAAATTCCCTCTTATACTATTCAAACAAGAAATAAACAAAAGGCGTGACACATATTTTACTGATAGTACACAAGTGACAGCAAATAATCCTTTGGAATTGTTCACTTTAAATAATTTTGCTTCGACGATCAAATAAGTTGCACAGATCATACTTGTGCAACTAAAACTTTATAGCTCTGATTTTAGAAAGTATCATAATAACTCCCAATCCTCCTGAAATGTGCAAAGATCAAGCATTAAAGCCAAAAAAATTAATAAAATACCATCAAGTAGTATACTATTTTCTGCCACACTACCTTCCTCATTTGAGTTTTTCTCTAGCACAGCAGTATTAGATGCAGAAGCAACCGAACTTTCACCAGCTGCATCGCTCTTCGTAGACCCATCCTTATCAGAATCTATTGGTGATTTTGCATCCTTCTTTGGCATACCGCCAAATGGATCAGCCTCCTCCTGAGCTTTATACAGCAGTGCACAGCCATATTTGTAAAACGCATTAACACATTCTGGAGAAAGCTCACCATGATGGGCAACCCTGATCAAAACAAAAATTTTGAAATGAATTTCTGATCAATTTTAGAATTATAAAACATGTTAAAAAAGAGAAGAACCATTATCGATATTTGTTATGCTCACTTGATGAATTCAGAATTCAAAGTATATCTACAAATAACTAAAAGTAAGCATAGAGAACTGGAACACAACTGCTATTTTAATATACTTCAAGACAGAACTCTACAAGTATACACTATACACTTAAATATTTTAAAATAGGGTAAATTACATAGAACCACCCTAATATACTCAATTGACACAAAACCACCTCTAACATAACCAAAAATTACTATGAGCAGTGGACGATCAAATGCAATCTTGGTTATAAAGGATTGATTTGTGAAAAAATGGCCTATGTAAAAGCTTTTGAGAAATTTACTCTATCGAACAATTCCTCTCTAAAATTATCCATCATCCAAACCAGATGCAACAGAAAATGAACAATAACAGCAGCCTTCCAACTGTTTCATCAGTTTTAGCAAATGGATAAGAAAGTGATGGTGACTTCTTCAGATGGTTGATATTACAAATTGAGTGCATGGAAGTATGGATCAAAGAAGAAGGTTTGTAACTACATAATCATCACACTCAGGTGGTAGAGATAATATAACCATTAGTGTCAGATAGTTCAGATTGAGGAAATGCAATAAGAGTTTTATGCAAAGTAATGAGCATAGTAGCATCAGTATCTGCAACTTTTGATGCCTAAGCAATCAACTTAATGATTGCAAAGTTATCACATATATCTTTGAAGAGCCTACTTCAAGAAATTAGAATGTAAGGGTTTTATGATATAAACCCATAAAGGCTCTTCAGCAGAGGGCAAAGATAAGAATTTAAAAGTTTCGAGGTTATATAGATAGCAGATGCCTTGAGAATTTTATGTTTTAGGCACCTCAAACATCTTCAATAGCCATACGCTTATCCTTGTTATATATTGCTGAACTAATTTTGCCATAATTTCATTGATATAGTTGCTGCAACAATTCCATGTGTCGTCTAACAGCAAGGGTCTAGGGTTTACGTTCCCAAAACAAGTAAATTCAAGATGTCGTATATAAACTACAAAACAACGTCACCGTGCTTTCGGTCCCGAGCACCTGAACTAAGCAGTTTCAACCAAATGCAAAAAGGCGCCAGTTTTATTAGCGCTATTCAGCAGTGAACCAACCAACCAACAAAAGAAATTAACTAATTCAGAAAATAGAAAAATGGAAGACGGAAAACCTGATTTCTAGGGCACGGCTGTAGCAATCGACGGCCTCAGCGTAGTCACCAGCCTTGGAGGCCTTGACTCCTTTCTCAGTGAGCTCGTCGGCTAGTTCCAGAGAGTCCTTGCCGTCGGCAGATGCGCCGGCTTCGTTCTTGCCGGAGGATTCGGAGGCGATGGTGACTTCCTGGGAAGGGAGTGAGGTCTCCTCCATTTTGGGGGTTAGGGTTTGGATTGAGTAGGAGGAGGACAGAAGATCTGTCAGTGAGAGTAGGGAACTTTGAACTGGAATTTGAGATCAGATATCGGACAGAAGAAGATTTTAATGAGAGAGAGCATGCAATGGAAGAGGCGGAAGATTTATGGAAATTTGGGTTTCCGCTCGCGCCTTCGACAGGTTCAGTGCACACAAGGGCAGAATTATGTATAAACATATAACTTGACTTACCTTTCGTATAATATCCCGCCCACATGAGAATTGAGAAGGATTTCAGCTCACTTTAAATAACCCTCTCGTAAACTTACAAAAATCTCCACCCGCATCTATACGATTGTACCTACAAAAGGTCCGTTTGAAAACCACAAACTTATTGTAGGTGTTTGTAGTTAAAGGTGAAATAGAAATTGAAATAAGTAGCTGATTAGAGTAGTTGATGTATTTTGATAAACTTGTTTAGCGTTTGAGAAGTACTAGTTTATCGAAGCTGATAGAAATGTAAAATTACCAATAAGGGCTTCATTAATAGTATAATTTATACGTTTTTTTTTTGTAAATACTTAATTGAGATTATTACCAAAAAAACATGATTAGTACTAATAGATAATTATTTATATTATAATTTCTAAATTGTAGTTAAAAATTATATTATATCTTGCTGTTAAGAATCAAGTTATAAAGACACATCTACATACTTGGATTGTAGCTCTCATTGCGCTTGTAATCCACTCGGCTATCTCCACCATTTTTTGAGAGCATGAATAACACTTGTACATTTTGGAACAACATACACAATGACAACTTGACCCCCTAAAATAGCTATTTTGCACACATTCACACCGTGCATACATAGCAATAGCTGAAATTGAGCAAGCTATAACTTTCATTCATGAGGACCTTAATATGGATTGCATTTTTCAAGCTCATTCTCTTTCCTTGATCTTCTCCACCAATAAGAAGACTGATAGCAACCAAAATCAGTCATGACAGTGAGGACTCATGAAAACAACATACACGATTGCTAAATCAATCATGACATTCAATCATTTACAAACCAACAACCGAGATAACCACCAAAATAGCAGCCAAACAACAACATCGAGTCATCAACATTGAGTGAAGAACCTTGTTAACACACATACAAAGATCAACAAAGGTATTTGAGTAATTGAGAATCCAAACAACCACCAATACAACAACCAAAATTTAGTAATAGAGAGCGTGTTCTTTTCATAGAAACCGGTGAAGAAAGCTATAAACTAGTGTCAATTGTTAATAAGTTCTAGAAATCAGAAACTAAATTGCACAACTATGTTATCATAAATATAAGTTCAATTACAGACCATGAACCTAATAGAAGTGATATTATATTTTCAATATAAGGAACTAGATGGATAAACTAGCTATTTATTAAAGAAATTGGTTCTAAAATGAGTAAAAAATACAGAGGATCCCAATCTTTAACACCTATATTTTAACACCATTTTCATGACAAAAAGTGTTGAATAGCAGTTCCTCTTGTTTTTGAATCGTCAAACCAATATTTTCAGTAAAGTTGAGCATCTTTTCCTTTTGCTTTGGTGTGAACTTTGTCCTGAATCTCTTCTTTAATATCTGATTATTACTATGATTCTGAAGGAAACATACAATGCTAACAATGAAGAATTAAAACATATGGAATCAAACTTACAATGTCATGTTTAGATTTTAAAACTCTTTTACTTGCTTTCATCCAAAAAGAGAAGAAGAAAAAATAATGTAAGTGGAGATTTACAGAAGAGAAATGTCCAATCCAAGAACACATTTTCTTCTTCTTCTTCTTCTTCTTCTTCTTCTTCTTCTTCTTCTTTAGTGGATTGTCACTATTGATCTTAATCTAGTTTCTTTTTTTTTTTTGCGGTATTTTTATACCCCCAAACCAAGATTCAGTTATCTAAGTGACAATAGATTCCTACAAAACCTTACATGAACAATGAGAATTCATTGTTCAATTCAAAAGACCTAATCTTGTACATATTCCAACAACACATATGTCTAATTTGGAAAGATATTTCAATTCATTTCATATTCAGATACATCCCAACAACATATATGTCTAATATTTTTTTTATTTTACTAGCATATAAATAGCACTAACCATAATCATCGGCTTAAATGAGAAAAGAGATAGGGCTCAATGATAATCGGTTCTGAATGAAACGTGATAACTACAAATATGAAATGAACTGAACCAAAAATTTGTGAAATAAAGTGGGAGAAGAGAATAGATAGAGGAGAAAATTGCTTTAACTTGGAGAAAGTAAGAGGAGAATCAAATTTGCGTACCTTTGAAAGGGTAAAATTGAGAAGCCAACTTACTTCATTCCCGTTATCTGCTCTGAATCTGCTGAAGAAAACTCATCACCTTCATCTTCTTAATTTGGCTCTTCATTCTCTGCATTCTTCCCGCCAAACACCAAAAAGAGGGATGAAGATGAAAAAACACCATAATCTTCAACTTCAGTTGCATAATACCTCACACCGAACGCACCCTTAGTATCTCCATTTTTGTTTCTATGTGCATATATACTTCATTTTTTCTCAAACTTGTATAGGACCCCCAATTTCATTGAAAATGCACAGATGATTTCACGGGTAGAAACTGTAAGTACAAAACCAATAAAGAGATCCCAAATTAGTCCACAACCATCCTAGAACAATTCATATAGTTCTAAAAACCAATAAAGGGATCCTATATTAGACAATGATGACCATATTGAGCAACATCCAATACAAAGTAGATGCATAGTAACTTTCGTTGGCATACAATGGTTGCGCATCTCTATTGAGTGTGTGCTTACACAATTGACCCATTAATATGTCCTATCAATTAATGAAGCTACCATTTCCCTCTTTTGTCAGCTCTCCTTGCTGTAATTGCTTCCAAGTTAGAATTGTCAAAATTTATGGAAGCAAAACAAGGTAAACATCTTCACAAATACAAAATTTTGAGATGCAGAGCTTTTTAATCCTTGATTCCAAAAATACCGAAAGGGGTGAATGCGAAACCTCGAATCTCAAAACGAAAATTTCTAAACTAGAGTTACAAAGTGAATGAAACATATGAATTGGAACACGAAAACTGTGAGAATGTGGATGAATTCCCCTTAGGGTTTTCGTCAACAGACGGCTCATATTAATAATGAATACGAGTTTACATAATTACATAGGTTAGCCCTCTATTTACAACAATTACGTAATCTATCATACCCCGTAGTCGAAACTGGAGGAGGTAGTACAATAAGACTGAATCTAAAATCTAGAAACAATTGTCTTGGAAGATCCTTTATAAATATGTCTACATACTGAAAAGCCGATGGTACGTGAAGAACTCAAACGTGACCTCGAGCAACCTTATCCTTGACAAAGTGAATATCAATCTCAATATGCTTCGTTATTTGGTGTTGAACTGGATTGCTGGCAAGATAAGTAGCAGAAATGTTGTCAGTATAGACAATGGATGCTTTGGCAAGTGGGCAATGTAGCTCGAGCAAAAGGTTGCGAAGCCAAGAGCATTTGGAAACAACATTGGCAACTCCTCGGTATTCTGCCTCTGCACTAGATCGGGAAACAACAGATTGTCGTTTGACATACCATGAGATTAGAGTGTCATTGAAAAAGACACAATAACCCGAGGTTGAACGGCGTGTATCAATGCAGTCGGCCCAGTCAGCATATGTGTATGCAATGAGATCATATTTCGGAGAAGAAGAGATGATGATACCTAAAGATGACGTGCCAAAGATGTTGCAGATGATGCGCTTGAGGGCAGCAAAATGAGCTTCTCTGGGGTCGTACATAAATAGGCACACATGCTGTACTGTGAAACTGATGTCAAGTTTGGTGAAGGTTAGGTACTGAAGTGCCCCAACGAGACTCTTGTAAAGCGTCGGATCACTAATAGCTGGGCTAGATGAAGCATTTAACTTGACTGGCGTCTCAGCAGGGGTAGCAGATGTGTTTTTTTTCAAATAGATTTTATACTATGCTTACAGCAAAGAATTTACAAAAGATACTATCTGTGAGGGAGAGGAGGGGGAAAAGAAGATGAGTACATGAGTGATTAGATGAGGGGAATGCTTCTTATTAAAGCCCAAGTAATTGAGGCGTTTGATCTATTTTTCCAGTGACTTGCGATGTAGCTTTTGGTGGAGCTGATGATGTTGTGAGCACATGTGGTTTCATGGGTGAACCTTTGATTGAAGATGATGTCATTACGAGATTTCCATATGAAATAGTTGTATGCGGTTATGGTAGAGATGGTGGCATGTGATGCAAGGTCGCTTCTCTTGCGGTTCATCTGATTGAGCCAGTTCCAGATATCTATGAGGGAGAGGAGGGGAAAAAGAAGATGAGTACATGAGTGATTAGATGAGGGGAATGCTTCTTATTGAAGCCCAAGTAATTGAGGCGTTTGATCTATCTTTCCAGTGACTTGCGATGTAGCTTTTGGTGGAGCTGATGATGTTGTGAGCACATGTGGTTTCATGGGTGAACCTTTGATTGAAGATGATGTCATTACGGGATTTCCATATGAAATAGATGTATGCGGTTATGGTAGAGATGGTGGCATGTGATGCAAGGTCGCTTCTCTTGTGGTTCATCTGATCGAGCCAGTTCCAGATATCATGGTTATATGGGTAAGGTGGTGGAATTTTGAGCCAATTTGAGATGAGTTTGAGGACAAGCTTGGAGTAGCTGCAGTGGTGAATGATGTGGTCGACGGTTTTGGTGTGGAGGTTACATAGTTTGCTAGTAGTGTCCAGGGTGGTGTTCCAAGTATGCATGTAGGAGAGGGTGGGGAGTCGGTTATGGCTTGCAAGCCATGAGATGAAGCTGGCCTTTGGGATGTTCAAGCCACTCCAGATGGTGCTTGCCGGGTAGGGGTTTTGAAGTATGATGGCCGGCCGGAAGAGATTGTAGGCTAAAGTGGTGGAGAATTTACCGTTTGGTTTTGTTGTGTTGGTGATGAAGTTGGTACCATTTGGCATGGAGAGGATCTCGTCCCTGATTTTGATGATTTGACTCCAAGTATAGCTATGCTTGTAGTTGAACTTGTAAGTCCAGATGGTTTGATTTTTGAGGATGTTTTTGTTGATCCAATCAACCCACATGTTTTCAGAGTGATTTGAGGGGTCCAGTTCGAAGATGAGTTTCACAAGGCATGCTTTGTTCCAAGAGAGGAGTTCCTTGAAACCAAGACCCCCATCCTGCTTAGAGCGGCAGACCGTGTTCCAAGTGATAAGAGCCCGGTGGCTGGAGGCAGTGCCGGACCAGAGGAAGGATTTGAGAAGACTTCTGATTTTGATCATGATGGAGTTGGGGATGCATAGAACAACACACCAGTAGTACTACAGGGCATGGAGGATCGAGACAGAGACTTGAGTTCGGCCAGCATATGACAGGTTCTGGGCGCTCCAAGAGTTGATTCGTTGGGTGATTTTGTTGATGAGGGGGGTGTAGTCAGCAGGGCTCGGGCGCTTACTACCGATTGGGATGCCCAAATAGGTGAACATAAGCGATCCAAGCGGGATACCAATGGAGCAGGCGAGCGAACTGTAGACAGAATGTGGAAGGCCACCCAAGATCAGCGAGGATTTTGCAAGATTGATGTGAAGTCCGGAATAGTTGCCAAACGCGTCAAGAGTTCTTTTAAGGATGTTGGTTGAAGTTTCGTCGCCTCTACAAAATAACATAATGTCATCTGCAAAACAAAGATGGGTTAGTTGAGGAGAAAAGCATTTGGGATGGTGGTTAAAGTCTGGGTTTGTGGAGTTGATCTTGAGCATAGAGGACATGACTTACATAGCCAAAACAAAGAGCGGTGGGGAGAGTCCCTTGTCTTAAGCCCCGAGTGCCTTTGAAGAAGCCATGAAGAGACCCATTTAAGTTCAGAGAGTAGGTGGCTGTTTTTATACAGGCGCTGATGAGGTGAACAAAGTGGCTTGGGTAACCAATTCTGTGGAGGCAATTTAGCACAAAGTTGTGGTCGATCATATCAAAGGCCTTTGAGAGGTCGATTTTGATTGCAGCTCTAGGGGAGAGATGTCTTTGGTTATATCCCTTGAAGATTTCTTGACATAGAAGGATGTTATGCTGGATAGAACGACCTTTAACAAATGCACCTTGGTAGTTTCCAATAATCGAAGGGATTGTCTCATTTAATCTGTCAGCAAGGATCTTTGCAATGATCTTGTAAGGGATATTACAACATGAGATTGGACGATAGTCAGAGGGCTGACTGGGATTTTCCTTCTTGGCAATGAGGGAAAGAGACGTGTGGTTTAGACCATGAGTGAGGCGCCCCGTATTGAAGAAGAGTAGGATGGCATTTGTGAGGGTCGACCAAGTTGAGTTCCAGGTGTTCTTGTAAAAGTAAGAGTTGAAACCATCCGGGCCAGGAGCCTTACAATCGCCAATGCTATGAAGTGCAGACTTGATGTCCGCCTCAGAGATCTCACGACTAAGAATTGTGGCAGCCGCATGTGAGATAGAGGGGAGCGAGCAGTTCGGGAATATATTTGCGGGGATGTGGGGACAAGCAGGGTTCAAGATATTGGAGAAGTGGTTTACAAGGATCTGAGAGATTCTCTCCTCATTTGTAGTAGGGCAGGCAGTTGGGACAGAAGGGTCAGTGAAGCTTCTGATCTCATTGAAAGCATGACAGAATTTGATACATTTGAAAAAATAGGAATTGCATTGATCACCCTGATGACTTGAATTATGACCTATTTTCAGGCATGTATTTATATAGATTTTCCTTTTATTTTGCATGCATAGACATACATTCATGACATTTATGGTTATATTTACCAACTTTGCAAGAATAGAGGTCTACACAGAGTTTATTGCATTTGTAGGTAATTTGGCGAATTATGGAGCAAAAATGGCACATTTAAGGAATAAGCCTTGAAGCGGGACAAAAAGGAGCATAAAAGGAAGTTAGGACACGCCAAAGTATTTTCTGATACCGTCTGACGCGACAAAGTATTTTCTGATACCTTCGGACGCGGCCCAAAGTATTCTCTGATACCATCTGACGCGACGCGGCCCAGAGTATCTTCTGATACCAGCGGATTCGACTTCTTTTTAGCCCAAATATTTAGGATTTTATCTTTAAACCCTAGGTTTATCCCTATATAAATCGGAGAGCCTTCAACATTGAAGGGAAGTCAAGTTCTCCAAAGGGAGACTAGAAGGAGCCAAAATCTCCAAGAGGGAGACTTGAAGACTTGTACGCTGGGGACGCCCTACGAAAGGAAGAGATTTTGAAGGAAGGTTTGGGAAAGACGCACTTCTCTTTTTGAAGGCGGATTGACATCCCATTCTTCTTTGTTCCTTGAGATTTGTGAGAGATTCTTATTCTATCCTACATCTATTGAACGCAAGTTACTTTTGAGTTTTATTGACATTGGTTTTGTGTTTGTTATTGAGATTTCAAGGTTTTACCTTTTCTCCCTTTCATATTTGATATTTGATTTTACAATGAAGGTTATTAGCTAAAACCCTTTAGCAATTCTAAGGTGAAGGGTTGATAATTGTGGCTTAGATAATGATAGATCGATCATAAACAAATTGGACCCTGAGAGTTAGAGAAATATCGTCGACACCCTAAATCACGGCCTGTTCTTAGGTTTCCACGGCCCTAATTCTCAAGATCTAGCCTTGATTTACCCTAGTTTACGAACCTTGCTTTTACTTTAATCCAAAATTATAGATTTGCTTTAACCTAGTCTTGACTTGCCTTTCCTAGGTAGTAGTGAGACTCAACATCCTCTATTTCGGTTTCGAGTGTCACAACCTTAACCGTTTGAGCCTATCTTGATCCTTGGGTTACAAGTTTGGGTATTTGAGATCAATTCTTACCTTTAGATCCTTTCTATACTGAAGCCTCAACAACCTTTATAGAGAGTATCCTTAGGTAAGTCATACAAGGTTTTGGAACTTCACCGTACATTACCTTACATTCGTATACCTTTGCAATTCTCAACTCTGTCCTTATATCTTTAGTATATCTTGAATCGATTGCCACAACTGGATACCTGGATCTTTAGGGTTGCTGTTTTCCCTAATATATTTATAAAGCTTTACCTTTTATCGCTTGACAACTTTACAAATGAATTTGTTCCCCCCAAATCCCTAAGTTCGATACTCTGGAATTCTTGCTCTACTACGCCGATCCGTACACTGCGGGTTCACTTGCTTAATTTTAGTTTTATAAATTTAAAGCTTGATTGCACGCACGCTAAGTGGCGAACACACCCGCTTTGATCCATGAAGCCTTTGATAGTTGGGCTAAGGTAACTCGGAGATTGTTCATGTATCGGTTTAGAGCCTTGGTGGTATCACGTTCGGCAGTCAAGAGGGTATGGTCTAGAGGGGCAGATTGGAGGTTGGATTGGGTAGTGGCACGGGCAGTTTTGAGGCCATGAATATCGGAGCGGAGGGTTTCGAGGTTGCGGTTTGGGAATTTTTTCAGAGTGCATTTCAAAGTTTTGAGGTTTGAGGTGAGCTTTTGGATATCATCAACGTAGGGAATTGTTGGTGTTGTGATCCAGGATTGGTTTACGATGGTGTGAAAGTCCTCATGTGTGGTCCATGTGTTGCTAAACCTAAATTGACGCCGACAAGGATTCTTCGCATAAGGGTTTATAGAGATGATGCCCGGAGAATGATCAGAGAGTACAGGGCAATCAAAAAATGCCGAAGAGGTAAGGAACATGTTGGACCAGTACTGGTTAATGATGATTCTGTCGAGTTTGCTCCAGATGCGGGATTCGATTTGCTTGTCGTCCAAGCTGAGAGTGGTGTTAAAATCTCCCATGAGAATCCAAGGGGTATTGGTATTGAGAAGCCCAATAGAGGCGATGTTCTGCCATAGGGGGGTACGCTCGTCAGGGAGGTTGAAGGCGTAAACAAAAGAGCACTCTAGGGAGGTTTGGATGGAAGGCGTAGAAGTGGATATGAGCGATGATATGGAGCAGTGTATCATTTGGTCATTTGAGAGGATAGGGTTGAGAAGAATGGTGTTGGGATTCCACCACAGCCAGATACGACACTTTCGATCGGGAGTAATGTTTGAGGTATGAGCCCATCCAAGAATGAGTGAGGAGAGTTTGTCCATAGTACTTATGGAAAGCTTGGTTTTGAGGAGAGCCAAGACGTCGAGGTTATGGCGACTGATTAGGTCCTTTTATCATTTTCTGTTTGTTGGGGTGATTTAAACCCCTCACATTCCATGCTCTAATAATCATTGAGAAGTTGTGGAGTTCGGGATAGCATCCTTGATACTATCCACTAGGGTAGGGTTGGAGTGGTGATTGAAAGAGGAAGGAGTTGGAGTTGGGATGAGTCGGGTTGTGTAGTTTTTGGTGAGAGAGGTGTCGGTAGGAGGATCATTTGAGGGACTTTGTTTTGGAGCCATAGGGACTTGGGTATTAACCAGGGGGAGAGTTGGGGTAGAGATTTGTTGGGCTTGGGTTATTGCTAATGTGGGGTATATGGGGAAATATGGGTGTTGGACAGTGGTGGTGATCGGGTGTAGAGATGGGGAGGGGAAAGAGATACGTTGTGTGTCATCCGGGGTGGGAAGGATAGGATTAGGGTTTGTAGGGGGCGGAGGGGGAGGTCTCACAAAGGCAGTTTTGTTTAGCTACTTCAAAGGGGGCGTCAAGGTTTTGCATCTGTGTCCGAACACCTTACAGTTCATGCAATGCTCATGAAGCCATTCATAGATTATTTTTTGGGTGATAGATTCTCCGTCAGGTCCAACGAACTTGATCTCTCATAGCAAGGGTTTGGAGGCTGATACTTCAACAAGTATTTTTGCGAACCCCAGACGTTCGTGGTTAGCCGAACTAGAGTCTGTGAGGAGAGGTATGCCGATGGCTGATCCGATCTTGGCCAGCATGTGGGGTGACCAGAATCGATATTCCAAGTCATGAAGGGAGACCCAGATAGGAATGGAAGATAGACTAGAGTAGTCCAGGGCCAAACCGTGGTGCCATCGTTTGAGGAGTAGAGAGGAATCCCCACTGACTATCCAGGGGCTGTTTAGGAGTATAGAGTTGTGATCATCTTCTGAGTGAAAATGAAAAATGAACACTCCATGTTCATTACGTCGAATCAGAGGTTTAGCAATGGAGTTCCAATTAAGTTTGTGAAGGTTTGCATCCTGTGGAATGCAATAGGTCGGCCTAGAGGGAAGCCGATTAGGGTTTTGGACCATTTGGATAATGTGGCCGCAATGTCAGTCTCGGAGAAAGGAATAATTCCACTTTCAAGGCATGGGGAGAAGGAAAGGGGCACGTGGGACTTATCATTTATTAGGAGAGACTTAAAAGAGACCATTGGAGTGACAACTTTTTGTGCGTCATCATCATGGGAGCATTGAATGGGGGAGGAGGGGGGGGGGGGGGGGG
>BSUD01000003.1:135919537-135936036 GCA_033239045.1 Fagopyrum esculentum
GGATGGCTGGGCGGCCACACCGGAGTGGGGCAAGGCAGGGCAGGCAGGGAGCCTACACCGGAAAGTGGGAAGGGAAAAAAAGAGAGCGTTTTCGAGTATTACATGCTCGATGATTTGCAATTTGTCATAGCAGATGGTTTGCAATTTGTCATCTTTTCTCGGTCAACAATCTCACGAGCATATTTATCTTGGGATAAGAATAAACCAGAGGAAGTCTGACAAACAAATATGCCTAAGAAATAGGATAGAGGGCCTAAGTCTGTAAGAGAAAATTCATTTCACAAAAGTTGGATCAGATGTTTGCGTAAAACGTTAAAAGAAGCAGTAAGGATAATGTCATCGACATATAGAAGTAGATAGGCAGTCTCGGATCCCTGTTTATAAATAAAAATGGAGGAGTCACTCTTACTGCCGATAAATCCAATACGATGCAAGAATCCTACAAAACATTGGAACCATGCTCTAGGGGCTTGTTTGAGACCATAGAGAGATTTCTGCAAAAGAAAAACATGATTTGGTTTGGATGAGTCATTGAATCCTGGTGGTTAAAACATATATACCGTTTCATTAAGATGCCCGTGAAGGAAGGCATTTTGAACATCCAGCTGGTGAATGGACCAAGAGTAGGAAACGACAATGTTGAGTACCATACGGATGGTTTCCGGTTTAACAACAGGACTAAAAGTCTCATCACAGTCAATGCCAACCTGCTGAGAACATCCATTTGCAACAATGCGGGCTTTGTATCCCTCAAGGGAGCCATCGGATGTGTACTTATGCCGAAAAAGCCACATGCATCGCAAAAAATTAACATCAATAGGACAAGGAACCGGGACCCATGTCTTATTCCGCATAAGGGCTCGATATTCATCGAGCATGACAACGGTCTAGTACGGGTCTTGAAGAGCTACATTGTGGGATTTTAGTAAAGGGGATATATTGGCAGTGGAAACGTAGAGGTCAAAAACGGGTTTAGGTTTGACTATGCCGGACTGAATACATGTATGCGGTCGGGTCGAAATTAGCAAGGGTGAAGTTACAGAGTCAGTCAGATGTATAAGGAAAGGTGGTGAGGGGGAATCTCATTTGGGTGGTGTGGGATAGCCGGTGGCCCTGTAATAAGGATTGGGCCAGGAGCTGAGGAGGGCGTTGTTGGATTGGGCCAAACAAAATGGTAGGGCTAGGAGCAGCAGGATTAGTGAGCTGGAGTGGGCTAGGAAAAAGGGGCAGGGAGGCGGGCTGGCAAATTTGTGGGCCAAAGACTGTGAGGCGTGTGAGGGAAGCGGCAGGATCAGGTGGGTTGGGCCGCAAGGAGAGGAGGGTTGGGCTTGTGTCGTTGGGTGATGGTCATTGGCTACAACTAAGGGATTTAGCTATTACATATGGTACGAGGATGTATCAACGTCGAGAGGGAGGGAGAGACGGAATAGTATCCGGGGGGACACGAGAATGAGTGGAAAAAGGGAAGATGGATGATAACACGATTTATGATCTAGATTTAGGTAATCATTTAGGTAGATTTCTTACTCATTCATGCATGGTTTATCATTAGTTCGAGACGTTTTGCACTCAATTCATGTATTTTGCCGAGATAGACGTCTACACGGACTTGTACGCGTTTTGTAGGCATTTCGGGAGATTTAGAGCTAAAACGATGCGTTGAGGATCGTTCATCTAGATGACACACCCTCAGACTCATTGGGACGCAAATTAAGGGCTAAGGAAGACTCATGGAACCTTGCCAACACTAGCCACACACCAAATCACAGCTTAATGATCAAAGGCGAAGTTTCTGCATAGAATCACGGTTCTTTGACAAACCACGGCCGTGGAATCAACCGTGGATTTTGCCAGATTCTTGTGACAGCTGTGCCACGACTCTCATGGCCAGCTCATGCAAGTTTGTTATAAAAGTGGTCCTTCATGGGCTGTGAGAGGCAGCTGGGGGTATTTTGGGAGCAGCTCATCCATTATCCATTTCTCTCTAACAAATATATTCTCTCAAGAAGAAGATTTTTCTAGGAAGGAAAGTGTCAAAGAGAAGAAGAAGGGATCCATTGAAGAGGAGGAGAAGAACACACACCATAGCTTTCTTGTATTTCGGATTCTATTTCTAGAGTTTTATGAACCTTTGAACCTTCTTTTGGAAGGGTTGTAAGTTGCTCTAATTCTATTTTCGGATTGGTTTGTTTTTAAGTTCACTTGTTCATATCTTTTCCTTCATTATCTTGCAATGGATGTTATGATTTTGTGTTTGTTTGTTTCGATTTCCATTATGAATGTTGTAGGCTAAATTGATGTGGTTCTAGGGTAAGGAAAGGATGGTTATGGCTAGGGCTATGATAGGACGGACTTAGATTTACCTTTGGATGGCTTTTGCTTATGAACGTAGCTGCTGTTAGAAATCACGGGTAGTTCTTGTAGAACCACGGCCGTGGTCTAGGAAGAACAAACCGTGATTTTCCCTGGTTCGAAGGATCTTGCCTTAGATCTGTAAAATGTTGAAACCCTAAGTGTTTGTTGAGTTTAACCTACCCTAGGGTGACTTAGTGTAGTGACTAAGTGCTAGGAGAGACTTACCCGGTAATCCTTGCTCTTAGAATCCAAAGATGCCAAACCTTAGGTAGTGGCGAGCTTAATAAGCCGCCATTGGATTAGATGTGCTAGGATAGTTGTTTAGGACTTCCCTTTCCAAGACTTACCCGGTAAGGATAGGTTAGATCTCTAATTAACAATCCGGTTTGTGTAGAATTCCTATCCTTAGGTTCTTAGAGACTTACCCGGTAATGAGACCTTAGGAGTGGACTAGTTGGATCATGAGACCTACCCGGCAATTGATCCCAAATTAGATACACTTAATCCAAACATATCATAGTTAACCCAAAGAATGAATAGATAACTTGAGTCTTATGCCATAACCGGAACTTCCAACCCCTAGAACCCGTCTTTTCTATCTTTGATCTACATCTTGCTTAGTTTGTTTATTTGTGTTGATTCATAGTTTAGTTGATTGATTACTTCGCATGTATTGTGATCTTTGATTGATCACCAAAAACCAACCAAAAACATTTGAGATTTTCATTTCTTTATTTCTTTCTTTTCCTTAGACTTGGATCTTTACTAAACTCAATCACAATTTGAATCAATTTCACCTTAGTCTTTGTGTTCGACCTCGGAATACTAACCCTTCTACAAACGTCCCGTACACTGCGGGTTTCGCTAGGTAGTTAGGATTTAGTTCGAGTTATAAATTTAAAACCCAATTGCGCATCACAATCTTAGCGTAACAATGGACTCATCAAAAGTCATGACGGGAAATTATTATTTTGTGAGTGGCCAAGTCGAAACATTTAACACCCGGATGATGTTTAGAATACCCGAGAAAGACACATGGGCTAGAGCGATGTTGAAGCTTGTGGGAGACGGTGGCGCTTTGATTGGGATAACAAAGGCAACCGAAAACCCGGAGATAAGATAGAGAAGGTGTAGTAAGATACAACACCTGAGTAGGAGGTTTATTGTGAATGGAAGATGACGGGAGAATGTTGAGAAGGTAGCAAAAAATTTCCACGGCATGGGGCCAAAAGGAAATTGGAATGAAAGCATGAAATAAGAGCGAACACATCATTTTATTGATTGTTCAAATGATTCGTTCGGCTTTACCATTTTGCGGAGATGTGGACAACTACCTTCTTCTTCTTTTGCGGTTTCCGCAACACTTCACTTAGAGCTTCGCTCTCTTCCTTTCATTTTTCGATTTTACTTTTGGAGTTATGGATAGAGGTGCACAAAAACCGAAGCCTAGGAGATTGTCGTTTCTCAATTTTCATGAGATGCCTCAAACCCTTAGCGCACATACCATAATCCGCTAGGAATATCGCTCAATTCGACTTTGGCAAGATACAAACACCCGGCTATGTGAATGGTGCCGAGTTACTCATCGTCATGATTGACTTCCCCAAACCTACAATTTCTTTCTATTCACTTGATTGCAAATAATTGCTCTCATGACCCTCCCACATCAAACATGCCTTTTTCATTCACTTCTCCAAATTCCCGGATAGGTAAAGGAGGTTAATAATTCAATGAGGAGCTAGATGATCAAAGAAAGAAGAAAGAAAGTATCGAATTGCCTTAATCATTTCAACAAGAAGTATAGGAACTTATAACGTGATTTCAACTTTAATTTCTCAACATGATTTAGGTAACATTTTCACATTATAAAACTTGCAAAAGAGGTAAAATTCATTCATTCAAATCCTTTTCGATTCACTATTCTTTTAAGCATGCAATTGTTATCAAACTCCATTCACAAGTAATGATTATCATGGAAATCATCTCAATTCATTAGAAGCACAAAATTTTCAAAATTTTTCAATTTTTATGGTTTTTTCAAGTTATTTTTCATGCTATGCAATAAGGAAACGTGCAACACATAATGAACATGCAACGATAGTCTCGGATGAAAGAAAACATAGAGAGTAGAGTTATTACAAACTTTTTAGTACATCCCACCCCATACTTAGGACGAACATTGTCCCTAATGTTCATAAGAAAGAAAGAAAAGAAAGAAAAGAAAAAGAAACTCACAAAGTGGTGGCGGGAATGTCTAAAACGAACGGTCATGCATCAAGTCACTGTGGTGGCGGCGGAGGCGGGAATGGAGAGAAGCTGGAGTCGTATGGCCGCCCAAACTGCTGGCGGTAGACGTCCCTCATCATGTGATCAAGGTCGTCTAGGCGTCCGTCTCTGGCATCAGCTCGGATCTCCAACGCTCCTACTCTCTCTGAAAGTCCGGTAGCCCAATCCGGCATCTGCTCGTACCATCCCGGGGCGTGACTGAACCATGCTGGGGCGTCGGATGGTGCTGGTACTGGCGGTGGTGCTGCTGGCTGCTCCGTGGACCAAGGAGGGGGGATACCATACCATGTGGGAGGTGTGGTCATCCACGTGGGCCTCTCACTCACGCTAGCGCGGCGAGATGACGAGCCTGAGGCTCTAGCTGGACGTGGAGAGCGTCTAGGTACATCTGGGGCCGCCTCCGGCTGGTCCGGAAACGTGCCAAACTCCTGCTCCGCTCCTCCTCCACTCTCAAACTGATCTCCCATATCCTCCTCCTCCACAACCGGTGGTGGGACATAAGGGGGAGCTACTATCCTGTTCGCATGCATCGCAGCGAACGTCTCCTTCCAATTGTGGCGTCCCGCCACAATGGAGTACTCCGGCAGCCACTCTATACCCCTGCCTGTCCTACTCTCCCAAGGCATGCCCGCATAAGGCGGACCTCTATGTGTGGGGAAAATGAGACCCCTAACCATGAAAGCATGTAACCCTAAAGGAACGGCCGGTATGCGGGTGCAAGCAGAAAAATCCACACCAAAATGCCTAGCTATGTGGGTCACTATCCCACCATATCCGATGTTTCCCTTCGCCTTGTTCTTGAGCTTGCTCATAGTAGCAGCCAAGAGAGTAGCACAATCTACACGGCGTCCATAAAGCATACAATAGAGCAAGAATAGCTCATCCGTCTTTATCTTTTGGGGCGTCTCCGTCCTAGGAAAGAGACACTCCGAAAGAACACGGTGAGCTATCTTCAAAGCTAGATGGTACATCAATCTAGCTTTGGTATCAGCGGGTTGCCAACGGTCCTCGTCGGCGTAGATCATCGCAATTTCCTTCCAAAAGTCCTTGGTGGAAACGCCACTCGGAAATCGACCATTAAAGGTCTCATGAAACCCAAAAATAGTCCCAAACTCAACGATACTCAAATGATAGTCTCTTTCCATGAGACGGAAAGAGACGGTCCTATCTTTGTGGCTGTGCTCGAAAGACGTCACAACCTCCCGGGTGATCTCCTCATAGGCGTCTTCTCGGATAGCCGAGAAGATAACTAATCCGGCTCTATCCAAGAGCCAAGTAAGGTCATCAACTATGTTGAGAGGATATAGATCCTCCAACAACAAATATCTGGGGCCAATCACTGCCCTCTTCTGTATCTTCTCGAATGCAGCGAGATGGTTCTCATGTATGGTCGGGACTCTAGGGTGAGGAGGTGATGATGGAGGTGAAGGTGAAGATGGTGGTGAGGGTGAGGATGGTGGTGCCCTAGAGGATGAGGAGGAGGAAGGATTTCCCTTTCTTTTCTTATTCTAGTTACCCTTCTTCTCTTTTATCCTTCCCGACACTCTTCTTACAAAATCCATTCTGCACAAAAATTACGGTCTGTTCGTCCAAATCCACGGCCGTGGTTTACCCAGAAACCGTGATTCGTCTCAGAGTTTCACAAATCTCAGCAAATTCACAAGCAATCACCACAACAAGCAGTCCTAGTCTAATTCCTTCTAGTCTTAGTCAGTTCTTCCTAGAAATCTATAGCAAAAACGACCCAAATTGGCGAGAATCGAGAAGAAAGAATAAACCTCTTTTTCGGATTGAAAAATCCGAAATGCGCGTTTGTTGATGGATTTCCGCTCGGTTTGTTGCTTGGATCTTGTTTGTGGTTGAATTTGCTAGGTCGTGGAAAGGGGAAATTTTGGGATGAATTTGTGAAGAATGTGGCTTATATAGTTGCAGGCAAAATTTTTGAAAATCACGGTCTGTCGGGGTGTTCCACGGCCGTGGAATTGTAGGGAACCGTGGTTTTGGTGATTTTTCAAAAGCTTCTGGAAATTACGGGCACTGTAGCTATGACGACCGTAATTTAGACCGTGGAACCTCCTGTAAAGCTCCAAAGTCCAAATTTCGTCACTTTTCTTCGACATTATCTTCTCTTTCTCCTTTTCCATCGATCCTACAACCAAAAACACGAACATACCGGAAGAAATCGAGGCAAAAACAAAGCGAAAACGTCTATTCTAAACTAAACTATGAATCGAAAACAAAAACGAAAATGCAATACCTTGGGTTGCCTCCCAAGAAGCGCTTTGTTTAAGGTCCGTAGCTAGACCAATCTCGCACTTATTCGAGTGCGGTAGGCGCAAACTCCTCAGCTTGGAGTTCCGGCGTATACTTCTTGAGTCGTTGGCCGTTCACCTTAAAACTTCCGCTAGCTTCACCCCATACTTCAACTGCACCATGGGGGAAAATACGCTTAATTAGAAAGGGTCCGGTCCAACGGGATTTGAGCTTACCTGGAAAGAGGCGAAGTCTTGAATTGAAGAGGAGAACTTGATCTCCTTCTTTGAAGTCCTTTGGAATGATATGCTTATCATGCCAACGCTTTGCTCTTTCCTTGTAGATCTTGGCGTTTTCATAGGCGTTCAAACGGAGTTCATCCAGCTTATTGATGTCTAGGAGACGCTTCTCTCCCGCTTCCTTCATGCCGAAATTCAGCCACTTGATGGCCCAAAACGCCTTGTGCTCCAGCTCCACCGGCAAGTGACAAGACTTCCCATACACAAGGTTGTATGGTGTGGTTCCTATGGGAGTCTTGTACGCAGTCCGGTACGCCCATAATGCATCATCTAGCTTCAAGGACCAATCCTTCCTAGTCCTTGAAACCGTCTTCTCTAGAATTCCTTTGATCTCCCTATTTGAGATCTCAACTTGTCCACTCGTTGGTGGATGGTAAGGGGTAGCGACCTTGTGAGTAACCCCATACTTAGCTAGAAGAGCTTCAAAGCGACGGGTTATGAAGTGAGAACCTCCATCACTAATGATCGTCCTTGGTGTCCCGAATCGCGGAAAAATGGTCTTGTTAAAGAACTTAACCACCACCATGGCATCATTTGTGGGAGAGGCAATTGCTTCCACCCATCTAGAAACGTAATCTACCGCCAATAGTATGTATTGGTTTCCACAAGAAGATGGGAATGGTCCCATGAAATCAACTCCCCAAACGTCGAAAATCTCCACCTCTTGGATGTTGTTGAGGGGCATCTCATTCCTTCTAGAAATATTGCCTGTTCTTTGACAAGCATCGCAACAAGAAACAAAGGATTGCACATCTCTAAATAAAGTAGGCCAATAGAATCCAGATTGCAATACCTTTGCGCTAGTCTTGTTTGAACTAGCGTGTCCTCCACAAGGTAGTGAATGACAATGGCGGATGACACTTTGCATCTCATCTTCCGGCACACATCGGCGAATGATGCCATCCGGACCTCTGTTAAAGAGGAGAGGCTCGTTCCAATAGTATTCCCGGACGTCCTTAAAGAACTTCTTCCTTTGTGCGTAGGATAGTCCGGGCGGTATCTCCTGGCAAACCAAATAGTTAACAAAATCAGCAAACCATGGTTCGTTACCTTTGGAGATCACGTTGATGCACTCCTCTATGATGTGTAAGTGTTCGTCCGGAAAGGAGTCATCAATGGGTAAATGGTCGTCCTCTAGATGTGTTAGGCGACTCAAATGATCCGCAACAGAATTTTCCGAGCCTTTCTTGTCGCGGATCTCAAGATCGAATTCTTGTAGGAGAAGAATCCATCTAATCAGCCTTGGCTTCGCATCTTTCTTTGCAAGGAGGTACCGGATCGCAGCATGATCCGTGTAGACAATCACCTTTGCACCTACAAGATAAGAGCGAAACTTGTCAATAGCATAGACAATGGCTAAAAACTCTTTCTCGGTGGTGGCGTAGTTGAGCTGCGCTTCGTCTAGCGTCTTGCTGGCGTAGTATATGGCGTGGGTTCGCCCTTCCTTTCGTTGTCCAAGAACAGCTCCAATAGCTACGTCACTATCATCGCACATAATCTCAAAGGGGAGAGTCCAATCCGGAGGTTGGATAATAGGTGCTGAAATTAGAGCTTGCCGAATGGTGTTAAACGCATCCAAACATTCCTGCGAAAACTCAAAAACCGCATCCTTCATCAATAGATTAGTGAGGGGTTTTGATATCTTAGAAAAGTCCTTAATAAAGCGTCTATAAAATCCAGCATGTCCTAGGAAACTTCTTATCCCTTTCACCGAAATTGGGGGAGGAAGTTTCTCTATGGTCTCTATCTTAGCCTTGTCTACCTCTATCCCTCTACTAGAGAATAAGTGACCTAATACGATTCCTTCCTTAACCATGAATTGACACTTCTCCCAATTAAGGACTAGGTTAGTGTCTTCACACCTTTGTAAAACAAGAGAAAGGTTAGAAAGGCAATCGTTAAAAGAGGAACCGTATACGGAGAAGTCGTCCATGAAGACTTCCATGATTTCCTCTACATATTCGGAGAAGATGGCCATCATGCACCGTTGAAAGGTGGCTGGGGCGTTGCAAAGCCCGAACGGCATTCTCCTATAGGCGAACGTACCCCAAGGGCACGTGAATGTGGTCTTCTCTTGATCATCCAGATGTATCGGAATCTGAAAAAAACCACTATAACCGTCAAGGTAGCAAAAATGCGAATGTTGTGCTAACCTTTCAAGCATTTGATCAATGAATGGCAATGGAAAGTGATCCTTCCGCGTTGTGTTGTTGAGCTTGCGGTAGTCTATGCAGACCCGCCATCCAGTCACGGTTCGGGTAGGAATGAGTTCGTTGTTCTTGTTGGTGATGACCGTCATTCCTCCCTTCTTTGGAACTACTTGAACTGGACTCACCCATTTACTATCGGAGATAGGATAGATGATACCTGCATCAAGAAGTTTAAGAATTTCCTTCTTGACAACCTCCTTCATGGTCGGATTCAACCGCCTTTGAGGTTGTCTTGAAGTTCTAAAGTCTTCCTCCATTAATATCTTATGCATGCATAGGGAGGGTTTAATTCCTACTAAGTCCTCAATAGTATAGCCTATAGCTTTCTTATGTTTCTTAAGGACAATCATGAGCTGTTCATGTTCATCTATGCTTAATTCGGAGCTAACAATAACCGGAAAGGTAGAATTAGATCCAAGAAAAGCGTACCTTAAATGAGTAGGAAGCGGTTTGAGTTCCATCACTTTCGGAGCTTCCAATGACCCTTGAGGAGCATCCGATGTTTCCTTAGAGGTGTCTAAGGGTGTTGAGTGAGTTGGAGAAGAATCAGAAAAGGTTGAAGAAGTATGCCGATCACCCTCTTCCACGGCCAGAATTACGGGCTCCTTATATGTTCCACGGCCGTGTAATCCCCTGGAATGGAGATCGATTTTGGTTGTGAAATCCACGGTCGTGGAATACAGGGTATGACCGTGGATTCTAACATTCTAAGCCTCATCGTGGAGTTTCTCAAACTCCTCTTCATGCATCTCTTCTTGTGCTTCCAAGGCTTCAATTTCCTCTTTGCACTCTTCTTCTTCCCCTACATCTGTTAGACTCATAGTAATGACTTTTTGTAAAGGATCGTTAAAGAGAATCGCACTTACCTCCTCCCTAGATAAACCTTCTTCATCTTGAATATCATAGATATCCTCATCAAAGATTGGTTCCTTAACTAGAGTGGAAAGAACGAACTCTACTTTCTCTTCCCCAATATCAAAAGCGAGTCTACCATTCTTGCAATCGACCATGCAGCCGGAAGTTGCAAGAAACGGTCTTCCGAGTATGATCGGGACCGGACTATCTGCAGGAATGTCAAGCACGACAAAATCAATGGGAACAAAGAATTTACCTAGCTTGACCGGGACGTCTTCTACAATACCGACGGGGCGAGTGATGGATCGATCCGCCATGTATAACGTCATCTTCACCGGTTTAGGGTTGCCTAAACCGATCTTCCTGCACAACGCAAGTGGTATGATGCTCACACTTGCTCCTAAGTCACATAGAGCGTCGTATGTGACATCTCCCACTCCGATGGGAATACAAAATGACCCCGGATCCTTCAATTTTGGGGCATTTTCTCCTTCATGGTCTTGATGAGATCCGAAGAATCCGAACTCATCTTGACCTCTCCGAAATCTTCTAGCTTCCTCTTGTTAGAGAGAAGCTCCTTCAAGAACTTGCCATAAGCGGGCATACCTACAATAGCATCAATGAATGGTATATTAATATGCAACTTACTCATGAGTTCTATGAACTTACCGAATTGTTTATCTAGGCGCGCTCGCGCTCTAGATTGAGGGAATGGTAGGAGAGGTTTGTAAGCTGGAGGAGGAACATAGACATCTTCCTTCTCCTTCCCCTTCTCTTTGTCCTTCTCTACGGGGACTTCAACGAACGTAGGCTGCGGATCGGTAGTAGTCACCCCGCTCCTAGTCGTAATCGCCATCACCCTTCCCTTAGGGTTGTCCTCCGTCTTTCCTGGAAGCTTCCCTTGATTTCTAGGAACTTCCTCCGCATGGTTGAACATTTGGTTTTCTAAAACTTTTTGAGCTTTATCAACCTTAGAGACTTGATCATCAACCTTGATGAGGCGGTTCTCCAACCCTGGAAGCTTTCCCAAGATCGTTTCCAATATGGGATCGGACTTCTCCTTCCCCGAAGTGTTTCCTCCATTAGATGATTGCCCCTGGCTTTTCAAAGGAGTAGAGGAAGAGGAGGGTGAAGTTAGTGAATTTGAGTTGGAAGGATAAGAGTTACCGGAATTTTGTTGATTGGAGCGCCAATTGTTGTTGTTGGAACCCCTATTGTTGTTCCAATTGTTGTTCCGGTTGTTGTTGTTTCCATTCCAATTGTTATTCCGGTTGTTGTTCCGGTTGTTGTTGTTGTTGCGGTTTGTGTTATCACCGCCATTGTTGTTGCCCAAATAACCAACATCTTTCCCTTGTTGCTTTGGAAAGTTGGTCTTGATAGTCTCCTTCAATTCTTTGATCTCATTGTTGAGGGAGAAAATCTGATTTTGAGCTTCATGTGTGAGCTTCGCTCCTTGCTCCACACGATTTCCCTCCACTTTTCGGTGGGAATACTTCTCTATGACCCTCGCTTGCTTCTCAATGAAGTCCCAAGCGTCATCTTCTCTCATGTCCATGAACGTTCCACATGAGAGGGATTGGAGGTTGAATTGCGTTCCCGCATCCAGCCCCTTGTAGTAAATCTCCAGCAAGGCAAGCTTGGATATGCAATGATGAGGGCAATCCAAGAGCAAATCCTGAAACCTTTCCCAAGATTGAAACAAACTTTCATTAGGTCTCATAGAAAAAGCATTAATCTTACCTCTAAGTTCCGCCGTTTTGGAAGGCGGAAAGAATTTGGTGAGGAACTCCGCGGAAAGGTCTTCCCACGTATCTAGTTTCCCACTAGGAAGAGCTTGATACCAAGACAACGCTTTCCCCTTCAAAGAGAAGAAGAAAGGCTTGAGCTTGTAGCTGTTGGTAGTAGCATTCTTCGGTCTCATCGTCTCCATCATACACTCAAAGTTTTGCAAGTGTTGGTGTGGAGATTCAGCGCTTGTCCCGCCAAATTGGTTTTGGCGAACAAGAGTAATAACTTGAGGGTTAAAGCTAAACCCTTGCACATCTTCAGCATCAAAGTTCACGCCTAAGCGGCGTGGTTGTTGTGTTAGATCCATCCGCTGACCAAGAATTCTTGGCTCATTATCCACACGTTCGACCCTCACATTCCTAGGTGGAATGCGGCGATTAGCAGCTCCTTGTGGATGGAAGGGATTTATGTTGATCGTGGGATCAATTTCTTCTAACGGTGGCATGGAAGAGTCACTGTCATCAGCGGATGAATGACTTCTTCTTCTTCTAGATCTTGATACCCTCCTTGAGGATTGCTTGCTTTCTTTATTCTTAATGTCGCTTAACTCCATCCTCATTTGGAACATCGCATCCTGTAGTTTGCTAACTTCAGATTGATGACGATCCATTTCATCCCGGCGGAGGTTCTCATTCCATTGGAGTTGAGCGTTCTTCTCCGCCAACTCCGTTTGAAGATCACGTTCGTGTTCTTCAGCCATCTTCTTTTCCTTGCGCTTTTGCCTTAAGGTTTTCTCTAGCTCTTGATCAAGAGGTAAGAGATCCTCGGTGTTCCTAGACCTGCGCATGCACTCAAAAAAATATCAAATAACGAGAGCAAGCTCCCAAGCTTGACAACCGGCTACCGAATTCGGCCGAAACCAAATCCCCGGCAACGGCGCCAAAAACTTGTTCGCCCCTAAAGGTGTGTGCAAATAAGCTTTAAATTTATAAAACTAGAATCAAGCAGCGAACCCGCAGTGTACGGATCGACGTAGTTAAGCAAGAATTCCAGAGTATCGAACACAGGGATTTGGGTGGGAACAAATTCGATTTCAGATTATCAAGCGAGTAAGTATGAGAGTTTTGCAAATATTGGGAAACAACAATCCTAAAGATCCAAGTATCCAGCTGTGGCAATCGATTCAAGATATACTTAACGATATAAAGACAGAGTTGAGATATGCAAAGGTATACTAAGGTAAGGTAATCGTACGGTGAAGTTCCAAAAACCTTATGTAACTCACCTACAAGGCACTCTCTATACAGGTTGTTGAGGCTCAATATAGAAAGATTCTAAAGGTGAGAATTAGTGTCAAATACCCAAACTTGTAATCCAAGGATCAAGACTAACTTAACCGATTGAGGTTGTGACACTCACAATCGAGGTAGAGGTTGTTGAGGCTTCACTACCACCTAGAAAAGACAAGTCTAAACTAAGTCAAAGCAAATCTTTAACTTTGAATTAAAGTAAAAGCAGGTTCGTAAACTTAAGGGAAATTACGGTTGGATCTTGAGATTCCACGGTCGTGGAACTCAAGAACAGCCCGTAATTTAGGGTTCGTCGACAATTCTCTCGAACTCTCAGGGTCTAATCTATTTGCAATCGATCTATCATCATCTAAGCCACAACTATCAACCCTTCACCTTAGAATTGTTAAGGGTTTCTAGCCAATAACGGTCATGTTGATATCAATTCAAGATTTAAAGGATAGAAAGATGAAAACTTTCAAGAACTTTCAATAAACTTCAAACCAATCTCAAAGTCACAATCAAGAACAAATATTGTCACAAGATCCGTAATAGAACAAACAAACACAATCTTAGGAAAGAAGGAAGAGCGGGATGTCAATCCGTCTTTTAAATCAAACCTAAACAAGAAGAGAAGTCTTCTTGCAAGAAACCTTCCGAATCTTCCGTCAATCCGGAAAGTATGGAAATCCCAGCAATAATCTCCACCAAGTGCGAGATTAGGGTAATTCCAAGCACGAACTTTGATCTCCAACAAGATCTCCAAATGCTTCTCAACGAGGGTAAGCGGTGATTAGCGGGCGTTTTTTTCTATAACGGAGATGCCGAAATCTCTCTTCGGCCGTCTTTTTATAGGGCAAGACGAAATATCGGCCCGGCCCAATCTTCAAAAGATCGTGGCTTCAAAGTATGGCGAAAAAGATTCGCCAAGATCACGGTCGTGGAAGTTTCCACGACCGTAATTTAGAGCGTGGATTAGGTCACGGTTTGCACCTTATATTCCACGACCGTAATAGTTACTGGAATGCATCACGCTTCTCTTTGCAAGATCCACGGCCGTGGAACTGAACGTGGTTTGTAATACAACCGTATTTTAGACCGTGGTTTAGGGCAAGAACGTGATTCTTCCCTAGCCTCGTGCATTCCTCAAGTAAAACTCCAATTTGCTTCCTAAGAATGTCCTCAATCTATGGACTCACTCAATCAACTCTTCTTTTGCTCGATTCCGTTCGGAAATAGCTCCAAATCACCTATAATCAACATAGAACTAGTGTAGACATCCATATCGACAATATAGGAAATACTAGCTCACATATGCAGCAAAGTTCAATCAAAGACTATCAATATGAATCAAATACGTTTAAAAAACGCACCGAAAGTATCGCAATATTTCATGCTAACAAATAACCCCATACTTGTAACTTGCTTGTCCCTAAGCAAGGTCTCTCAAAAGATTTTAAAAACAAGAGTTAGGATGAAATATGTGTACCTTCTTTTGGATGAATGTGCCTTCTAAATAATAGATCATTCTCAAACCTTGCTTCAATCGTTTATCAAACTTTCGCACACTCAATCAAAGAGTAAAAAGCAAAGAGAACTCATGAATAAATCAAACTTCTATACAAGCATCATAACCTTCAAACATTATCAAAATCAACCATAAGAAACTTCAATTTAGATCACAAAGTCATATAACATTCTTTTGATCTTAAGACTTTCAAAGAAAAAGGTCTAGAATGTGGAAGGGGAAGGAAACCTTTAGGTAATGTGGTGTTTGAATCCGGGAAAGTGGACAACTACCTTCTTCTTCTTTTGCGGTTTCCGCAACACTTCACTTAGAGCTTCGCTCTCTTCCTTTCATTTTTCGATCGGGAGTAATGTTTGAGGTATGAGCCCATCCAGGAATGAGTGAGGAGAGTTTGTCCATAGTACTTATGGAAAGCTTGGTTTTGAGGAGAGCCAAGACGTCGAGGTTATGGCGACTGATTAGGTCCTTTTATCATTTTCTGTTTGTTGGGGTGATTTAAACCCCTCACATTCCATGCTCCAATAATCATTGAGAAGTTGTGGAGTTCGGGATAGCATCCTTGATACTATCCACTAGGGTAGGGTTGGAGTGGTGGTTGAAAGAGGAAGGAGTTGGAGTTGGGATGAGTTGGGTTGTGTAGTTTTTGGTGAGAGAGGTGTCGGTAGGAGGATCATTTGAGGGACTTTGTTTTGGAGCCATAGGGACTTGGGTATTAACCAGGGGGAGAGTTGGGGTAGAGATTTGTTGGGCTTGGTTTATTGCTAATGTGGGGTATATGGGGGAATATGGGTGTTGGAGAGTGGTGGTGATCGGGTGTAGAGATGGGGAGGGGAAAGAGATACGTTGTGTGTCATCCGGGGTGGGAAGGATAGGATTAGGGTTTGTAGGGGGCGGAGGGGGAGGTCTCACAAAGGCAGTTTTGTTTAGCTACTTCAAAGGGGGCGTCAAGGTTTTGCATCTGTGTCCGAACACCTTACAGTTCATGCAATGCTCATGAAGCCATTCATAGATTATTTTTTGGGTGATAGATTCTCCGTCAGGTCCAACGAACTTGATCTCTCATAGCAAGGGTTTGGAGGCTGATACTTCAACAAGTATTTTTGCGAACCCCAGACGTTCGTGGTTAGCCGAACTAGAGTCTGTGAGGAGAGGTATGCCGATGGCTGATCCGATCTTGGCCAGCATGTGGGGTGACCAGAATCGATATTCCAAGTCATGAAGGGAGACCCAGATAGGAATGGAAGATAGACTAGAGTAGTCCAGGGCCAAACCGTGGTGCCATCGTTTGAGGAGTAGAGAGGAATCCCCACTGACTATCCAGGGGCTGTTTAGGAGTATAGAGTTGTGATCATCTTCTGAGTGAAAATGAAAAATGAACACTCCATGTTCATTACGTCGAATCAGAGGTTTAACAATGGAGTTCCAATTAAGTTTGTGAAGGTTTGCATCCTGTGGAATGCAATAGGTCGGCCTAGAGGGAAGCCGATTAGGGTTTTGGACCATTTGGATAATGTGGCCGCAATGTCATTCTCGGAGAAAGGAATAATTCCACTTTCAAGGCATGGGGAGAAGGAAAGGGGCACGTGGGACTTATCATTTATTAGGAGAGACTTAAAAGAGACCATTGGAGTGACAACTTTTTGTGCGTCATCATCATGGGAGCATTGAATGGGGGAGGAGGGGGGGGGGGGGGGGG
>BSUD01000003.1:135936410-136046949 GCA_033239045.1 Fagopyrum esculentum
GGGGGGGGGGGGGGGGGGGGGCTTGGTTTGCCATATCTGTACAGAGTCTGGCGTTGTTGGAGATGATCGTTTCTTCAGGGATTTTCTCGAAAGGGCTGAGTCGTTTTGGTGTGGATGTAGACGAACCAGGCTTGGTTGGTCTGAGTGAGCCGTGGATGAGCTCAGAGACCTTAATGGATTGCTTTCTGGTTTTCTTAGCACCACCCATCGGGGGTGGGAAGGGGTGGGTGGATGGCTGGGCGGCCACACCGGAGTGGGGCAAGGCAGGGCAGGCAGGGAGCCTACACCGGAAAGTGGGAAGGGAAAAAAAGAGAGCGTTTTCGAGTATTACATGCTCGATGATTTGCAATTTGTCATAGCAGATGGTTTGCAATTTGTCATCTTTTCTCGGTCAACAATCTCACGAGCATATTTATCTTGGGATAAGAATAAACCAAAGGAAGTCTGACAAACAAATATGCCTAAGAAATAGGATAGAGGGCCTAAGTCTGTAAGAGAAAATTCATTTCACAAAAGTTGGATCAGATGTTTGCGTAAAACGTTAAAAGAAGCAGTAAGGATAATGTCATCGACATATAGAAGTAGATAGGCAGTCTCGGATCCCTGTTTATAAATAAAAATGGAGGAGTCACTCTTACTGCCGATAAATCCAATACGATGCAAGAATCCTACAAAACATTGGAACCATGCTCTAGGGGCTTGTTTGAGACCATAGAGAGATTTCTGCAAAATAAAAACATGATTTGGTTTGGATGAGTCATTGAATCCTGGTGGTTAAAACATATATACCGTTTCATTAAGATGCCCGTGAAGGAAGACATTTTGAACATCCAGCTGGTGAATGGACCAAGAGTAGGAAACGACAATGTTGAGTACCATACGGATGGTTTCCGGTTTAACAACAAGACTAAAAGTCTCATCACAGTCAATGCCAACCTGCTGAGAACATCCATTTGCAACAATGCGGGCTTTGTATCCCTCAAGGGAGCCATCGGATGTGTAATTATGCCGAAAAAGCCACATGCATCGCACAATATTAACATCAATAGGACAAGGAACCGGGACCCATGTCTTATTCCGCATAAGGGCTCGATATTCATCGAGCATGGCAACGGTCTAGTACGGGTCTTGAAGAGCTACATTGTGGGATTTTAGTAAAGGGGATATATTGGCAGTGGAAACGTAGAGGTCAAAAACGGGTTTAGGTTTGACTATGCCGGACTGAATACATGTATGCGGTCGGGTCAAAATTAGCAAGGGTGAAGTTACAGAGTCAGTCAGATGTATAAGGAAAGGTGGTGAGGGGGAATCTCATTTGGGTGGTGTGGGATAGCCGGTGGCCCTGTAATAAGGATTGGGCCAGGAGCTGAGGAGGGCGTTGTTGGATTGGGCCAAACAGAATGGTAGGGCTAGGAGCAGCAGGATTAGTGAGCTGGAGTGGGCTAGGAAAAAGGGGCAGGGAGGCGGGCTGGCAAATTTGTGGGCCAAAGACTGTGAGGCGTGTGAGGAAAGCGGCAGGATCAGGTGGGTTGGGCCGCAAGGAGAGGAGGGTTGGGCTTGTGTCGTTGGGTGATGGTCATTGGCTACAACTAAGGGATTTAGCTATTACATATGGTACGAGGATGTATCAACGTCGAGAGGGAGGGAGAGACGGAATAGTATCCGGGGGGACACGAGAATGAGTGGAAAAAGGGAAGATGGATGATAACACGATTTATGATCTAGATTTAGGTAATCATTTAGGTAGATTTCTTACTCATTCATGCATGGTTTAGCATTAGTTCGAGACGTTTTGCACTCAATTCATGTATTTTGCCGAGATAGACGTCTACACGGACTTGTACGCGTTTTGTAGGCATTTCGGGAGATTTAGAGCTAAAACGATGCGTTGAGGATCGTTCATCTAGATGACACACCCTCGGACTCATTGGGATGCAAATTAAGGGCTAAGGAAGACTCATGGAACCTTGCCAACACTAGCCACACACCAAATCACAGCTTAATGATCAAAGGCGAAGTTTCTGCATAGAATCACGGTTCTCTGACAAACCACGACCGTGGAATCAACCGTGGATTTTGCCAGATTCTTGTGACAGCTGTGCCACGACTCTCATGGCCAGCTCATGCAAGTTTGTTATAAAAGTGGTCCTTCATGGGCTGTGAGAGGCAGCTGGGGGTAGTTTGGGAGCAGCTCATCCATTATCCATTTCTCTCTAACAAATATATTCTCTCAAGAAGAAGATTTTTCTAGGAAGGAAAGTGTCAAAGAGAAGAAGAAGGGATCCATTGAAGAGGAGGAGAAGAACACACACCATAGCTATCTTGTATTTCGGATTCTATTTCTAGAGTTTTATGAACCTTTGAACCTTCTTTTGGAAGGGTTGTAAGTTGCTCTAATTCTATTTTCGGATTGGTTTGTTTTTAAGTTCACTTGTTCATCTCTTTTCCTTCATTATCTTGCAATGGATGTTATGATTTTGTGTTTGTTTGTTTCGATTTCCATTATGAATGTTGTAGGCTAAATTGATGTGGTTCTAGGGTAAGGAAAGGATGGTTATGGCTAGGGCTATGATAGGACGGACTTAGATTTACCTTTGGATGGCTTTTGCTTATGAACGTAGCTACTGTTAGAAATCACGGGTAGTTCTTGTAGAACCACGGCCGTGGTCTAGGAAGAACAAACCGTGATTTTCCCTGGTTCGAAGGATCTTGCCTTAGATCTGTAAAATGTTGAAACCCTAAGTGTTTGTTGAGTTTAATGTTCGCCCCTAGAGGTGTGTGCAAATAAGTTTTAAATTTATAAAACTAGAATCAAGCAAGCGAACCCGCAGTGTACGGATCGACGTAGTTAAGCAAGAATTCCAGAGTATCGAACACAGGGATTTGGGTGGGAACGAACTCGATTGTAGGTTATCAAGCAAGTAAATATGAGAGTTTTGCAAATATTGGGAAAACAACAATCCTAAAGATCCAGGTATCCAGCTGTGGCAATCGATTCAAGATATACTTAATGATGTAAAGACAGAGTTGAGATATGCAAAGGTATACTAATGTAAGGTAATCGTACGGTGAAGTTCCAAAAACCTTTTGTGACTCACCTACAAGGCACTCTCTATACAGGTTGTTGAGGCTCAATATAGAAAGATTCTAAAGGCGAGAATTAGTATCAAATACCCAAACTTATAACCTTAAGATCAAGACTAACTTAACCGATTGAGGTTGTTGAGGCTCACAATCGAGGTAGAGGTTGTTGAGGCTCACTACCACCTAGAAAAGACAAGTCTAAACTAAGCTAAAGCAAATCTTTAACTTTGGATTAAAGTAAAAGCAGGTTCGTAAACTTGAGGGAAATTACGGTTGGATCTTGAGATTCCACGGTCGTGGAACTCAAGAACAGCCCGTAATTTGGGGTTGTCGACGATGTTTCTCTAACTCTCAGGGTCTAATCTGTTTGCGATCAATCTATTATCATCTATGCCACAACTATCAACCCTTCACCTTAGAATTGTTAAGGGTTTTTAGCCAATAACAGTCATGTTGATTTCAATTCAAGAATGAAAAGATAAAAAGATGAAAACTTTCAAGAACTTTCAATAATCTTCAATTCTATCTCAAAGTCACAAAGAGAACAAGTAATGTCAAAAGATTCAAAGTATAACAACAATCACCACTTTAGGAAAGAAGAGAAAACGGGATGTCAATCCGTTTTCCAAATCAAACCTAATCAAGAAGAGAGATCTTCTTGCAAAATCTTCCAAGAACTTCGATCTTCCGCAAATCCGGAGATCTCCACAGCAATCTCCACCTAAAGTGCGAGATTAGGGAATTCCAAAGCACGAACTTCGATCTCTCCAAGAAACGTCAATTGCCTCCCCGCAAAACTAGCGAAGAGTCTTCGTCTAAATGTCGATGTGCCGATCGTCGGCCGGCGTAAGCGAGAATCTAAACGATGATGACTCAGGGTAAGCGAAGATGTAAGCGATCATGACGAAATCTCCTTTCTTCCGTCTTTTTATAATGCAGGGCAAAGTGCCGGCCCGGCCCAATCTTTAAAAGATCGTGGCTTCGAAGTGTGGCGAAAAGATTCGCCAAAATCACGGTCGTGGAAGTGTTCCACGGCCGTGTAATCCCCTGGAATGAACACGAATTTCTGACTCCAAATCCACGGCCGTAATTCTGAACGTGGTTTGTGATACGGCCGTATTTAAGGGCGTAATTTAGGGCAAGAACGTGATTCTTCCCTAAATTCGTGCATTCCTCAATCTAAGACTCCAAATTGCTCCCAAAAAGTGTCCTCGATCTATGGACATATCAACTCAACTCTCCTTTGCTCGATTCCGTTCGGAAATAGCTCCAAATCACCTATAATCAACATAGAACTAGTGTAGACATCCATATCGACAATATAGGTAATACTAGCTCACATATGCACAAAGATCAATCAAAGACTATCAATATGAATCAAATACGTTTAGAAAACGTGCCTAAAATATCACAATATTTCATGCTAACATTTAACCTACCCTAGGGTGACTTAGTGTAGTGACTAAGTGCTAGGAGAGACTTACCCGGTAATCCTTGCTCTTAGAATCCAAAGATGCCAAACCTTAGGTAGTGGCGAGCCTAATAAGCCGCCATTGGATTAGATGTGCTAGGATAGTTGTTTAGGACTTCCCTTTCCAAGACTTACCCGGTAAGGATAGGTTAGATCTCTAATTAACAATCCGGTTTGTGTAGAATTCCTATCCTTAGGTTCTTAGAGACTTACCCGGTAATGAGACCTTAGGAGTGGACTAGTTGGATCATGAGACCTACCCGGCAATTGATCCCAAATTAGATACACTTAATCCAAACATATCATAGTTAACCCAAAGAATGAATAGATAACTTGAGTCTTATGCCATAACCGGAACTTCCAACCCCTAGAACCCGTCTTTTCTATCTTTGATCTACATCTTGCTTAGTTTGTTTATTTGTGTTGATTCATAGTTTAGTTGATTGATTACTTCGCATGTATTGTGATCTTTGATTGATCACCAAAAACCAACCAAAAACATTTGAGATTTTCATTTCTTTATTTTTTTCTTTTCCTTAGACTTGGATCTTTACTAAACTCAATCACAATTTGAATCAATTTCACCTTAGTCTTTGTGTTCGACCTCAGAATACTAACCCTTCTACAAACCAACCAAAAACATTTGAGATTCGCCAAAATCACGGTCGTGGAAGTGTTCCACGGCCGTGTAATCCCCTGGAATGAACACGAATTTCTGACTCCAAATCCACGGCCGTAATTCTGAACGTGGTTTGTGATACGGCCGTATTTAAGGGCGTAATTTAGGGCAAGAACGTGATTCTTCCCTAAATTCGTGCATTCCTCAATCTAAGACTCCAAATTGCTCCCAAAAAGTGTCCTCGATCTATGGACATATCAACTCAACTCTCCTTTGCTCGATTCCGTTCGGAAATAGCTCCAAATCACCTATAATCAACATAGAACTAGTGTAGACATCCATATTGACAATATAGGTAATACTAGCTCACATATGCACAAAGATCAATCAAAGACTATCAATATGAATCAAATACGTTTAGAAAACGTGCCTAAACTATCACAATATTTCATGCTAACAAATAACCCCATACTTAACACTTGCTTGTCCCTAAGCAAGGTCTTTCAAAAAGCTTTAAAACAAGAGTTAGGATGAAATATGTGTACCTTCTTTTGGATGAATGTGACTTGTTAGGAATAGATCATTCTCAAACCTTGCTTCAATCGTTTTTCAAACTTTCACACACTTAATCAAAGAGTAAAAGGCAAGGAAAATTCATGAACCGATTTAACTTCTAAACAAGCATTATAACCTTCAAACATTATCAAAATCAATCACAAGAAACTTTAATTTAGATCACCAAGTCATATATCATTCTTTTGATCTTAAGGACTTTCAAAGAAAGGTCTAGAATATGGAAGGGAAGGGAAAACTTTAAGGGAAAGTGGTGCATAAATCCGGGAAAGTGGACAACTACCTTCTTCTTCTTATGCGGTTCCCGCAACACTTCAACTTAGAGCTTCGCTCTCTTCCTTTCATTTTTCGACTTTACTTTTGGAGTTATGGATAGAGGTGTACAAAAACCGAAGCCTAGGAGATCGGCGTTTCTCAAATTTGCAAGAGATGCCTCAAACCCTTAGCGCACATACCATAATCCGCTAGGAATATCGCTCAATTCGACTTTGGCAAGACACAAACACCCGGCTATGTGAATGGTGCCGAGTTACTCATCGTCATGATGGACTTCCCCAAACCTACAATTTCTTTCTATTCGATTGATTGTAAATAATTGCTCTCATGGCCCTCCCACATCAAACATGCCTTTTTCTCATTTACTTCTTCCAAATTCCCGGATAGGTAAAGGAGGCTAATATTTCAATGAGGAGTTAGATGATCAAAGAAAGAAGAAAGAAAGTATCGAATTGCCTTAATCATTTCAACAAGAAGTATAGGAACTTATAATGTGATTTCAACTTCAATTTTCTAGCATGATTTAGGTAACATTTTCACATTATAAAACTTGCAAAAGAGGTAAAATTTATTCATTCAAATCCTTTTCAATTCACAATCCTTTTAAGCACGCAATTGTCATCAAACTCAATTCGCAAGTAGTGATTATCATGGAAATCATCTCAATTCATTAGAAGCACAAAATTTTCAAAATTTTTCAATTTTTATGGGTTTTTAAAGTTCTTTTTCATGCAATGCGAGAATGAAACGTGTAACACATAATGAACATGCAATGATAGTCTCGAAATGAAAGCAACATAGAGAGTAGAGTTATTACAAGTTTTTAGTACATCCCACCCCATACTTAGGACGAACATTGTCCCTAATGTTCAAAAGAAAGAACAAAAGAAAGAAAAGAAACTCACAAGTGGTGGCGGTGGTGCTGCTGGTTGCGTCGTGGACCAAGGAGGGGGTGTGTCGTACCAAGTGGGAGGTGTAGTCATCCACGTGGGCCTCTCACTCACGCTAGCGCGGCGAGATGACGAGCCTGAAGCTCTAGCTGGGCGTGGAGAGCGTCTAGGTACATCCCGGGCCGCCTCCGGCTGATCCGGAAACGTGCCGAACTCCTGCTCCGCTCCTCCACCACTCTCGTACTGATCTCCCATGTCCTCCTCATCTACAACCGGTGGTGGAACGTAAGGGGGAGCTACTAGCCTGTTCGCATGCATCGCAGCGAACGTCTCCTTCCAATTGTGGCGTCCCGCCACAATGGAATACTCCGGCAGCCACTCAATACCCCTACCCATCCTAGTCTCCCAAGGCATGCCCGCATAAGTCGGACCTCTATGTGTGGGGAAGATGAGTCCCCTAACCATAAAAGCATGTAGCCCTAAGGGAACCGCCGGTATACGGGTGCAAGCGGAAAAATCTACACCAAGCGTCCTAGCAATGTGGGTCACTATCCCACCATACCCAATGTTCCCCTTCTTCTTGTTCTTGAGCTTGCTCATCGTAGCAGCCAAGAGGGTAGCACAATCTGCACGGCGTCCATAAAGCATACAATAGCGCAAGAATAGCTCATCCGTCTTGATCTTTTGGGGCGTCTCCGTCCTAGGAAAGAGACACTCCGAAAGAACACGGTGAGCTATCTTTAAGGCTAGATGGTACATCAATCTAGCCTTGGTATCAGCGGGTTGCCAACGGTCCTCGTCGGCGTATATCATCGCAACTTCCTCCCAAAAATCCTTAGGGTAGACACCACTAGGGAATCGACCATTGTAGGTCTCATGGAACCCGAAAATGGTCCCAAACTCAACAATACTCAAATGATAGTCTCGTTCCATGAGACGGAAAGAGACGGTCCTATCAACGTGGCTGTGCTCGAAAGACGTCACAACCTCTCGGGTAATCTCCTCATAGGCGTCTTCACGAATGTTCGTGAAGACAATCAATCCGGCTCTATCCAAGAGCCATGTAAGATCCTCAACTATGTTGAGAGGATGTAGATCCTCCAACAACAAATACCTAGGACCTATTACTGTCCTCTCCTTGATCCAGTCTAGTGCAACAAGGTGGTTCTCATGTATGGTGGGGATGCTAGGGTGAGGAGGTGAAGATGGAGGTGAAGGTGAGGATGGTAGTGAGGGAGATGAGGGTGGTGGTGCCCTAGAGGTGGAGGGGTTGCCCTTTCTTTTCTTATTTTGTTCCCCTTTCTTCTCCTTTATCCTTCCTGACACTCTCCTTACGAAATCCATTTTTCAGCAAAATTACGGTCTGTTCTTGGGAAATTACGGCCGTGGTTTACCCAGAGACCGTGATTCGTCTCAGAAACTCGTGAATCTCAGCAAATTCACCAACAATCACCACAACAAGCAGTCCTAATCTAATTCCTTCCAGTCTTTGTCAGTTCTTCCTAAAGATCTATAGCAAAAACGAACTAAATCCGCGAAAATCAAGAAGAAAGAAATAACCTCTTTTTCGGATTGAAAAACCCAAAATGCGTGTTTGTTGATCGATTTCCACTCGATTTGTTGCTTGGATCCTGTTCGTGGTTGGATTTGCTGCAGTTTAGGACGAAGAATCGTTGGAAACGATTAGAGAATGAAGAATTGGGAGAGGTGGAGGGTTTTCGGTATCTAGGTCGTGGAAAGGGGGAAAAATTTGGTTAAGTTTGTGAAGAATGTGGCTTATATAGTGGCCGGCAAAATTTCCAAAAATTACGGTGTTCGCCCCTAGAGGTGTGTGCAAATAAGCTTTAAATTTATAAAACTAGAATCAAGCAAGCGAACCCGCAGTGTACGGATCGACGTAGTTAAGCAAGAATTCCAGAGTATCGAACACAGGGATTTGGGTGGGAACAAATTCGATTTCAGGTTATCAAGCAATAAATATGGGAGTTTTGCAAATATTGGGAAAACAACAATCCTAAAGATCCGGGTATTCAGTTGTGGCAATAGATTCAAGATATACTAATGATGTAAAGACAGAGTAGAGATATGCAAAGGTATACTAATGTAAGGTAATCGTACGGTTGAGGTTCCAAAAACCTTATGTGACTCACCTAAAAGATACTCCCTATACAGGTTGTTGAGGCTCAATATAGAAAGGAACTAAAGACGAGGATTAGCGTCAAATACCCATACCTATAATCTAAAGATCAAGACTAACTTATCCGATTGAGGTTGTTGAGACTCACAATCGAGGTAGAGGTTGTTGAGGCTTCACTACCACCTAGAAAAGACAAGTCTAAACTAAGCTAAAGCAAATCTTTAACTTTGGATTAAGGTAAAAGCAAGCTCGTAAACTCAAGGAAATTACGGTTGGATCTTGAGATTCCACGGTCGTGGAACTCAGGAACAGCCCGTAATTTAGGGTTGTCGGCGATAATTCTCTAACTCTCAGGGTCTAATCTGTTTGCGATCGATCTATCATCATCTAAGCCACAACTATCAACCCTTCACCTTAGAATTGTTAAGGGTTTTTAGCCAATAACAGTCATATTGATATTAATTCAAGATTTAAGGAATAAAAGATGAAAACTTTCAAGAACTATCAATAACCTTCAAGTGAATCTCAAGATCCCAACAAGTGTTTATCAAAGATTCAGAAGGGAACAAACAAATCACAACTATAGGAAAGAAGAGAAACGGGATGTCAATCCGTTTCCGATTTGAACCTAAACAAGAAGAGAGATCTTCTTGCAATTCTTCCAAGAACTTCGGTCTTTCACAATTCCGAAGATCGCAACGACAATCTCCACCGAAGGTGCGAGATTTGAACAACTCTTCAACTGCAAATTCTGATCTCCAATGAGATCTCCGAAACTTGCCTCCAAAGTGGGGAAGCGTTAACCCTTAGCGTCGATTGTAAAGAGCTTGTGTAAAGGTGTAAGCGAGCCTGATGAAATCTCTTTTCGGCCGTCTTTTTATAGGGCAAGACAAAGCGTCGGCCCGGCCCAGTCTTCAAAAGATCATGGCTTCGAAATATGGCGAAAAGATTCGCCAAGATCACGGTCGTGGAAGATTCCACGACCGTAATTTTGAGGCGTGGAAACTACTACGGTTAGATCCACGGCCGTAATATCCCCTGGAATGAACATCGAATTCTGACTCACAATCCACGGCCGTAATTTGGGGTAAGACCGTGATTCTTGCTTTCCTTCGTGCATTCCTCAATCCAATACTCAAATTTGCTTCCAAAAAGTGTCCTCGATCCATGGACATATCAACTCAACTCTCCTTTGCTCGATTCCGTTCGGAAATACCTCCAAATTACCTATAATCAACATAGAACTAGTGTAGACATCCATATCGACAATGTAGGCAATACTAGCTCATATATGCGCAAAGATCAATCAAAGACTATCAATATGAATCAATTACGATTAGAAAACGTGCCTAAAATATCACAATATTTCATGCTAACATACGGTCTGTCGGGGCATTCCACGGCCGTGGAAGTGTACGGAACCGTGGTTTTGATGATTTTTCAAAGGCTTTTGAGAATTACGGCCACTGTAGCTATGACGACCGTAATTTAGACCGTGGAACCTTCTGTAAAGCTTCAAAGTCCAAATTTCGTCACTTTTCTTCGACCTTATCCTCCCTTTCTCCTTTTCCATCGATCCTACAACCAAAAACATGAACATACCGGAAGAAAATCGAGGCAAAACAAAGCAAAAACGTCTATTCTAAACTAATCTATGAATCGAAAACAAAAACGAGAATGCAATACCTTGGGTTGCCTCCCAAGAAGCGCTTTGTTTAAGGTCCGTAGCTAGACCAATCTCGCACTTATTCGAGTGCGGTAGGCGCAAACTCCTCAGCTTGGAGTTCCGGCGTGTACTTCTTGAGTCGTTGGCCGTTCACCTTAAAACTTCCGCTAGCTTCACCCCATACTTCAACTGCACCATGGGGGAAATGCGCTTAATTAGAAAAGGTCCATTCCAACGAGATTTAAGCTTACCTGGAAAGAGGCGAAGTCTTGAATTGAAGAGGAGAACTTGATCTCCTTCTTTGAAGTCCTTTGGAATGATATGCTTATCATGCCAACGCTTTGCTCTTTCCTTGCAGATCTTAGCGTTTTCGTAGGCGTTCAAACGGAGTTCATCCAGCTTGTTGATGTCTAGGAGACGCTTTTCTCCCGCTTCCTTCATGCCGAAATTCAGCCACTTGATAGCCCAAAACGCTTTGTGCTCCAGCTCTACCGGCAAATGACAAGACTTCCCATACACAAGGTTGTATGGTGTGGTTCCTATGGGAGTCTTGTACGCAGTCCGGTATGCCCATAATGCATCATCTAGTTTCAAGGACCAATCCTTCCTAGTCCTTGAAACCGTCTTCTCTAAAATTCCCTTGATCTCCCTATTTGAGATCTCAACTTGTCCACTCGTTTGTGGATGGTAAGGGGTAGCGATCTTGTGAGTAACCCCATACTTGGTTAGAAGAGCTTCAAAGCGACGGGCTATGAAGTGAGAACCTCCATCATTAATGATCGTCCTTGGCGTCCCGAATCGTGGAAAAATGGTCTTGTTGAAGAACTTAACCACCACCATGGCATCATTTGTGGGAGAGGCAATTGCTTCCACCCATCTAGAAACGTAGTCTACCACCAATAATATGTATTGGTTTCCACAAGAAGATGGGAATGGTCCCATGAAATCGACTACCCAAACGTCGAAAATCTCCACCTCTTGGATGTTGTTGAGGGGCATCTCGTTCCTTCTAGAAATATTGCCTGTTCTTTGACAAGCATCGCAACAAGAGACAAAGGATTGCACATCTCTAAATAAAGTAGGCCAATAGAATCCTGATTGCAATACCTTTGCGCTAGTCTTGTTTGAACTAGCGTGTCCTCCACAAGGTAGTGAATGACAATGGCGGATGACACTTTGCATCTCGTCTTCCGGCACACATCGCCGGATGATGCCATCCGGACCTCTCTTAAAGAGGAGAGGCTCGTTCCAATAGTATTCCCGGACGTCCTTAAAGAACTTCTTCCTTTGTGCGTAGGATAGTTCGGGCGGTATCTCCTGGCAAACCAAATAGTTAACAAAATCAGCAAACCATGGTTCGTTACCTTTGGAGATCTCGTTGATGCACTCCTCTATGATGTGTAGGTGTTCGTCTGGAAAGGAGTCATCAATGGGTAGATGGTCGTCCTCTAGATGTGTGAGGCGACTCAAATGATCCGCAACAGAATTTTCTGAGCCTTTCTTGTCGCGGATCTCAAGATCGAATTCTTGTAGGAGAAGAATGTTCGCTCAAAAGGGTGTGCGTCAAAGTCTTAAATTTATATCTAGAACTCAAAAGCAAAGCGAACCCGCAGTGTACGGATCGGCTGTAGGAAGGTAAGAATTCCAGAGTCGAACTCAGGGATTTGGTGAGAAAATTCCGATTTCAATAATCTAGCGAAAGTATAAAAGCTTTTGTGATATGATAAAGAGAGAAATGATTCCAAGGATACAAGTATCCGATTTAGGCTTTCGATTCAAGACACTTCTATAGATATAGGACAGAATTTATATTGCCAAGATTAAATGTTCAAAGGTAGGATTCGTACGGTGAAGTTCCGAAACCTATATGACTAACCTATATGTTCTCTCTATAAGGGTTGTTGAGGCTGCAATATAGAAAGATCTAAAGACAAGAATTATGTTCAAACTAACTATCCAAAGCTCCAGGATATGACTCTCCAAAGTATGAATAGAAAGCACACTTAAAATCTTAATAAAGGATGTTGAGTCTCTTTATTACCCAAATCTTGCGATTTTAATCTATTAAATGTAGAAACAGGTTGAAGTGTATTCAAGCATTCAATTAGAAGGTAAAAAGGTTAATCAAGATTGGGATTTAAGCAAGGATTAGCTTTGATTAAAGATTGATCCAATTAAAGTTCATCAGAAGAAATAAATTGTCCTGTTCATAGGAAAAATCGGCCGATTTTTCTCAAGAACAGCTCGATTTTCCTGTTTGTCGCAAAACTAAAATCTAAATTCTCAGGGTCCTAATGTTTGAATGAGTTCAGTCTATCATCATCTAAGCCTTAATCATCAACTATTCTCCCCAGAATCACAAGGTTTTTAGCCAACCATTTTCAAAATCGAATCAAATTAATTATTGAAGAAGATATCGCAAAGAAACCAAATCTTGAATGAAAAATTCAATAACTTTCAAATCTGTAAAACAATCGTCAAATGTATTCAATATATCTCTCAAACAACTCAATATCGTGCTTGCAAACCACAACAATGCAGTGGAATAAAGAAATCTCACAATCAAAGATCAAGAATGACTTTCCGGCAAAAGCTCTTCAATCTCTCTCCAAGAATCGTTGATTTCTCCAAAACCTCTAAAGATTCTCCGATGCGACCTCCCCGTCTTCGTTCGTAGGGTTCTCCTCTATAGTTTCTTGCAGATGGGCCGTTTGGCAAAACTCCCATCTAGCCCAAATTAATTGGGCTTTATGTCGTCTTTCCATTTGGCTGAATCGTGAAGAAAATCGACCCAGTCGATTTTGGTACAAAACCGTTCGATTTCAATGTGTGAAAATCGTCCGATTTATGTATACATTAGAACGATTTTCTTCAACAGAAAGTGCTCTTTATTTGATTCGTCTTCTATGCTTCTCCTTTGCAATTCCTTAGCTCTTTGTGATCCTTCTAAGACTCCTTTAGCTTCCTTAACATCCCTAGTTGCTCCTTGCTCCATTTTTGCTTCCAATTCAACTCTATTTACCTGCAATCCATCAAAATCTTGTGTAGACCTCTATTTCCGACAATTGGTTGAATAGAACATAAAAGGTATGCAAAATTCCTCTAAATGCAAGGTAAATAGAGATAATTTGCTGCAATATGCATGAATATGATGATACATAATTCATGTCATCAAAGAATCCATCTAATTAGCCTTGGCTTCGCGTCTTTCTTTGCAAGGAGGTACCGGATCGCAGTATGATCCGTGTAGACAATCACCTTTGCACCTACAAGATAAGAGCGAAACTTGTCAATAGTGTAGACAATGGCTAGAAATTCTTTTTCTGTAGTGGCGTAGTTGAGCTGAGCTTCGTCTAGCGTCTTGCTAGCGTAGTATATGGCGTGGGTTCGTCCTTCTTTTCGTTGTCCAAGAACAGCTCCAATAGCTACGTCACTAGCATCGCACATAATCTCGAAGGGAAGAGTCCAATCTGGAGGTTGGATAATAGGTGCTGAAATTAGAGCTTGCCGAATGGTGTTAAACGCATCCAAACATTCCTGTGAAAACTCAAAAACCGCATCCTTCATCAATAGATTAGTGAGAGGTTTTGATATCTTAGAAAAGTCCATAATGAAACGTCTATAAAACCCATCATGTCCTAGGAAACTTCTTATCCCTTTCACCGAAATTGGGGGAGGAAGTTTCTCTATGGTCTCTATTTTAGCCTTGTCTACCTCTATCCCTCTACTAGAGACTAAGTGACCTAATACGATTCCTTCTTTAACCATGAATTGGCACTTCTCCCAATTAAGAACTAGGTTAGTGTCTTCACAACGTTTTAGAACGAGAGAAAGGTTAGAAAGGCAATCGTTAAAAGATGAACCGTATACGGAGAAGTCGTCCATGAAGACTTCCATGATTTCCTCTACGTATTCGGAGAAGATGGCCATCATGCACCGTTGAAAGGTGGCTGGGGCGTTGCAAAGCCCGAACGGCATTCTCCTATAGGCGAACGTACCCTAAGGGCACGTGAATGTGGTCTTCTGTTGATCATCCGGATGTATCGGAATTTGAAAGAAACCACTATTAACCGTCAAGGTAGCAGAAATGTGAATGTTGTGCTAACCTTTCAAGCATTTGATCGATGAATGGCAATGGAAAGTGATCCTTCCGCGTTGCGTTGTTGAGCTTGCGGTAGTCTATGCACATCCGCCATCCAGTCACGGTTCGGGTAGGAATGAGTTCGTTGTTCTTGTTGGTGATGACCGTCATTCCTCCCTTCTTCGGAACTACTTGAACTGGACTCACCCATTTGCTATCGGAGATAGGATAGATGATACCTGCATCAAGAAGTTTAAGAATTTCCTTCTTGACAACCTCCTTCATGGTCGGATTCAACCGCCTTTGAGGTTGTCTTGAAGTTCTAAAGTCCTCCTCCATTAGTATCTTATGCATGCATAAGGAGGGTTTAATTCCTACTAAGTCCTCAATAGTATAGCCTATGGCTTTTCTATGTCTCCTAAGGACAATCATGAGCTGTTCATGTTCATCTACGCTTAATTCGGAACTAACGATAACTGGAAAGGTAGAATTAGATCCAAGAAAAGCGTACCTTAGATGAGTAGGAAGTGGTTTGAGTTCCATCACTTTCGGAGCCTCCAATGATCCTTGAGGAGCGTCCGACGTTTCCTTAGAAGTTTCTAAGGGTGTTGAGTGGTTTGGAGAAGAATTAGAAGAAGTTGAAGAAGTTTGCCGGTTACCCTCTTCCACGGTCAGAATTACGGCCTCCTCATGTGTTCCAAGGCCGTGTAATCCCCTGGAATGGAGGTCAAATTTGGTTGTGAAATCCACGGTCGTGGAATACAGGGTGTGACCGTGGATTCTTACATTCTCAGCCTCATCGTGGAGTTTCTCAAACTCCAATTCATATATCTCTTCTTGTGCTTCTAAGGCTTCAATTTCCTCTTTGCACTCTTCTTCTTCTCCTACATTGGTTAGACTCATAGTGATAACCTTTTGTAAAGGATCGTTAAAGAGAATCGCACTTACCTCCTCCCTAGACAAACCTTCTTCGTCTTGGATATCGTAGATATCCTCGTCAAAGATTGGCTCCTTCACTAGAGTGGAAAGGACGAACTCTACTTTCTCTTCGCCAATATCAAAAGCGAGTCTTCCATTCTTGCAATCGACCATGCAGCCGGAAGTTGCAAGAAACGGTCTTCCGAGTATAATCGGGACCGGACTATCTGCAGGAATGTCAAGCACGACAAAATCAATGGGAACAAAGAATTTACCTAGCTTGACCGGGACGTCTTCTACAATACCGACGGGGCGAGTGATGGATCGATCCGCCATGTATAACGTCATCTTTACCGGTTTAGGATCTCCTAAACCGATCTTCCTACATAATGCAAGTGGTATGATGCTCACACTTGCTCCCAAGTCACATAAAGCGTCGTATGTGACATCTCCCACTCCAATGGGAATGCAAAATGACCCCGGATCCTTCAATTTTGGGGGCATTTTCTCCTTCATGGTCTTGATGAGATCCGAAGAATCTGAACTCATCTTGACCTCTCCGAAGTCTTCTAGCTTCCTCTTGTTGGAAAGGAGCTCTTTCAAGAACTTGCCGTAAGCTGGCATACCTACAATAGCATCAATGAAAGGTATATTAATATGCAGCTTACTCATGAGTTCTATGAACTTACCGAATTGTTTATCTAGGCGTGCTCGCGCTCTAGATTGAGGGAACGGTAGGGGAGGTTTGTAAGCTGGAGGAGGGACATGGACATCTTCCTTCTCCTTCCCCTTTCCTTTGTCCTTCTCTACGGGGACTTCAACGAACGTAGGCTGCGGATCGGTGGTAGTCACTCCGCTCCTAGTTGTAATCGCCATTACCCTTCCCTTAGGGTTGTCCTCCGTCTTTCCTGGAAGTTTCCCTTGATTTCTAGGAACTTCCTCCGCATGGTTGAACATTTGGTTTTCCAAAACTTTTTGAGCTTTGTCAATCTTAGAAACTTGATCATCAACCTTGATGAGGCGGTTCTCCATCCCTTGAAGCTTTCCCAAGATCGTTTCCAACATGGGATCGGGCTTCTCCTTTCCCGTATTGTTTCCTCCATTAGATGATTGCCCCTGGCTTTTCAAAGGAGTAGAGGAAGAGGAAGGTGGAGTTAGTGAATTAGAATTGGAAGGATAAGAGTTACCGGAATTTTGTTGATTGGAGCGCCAATTGTTGTTGTTTGAACCCCGATTGTTGTTCCAATCATTGTTCCGGTTGTTGTTGTTTCCATTCCAGTTGTTATTCCGGTTGTTACCCCGGTTATTGTTGTTGCCGCCATTACTGTTGCCCAAATAACCAACATCCTTCCCTTGTTGCTTTGGGAAGTTGGTCTTGATAGCCTCCTTCAACTCTTTGATCTCATTGTTGAGGGAGAAAATCTGATTTTGAGCTTCATGTGTGAGCTTCGCTCCTTGCTCCACGTGATTTCCCTCCACTTTCCGGTGGGAATACTTCTCTATGACTCTTGCTTGCTTCTCAATGAAGTCCCAAGCGTCATCTTCTCTCATGTCCATGAACGTTCCACATGAGAGGGATTGGAGGTTGAATTGCGTTCCCGCATCCAGCCCCTTGTAGTAAATCTCCAGCAAGGCAAGCTTGGATATGCCATGATGAGGGCAATCCAAGAGCAAGTCCTGAAACCTTTCCCATGACTGAAACAAACTTTCGTTAGTTCTCATAGAAAAAGCATTAATCTTACCTCTAAGTTCCGCCGTTTTGGAAGGCGGAAAGAACTTGGTGAGAAACTCCGCGGAAAGGTCTTCCCACGTGTCTAGTTTCCCATTAGGAAGAGCTTGGTACCAAGATAACGCTTTCCCTTTCAAGGAGAAAAAGAAAGGCTTGAGCTTATAGCTGTTGGTAGTGGCGTTCTTTGGTCTCATCGTCTCCATCATACACTCAAAGTTTTGCAAGTGTTGGTGTGGAGATTCAGCACTTGTACCGCCAAATTGGTTTTGGCGAACAAGAGTGATAACTTGAGGGTTAAAGCTAAACCCTTGAACATCTTCAGCATCAAAATTCACACCTAAGCGGCATGGTTGTTGTGTTGGATCCATCCGTTGGCCAAGAGTTCTTGGCTCATTATCCACACGTTCGATCCTCGCATTCCTGGGTGGGATGCGGCGATTAGCAGCTCCTTGTGGATGGAAGGGATTCATATTGATCGTGGGATCAATCTCTTCTAACGGTGGCATGGAAGAGTCACTATCATCAGCGGATGAGTGGCTTTTTCTTCTAGACCTTGATCTCTTTCTTGGGGACTTCTTGCTAACCTTATTCTCAAGGTCGCTCATCTTTATCCTCATTTTGAAGAGCATGTCTTGTAGACCGTTAACTTGAGATTGATGACGATCCATCTCATCCTGGCGGAGAGTCTCATTCCATCGGAGTTGAGCTTCCTTTTCCGCTAACTCCGTTTGAAGATCACGTTCGTTTTCTTCGGCCATCTTCTTTTCCTTGCGCTTTTGCCTTAAGGTTTTCTCTAGCTCTTGATCAAGAGGCAAGAGATCTTCGGTGTTCCTAGACCTGCGCATGCACTCAAAGTAAAATCAAACAACGAGAGCAAGCTCCCAAGCTTGACAACCGGCTACCGGATTTGGCCGAAACCAAATCCCCGGCAACGGCGCCAAAAACTTGTTCGCCCCTAGAGGTGTGTGCAAATAAGTTTTAAATTTATAAAACTAGAATCAAGCAAGCGAACTCGCACTGTACGGATCGACGTAGTTAAGCAAGAATTCCAGAGTATCGAACACAGGGATTTGGGTGGGAACGAACTCGATTGCAGGTTATCAAGCAAGTAAATATGAGAGTTTTGCAAATATTGGGAAAACAACAATCCTAAAGATCCAGGTATCCAGCTGTGGCAATCGATTCAAGATATACTTAATGATGTAAAGACAGAGTTGAGATATGCAAAGGTATACTAATGTAAGGTAATCGTACGGTGAAGTTCCAAAAACCTTTTGTGACTCACCTACAAGGCACTCTCTATACAGGTTGCTGAGGCTCAATATAGAAAGATTCTAAAGGCGAGAATTAGTATCAAATACCCAAACTTATAACCTAAAGATCAAGACTAACTTAACCGATTGAGGTTGTTGAGGCTCACAATCGAGGTAGAGGTTTTTGAGGCTCACTACCACCTAGAAAAGACAAGTCTAAACTAAGCTAAAGCAAATCTTTAACTTTGGATTAAAGTAAAAGTAGGTTCGTAAACTTGAGGGAAATAACGGTTGGATCTTGAGATTCCACGGTCGTGGAACTCAAGAACAACCCGTAATTTGGGGTTGTCGACGATGTTTCTCTAACTCTCAGGGTCTAATCTGTTTGCGATCAATCTATCATCATCTATGCCACAACTATCAACCCTTCACCTTAGAATTGTTAAGGGTTTTTAGCCAATAACAGTCATGTTGATTTCAATTCAAGAATTAAAAGATAAAAAGATGAAAACTTTCAAGAACTTTCAATAATCTTCAATTCTATCTCAAAGTCACAAAGAGAACAAGTAATGTCAAAAGATTCAAAGTATAACAACAATCACCACTTTAGGAAAGAAGAGAAAACGGGATGTCAATCCGTTTTCCAAATCAAACCTAATCAAGAAGAGAGATCTTCTTGCAAAATCTTCCAAGAACTTCGATCTTCCGCAAATCCGGAGATCTCCACAGCAATCTCCACCTAAAGTGCGAGATTAGGGAATTCCAAAGCACGAACTTCGATCTCTCCAAGAAACGTCAATTGCCTCCCCGCAAAACTAGCGAAGAGTCTTCGTCTAAATGTCGATGTGCCGATCGTCGGCCGGCGTAAGCGAGAATCTAAACGATGATGACTCAGGGTAAGCGAAGATGTAAGCGATCATGACGAAATCTCCTTTCTTCCGTCTTTTTATAATGCAGCGCAAAGTGCCGGCCCGGCCCAATCTTTAAAAGATCGTGGCTTCGAAGTGTGGCGAAAAGATTCGCCAAAATCACGGTCGTGGAAGTGTTCCACGGCCGTGTAATCCCCTGGAATGAACACGAATTTCTGACTCCAAATCCACGGCCGTAATTCTGAACGTGGTTTGTGATACGGCCGTATTTAAGGGCGTAATTTAGGGCAAGAACGTGATTCTTCCCTAAATTCGTGCATTCCTCAATCTAAGACTCCAAATTGCTCCCAAAAAGTGTCCTCGATCTATGGACATATCAACTCAACTCTCCTTTGCTCGATTCCGTTCGGAAATAGCTCCAAATCACCTATAATCAACATAGAACTAGTGTAGACATCCATATCGACAATATAGGTAATACTAGCTCACATATGCACAAAGATCAATCAAAGACTATCAATATGAATTAAATACGTTTAGAAAACGTGCCTAAAATATCACAATATTTCATGCTAACATTTAACCTACCCTAGGGTGACTTAGTGTAGTGACTAAGTGCTAGGAGAGACTTACCCGGTAATCCTTGCTCTTAGAATCCAAAGATGCCAAACCTTAGGTAGTGGCGAGCCTAATAAGCCGCCATTGGATTAGATGTGCTAGGATAGTTGTTTAGGACTTCCCTTTCCAAGACTTACCCGGTAAGGATAGGTTAGATCTCTAATTAACAATCCGGTTTGTGTAGAATTCCTATCCTTAGGTTCTTAGAGACTTACCCGGTAATGAGACCTTAGGAGTGGACTAGTTGGATCATGAGACCTACCCGGCAATTGATCCCAAATTAGATACACTTAATCCAAACATATCATAGTTAACCCAAAGAATGAATAGATAACTTGAGTCTTATGCCATAACCGGAACTTCCAACCCCTAGAACCCGTCTTTTCTATCTTTGATCTACATCTTGCTTAGTTTGTTTATTTGTGTTGATTCATAGTTTAGTTGATTGATTACTTCGCATGTATTGTGATCTTTGATTGATCACCAAAAACCAACAAAAAACATTTGAGATTTTCATTTCTTTATTTCTTTCTTTTCCTTAGACTTGGATCTTTACTAAACTCAATCACAATTTGAATCAATTTCACCTTAGTCTTTGTGTTCGACCTCGGAATACTAACCCTTCTACAAACGTCCCGTACACTGCGGGTTTCGCTAGGTAGTTAGGATTTAGTTCGAGTTATAAATTTAAAACCCAATTGCGCATCACAATCTTAGCGTAACAATGGACTCATCAAAAGTCATGACGGGAAATTATTATTTTGTGAGTGGCCAAGTCGAAACATTTAACACCCGGATGATGTTTAGAATACCCGAGAAAGACACATGGGCTAGAGCGATGTTGAAGCTTGTGGGAGACGGTGGCGCTTTGATTGGGATAACAAAGGCAACCGAAAACCCGGAGATAAGATAGAGAAGGTGTAGTAAGATACAACACCTGAGTAGGAGGTTTATTGTGAATGGAAGATGACGGGAGAATGTTGAGAAGGTAGCAAAAAATTTCCACGGCATGGGGCCAAAAGGAAATTGGAATGAAAGCATGAAATAAGAGCGAACACATCATTTTATTGATTGTTCAAATGATTCGTTCGGCTTTACCATTTTGCGGAGATGTGTGGGGACAAGAGAAACGAAAGACAATGCCATGGTCAACGAAGAACTTGTCAAAGAGGGTGTTGTTAAATTCTCCTCCCATGTCACATTGAAAACTTTTGATGGGTAGATTAAATTGCATTTTGACAAATTTGTGAAATTGGAGGAAAAGATCAAATACTTGAGACTTAAACTTGATCGGAAAAATTCATAGAAAATGAGATTAATCGTCAAGAAAAAGCAAATAGTATTTAAAGCCTTCCCGACTTGGGATAGGAGAAGTCCAAAGGTCACTATGAATTATGTCAAACAGTGTAACTGAATGAGTTGTGAGATCAAAAGCTAATCTATGATGTTTTCCTAATTGATAAGCATGACAAATAGGAGTCACCATCGACTTATTACATTTAATGAAAGATGAATGTCTAGGGTAATCTAAAACTAGAGCTCCGGGATGACCAAGGCGAGCATGCCAAAGACTGGATGACTCGACGGAATAAGCATGATGAGCACGAGTGGGATGACATGTGACAGGATAGAGTTCCCCGGAAATATTACATCTCAGATGTGTGATCCCCGTGGGTAGATCCTTCACAGAAAAACAAAAAGGGTCCAATTATACTGAGGCATTGTTATCAATTGTAAAACGTCTAACATACACCAAATTTTTGACTATTTTTGGGGCAATAAAGGACATTGGATAGGTGTAGAGGCGATTTAGTGGTGGGGAAAGTAGTATCTCCAATACCTGTAGATGAAACATGCATATCATTCCCGACAATTATCGAATTTAATGAACCATTATGTGAAAAAGACGAAAGGGAACTTGAATTATTCGTCATATGTGATGTTGCGCCCGTGTCCATGTACCAATAGTTGTCCGTCGGATTTAATGTCATGGTCGCAAAAGCATTATCCACTATAGTGGGCTGGGAAAAATCAGTAAAATGGGCATGTTGAAGATTCTATGTTGGTACGGGCCCAAGTAGGCTGGGCTGGGGCTGCTGAAATCCAGGGAGTTGAGGGAAGGGGCAAGGCGGACGGGTTAGGGCCATCTGGTACTAGGCTGGATGCTAGTTTGGTGGGCCGCCATTCTGGGCTGGGAGATGGGAACCAGCCTTGGGGTTGCCAACTATACCTCATCTGCTGCCCTAATCCGCCGCCAGAGGATTGCCCACCGCCGCCAGCTTGCCCACTGGCCCCACCACCAGGTTGTCGCTGCCGACCCTTCCGGCCACGACCACGCCGGTTAGCTGATGGGTCCGGTGGTGCAGTGGAGTTTCCGGAATTGTTTTGCGAAGATGAGCCGAAGGAGGGTGACCGGGCATCCACTATTAATGCAGTTGGCGAGGAACGGGGGACGGTCTGTGATGCCATTCTAGTTTCTTCAAGATTTAATTGAGACCGAGCCTTTGTAAAACTCGGAAGCGGGTCGGATTGTTGAATAAAACTCGCCGCAACATTATACTCAAAAGGTTAACCCAAAATTAGTTGAAGAACAAGACGGGTTTCAGGAACCGGTGAGCCGACCCCTTTGAGTTAATCTGCCAGGACTTGAGTTGAAGACAATAAGCATTAATCGAAGCAAAGCCAAATAACTTACAATTCGAGAACTCATGTTCGAGGTAGACTGCATGAGTGTTTTTGTTATCTTGAAATATGTTTTTGACTCGATTCCTTGCCCGAAGTGCAGTATCGTCAGAGTCAAGAATTTGCAACAGAATATCCCGTGAGACCGTACTGTAGATCCATTGAAGAACTGTAGCGTCGACTTGTAGCCATAACGAATTATCAATATCTGTTGGTTTGGGAACCTTTTCATCGATATGATCGAGAATGTTGTGTGCCTTTGCAGTAACGCGAAATAGGGTAACCCAGGAAGCATATGGAGTGTCATGGTCAAGGACAAGGGCAATGTTATTCTTGATGTTGAAAATTCCGAGGGCGGGGGAAGGAAGGTTTTCGTTCTGCAGCCATCGAGGAACATCGAGAAGGGGAAAACAAAGGGAAACCGGCGGTGGTTTAGACGGCCGTAGGGTTTGGGAGATGCGGAAGAGAATTAGAGGAACGAGAAGTCTGATACTATGTGAGAATGTGGATGAATTCCCCTTAGGGTATCCGTCAATAGACGGCTCATATTAACAATGAATACGAGTTTACATAATTACATAAGGCAACCCTCTATTTACAATAATTACGTAATCTATGAAAAACTAGAATATCGATTTAGAAGCAAGACGAGAGAGATCAAATTTGTCATGGAAATTTGGTTCAAATGATTACCTTGAAAAGGATGATTGTATTTTTCTTGAAGATACTTGGGTTCCAACTTCAACGAGGGCAAATGGAAGGAACATTAAACACAAATTCAAGAAATGAGAAAGATAATAAACCTGAGGCATTCCCTTCTAGGAATTTTTTTGGGACAAATATTTTCTTCATCGATCATTAGCTCCCATAAGCTACCCTTGGGGAGTTGATAGGAATAAATATTTTTCATCTAGTAAACTCTCCCTTCAGGTACCATCATCTTGGCCTCTCAAACACCTCATTCCTTTTTCCTTCAACTACCATCAACTTTCATAAGCTCCAAACCTATTGAACGTTACCTTCCTCTGCCTCCCAAACGGACCCCAAACTCGCATTTGTATCTACCAAGACTCTTTCTCCATGAATGGTAATGCAATGCTTCCAACTTTGTAGAATTTTACAAAATTTCAAAGCGTTACGCGAAAAATTTTCAAATGAATTTTTTAAAACTATAAAATCGAAAACATTAAATTTTGCAAAATGACCGGTATATAAACCTAATTTTCTATCTCCTCACAAACTCTCAATATCCCTCCTCTCCGGCTCCTTCATCTTTGATCCTCTCCGAATATAACATATATCGATTTTTCCAAGTTAGATTTAATCTCTCTTTGGAATTTAATTGCATCTTCTTCGCCCAAAGCATCATCAATCTCTTCCGATCTCATCATCTCAATATTCTTCTCTCGATTCAATACCAAAGGTAATCAATCCACAACTTGTTTATTTTCAAAGCACATGATGGCTGTTTATTTTCAAAGCACATGATGTCTGGCGGATCATAGTTTCATGTTGTTGCCGCCCATGTTGCACGCTCTTCGCCTTCTGAGGGATCGACATCTTCACTCAATATAGTAGATTAGTCTCAACTTCGGGTACTAATGATGTATAGTGGAGTACTCTAATCGATATATTTAACAATTCACAACCTGTAAAGATATCTATGGGCTTTGATGCATGGACATGGGCACGGGAAATGGACACATCAGGAAACGGAAAGCGGCAATCCTCAAAAATATAGGAAACGGGGACATGAAAGGGAAAACAGATAATATATAATTAATGATATATGAGTGGATACAAATATTCACAAGACAACAAAATAAAAATACACAAAAGCTTAAAATCATTTTAAGCTTACAAAACATAAAAAACATATTTACTCTTACAATCTCAAATAAACATACCGAATAACATAATCAACCAAGAAAGACCATAATAAAAATTTGTAAATCATAAATCATAAAAAGTGAAGAAGATGGCTTGGTCGAAGAATAAGAATAAGAGGATCGGTGTCTTGCTTCTGGCAACCACAATCTCATCAAATATGGGTTTCTTCATGTGGGATCTTATAATAAAGTGGTGTTTTCATCTACTCTCCTCGTCTTTGTGGAGATTGACCGATCCCAAATAAATGAATGAAGAGAGCGTTTGCTCTTTTTTAGAATTGAGGACAAAGAAAGTATATTAATTCTCCGTCCAAGAAGTTAGAATGTAGACAACAACTGAACAAAAACAAGGTGCTCAAATCAGAATCAATTCTAAATTGTGTGGTTTATTCTCTCTGTTTCAAATCGCATAAACGACTATCCAAACACTAGTGAGACACATAGCAATCTAGTTCGGTAAGATATATACCATACTTGCTCATGTCTTTTGTGTTCTACCCATCTCTACATAAACTTAGAAACTTATTGATTTTTTTTATCAACGATAAGTTTCTTGATTTGAGAACTTTGAAATTAATACTTCTAACAACAACCATGTGAGCTTTGTACGTCTATTAGAATTGTCTGCCTTGAATTTGGTCATACTAAATTTCTTGAGAATGATTGGTATACACGTTCTTTGTATCGTCTACTTAACCTATGAATTTACTCATGTCTTATGCTGCTTTGTGCAGGTTAAAAAACATAGCAAAACAACCACACAAGAAAACCTCTATGGTTATATCATGAAAAAATATGCGGGGTCGAAAGAAGACAAAACCGCATCACTAGAACCAAGGGGAACTAAAATAAATCCCGATAAACTCTCATTTAATTTCTACGTGTTCTTCTTTAATTTGTCTATTGATGATGATCAATGTATTAACAAAAGTTCTTGGACAAAGAGAAGGTTGTGTGATATCCGCTTTACTCGGGATTGTTCACAACACAGTTTTTAAAGCATGATAATCAAGTAGTAACACAACTCGTACACAATAAGAATGAAAAAGCGAGAAAAAGGTCAAATAAGGCAGACCAATTTATCAACAAACTCAAAAAGACCGAACAAAAGAATAAAAACAATAGTAGGTTTATCTAAGTATAAAATACATAAAAAAAACTACAAATGTCAATCGGTTAAGAACCATAGCCCCTGAACACTGCACAACTAGTTTAAACACGACTAATTTAAAGTTGTATTCATCCATATTGAACTCTAACCTATTGATACATAACCGATTCACCACAATGTGCTCGGTGAGGGTTACTCACGCAACTAGGTCTTGATTGGTTTCGGAAAACTGAGAAATGAAGTCTATAACTTTATTTAGTTGAGATGACTTTCCGTTTGAAGACCTTCTTGTGTGTGGTCTAAACGAATGTACCGGAAGATGGAGTAGTCACTTGCCCTTGTTGATCGTGGTTGTGTTCAAAGTTTCCAAAGAGCCTCCATCTAGGCGAGGGAACATCGTGGGATCCACATGTCCGCATGAGGTATGACATCCCTCGAAAAAGGTTTATACTATCCTACTTCTCGGTGGCAAGACACCGCACTAATTCATATATCCCGTGTCCTCTCCATGTTTTGCCAACTTTGAGTGTTCATTATCTTCTCCGTGGTTTGTTTGTTCCGACTTTTTTTGATTTTTTACCTTTTCGGTCTTTTCTTTGTTATGTGTTTTTCATGCTATGCATTGTTGTCCGTTTTTCGGTTTTCAACCTCTCAATACTCCAAGTATATTTGTCCAGTTGAGTTTCTTACCTTCTTGATAAAAAAAAATCTCCTTGCTTGGTTCGTAAAATTGCAGGAGAACACCCAGTCAACGACGATCTGTGTAGCATTCCGGGTCTTTGTTGTTGCCCTCGCCAATCACGTTACCTTCACCGCCGACCCTAATTAGTTTGGAGAATCCGGTCTTGTCACCGCCCTGGCCGTTGCCCTCGATTAGCCCCTTTGGAAACAAAATTCTATATTATGTTGTTATTTATCAATGATGGAATACATGTAGGTTTATTAGATGCTTTAAGCGGAATTTCAGATCATATCTAAACATCTAATCGTAGGATCTACAAGCACAATTGATAGTTCATAGAAAATACCTATTGATGCGTGAACCGGATCTAATCGGGAAGGAACGAAAGAGATGAGAGCCCCACGTGTTGCTCCTCTAGTTGGTCCACACGAGCCCGGTCAAGATCGCCTTTGGTTTCGACTGCTAGGACGAAGATCGCAAAGCATGTCGAATTGCTTCGGATGAAGATGATATTCAACCCTCTAAAACAAACCAAAACCAACTATTGGCTTTTTATTTTTCTTTTTGCTCTCTTTTTGCTCTCTCTATTTCACCCTCATAAAGTGAGGAGAGATCTTTCTTACTTATTAGGAGGAGGAATCTTTCTTACTAATTAGGAGGAGGGAGTTACAAAATGTCTAACTCCCCTAATTAACCTCCCTAATTAATATCCACTAATTAATTATTTCACAAATAAATAATATGGGTATATCAATAATGTACAATATACATATTAATATTCAACCGTCATTCCCGTTGATCTAGTCCGTCAACTCAAAGTGTGTGACCGCATAGGACCCGTTTATAATAGAAATGGGTTTAACTCGGTTAAGCCGATTAATCGTAGTTGGCTTCTAGCAAAGCACTACGACTCCTAAAATAATCGGATTGAATTATCTCCGTTAATTGTCCTATTCGAAGTTTAGTCATTGCACATTAACTTAAAGGACACAATTCCTTCAATCTCCCACTTGTCCTTAAACAAGTGTGCAATATAAGATACATTTATCTCCTAATGTCTTATTTGACGATATGGTGACATTCATATCTAATGTCAAATGTGTTTCTTGAACTCCGAGTTTGAATTGTCAATTAAACGGATGATTACAAATAATCCATCCGAGCATAGCCATGCATTTTCAGTTCTCGCTCTTCAAGTGGCCGAGACACCAATTCTGTTCAATGTATCACAGTATACACGAACCAGGAGGACTTCTCCAATCTTGTATGACTATGGCTCCCACTCAACTTTTGGCAATCCTAACTACTGCCTTTATAACTCCCTTTTACGGAAAGCGTTAACAGTGTCAAAGAAATACCAATCATCAAGTGAGACCACAACATACTCATGTCTGAGGAATCTACTAATCATGGTTTAACTTAAAACTCTACAATCTCTTTTGGAGAGTCTTAAGGTAGGTCAGTCTTACATGTATCGTCCATACATATATATGTAAATGACTAGACATCTCCATGTCCCTATAGCCCATGAAACCTGGCGCTATCAGTCAACTTATAATATAGTTACTAATAAAATCATCCATGTTCATTTGAGGATTTCGAACTATAGACTTTCAATAATTCAAAACTTCATTTCACTTAATGGGGTTTCATTCACCAGAACACTTAAAGTGATCCCATTTGTTAATAATGAATTATTTGGACATATTATTCAATATCGATCAAAACAATATATAAATAAGGATGAAATATCATATTTCATAAAATAATCAAGTCAAACATAAAACTAGTGTCCAACACTCATAAATACACAATGTAATATAAAAGCAAACTCAAAGTCATTCTCTAATGTGCTTGAAACCCTTATCCCTAGTGTGACTCTCATGCTTGGGCCTAGGCATAGTCTTGGTCAATGGATTTGAAATGTTGTCATCAATATGCACCTTACACATCCTAATGTCACCCTAAGTGATGATGTGTCGAATAAGGTGATACTTCCTCATAACGTGTCTGGATTTGGAGCTCGAACTCGGTTCATTTGCCTGGGCTATGGCACCATTGTTGTCACAATAGATGTCGGCACTGAAATACTAGGAACAATACCGAGTTCATCCAGGAACTTCCTCATCCAAACACCCTCCTTTGCTGCTTCACTAGCAGCATGTACTCAGCCTCTGTTGTAGAATCTGCTACTGTATCCTGCTTGGAGCTCTTCCAACTCATACTCCTCCGTTAAGGATGAAGACATAACCCGGTTTAGACTCAAAGCCATCTCGGTCAGTCTGAAAGCTTGCATCAGTATAGCCTTGTACGATCAATTTTTCATCTCCCCCATATACTAAGAAATTATCCTTGGTCCTTCTCAAGTACTTTAGGATATTCTTAGCTGCACTCCAGTGTGCTTCTCCAGGACTTGATTGGTATCTGCTACACATGCTCAAAGCATACGCAACATCAGGACGTGTACATACCATGTCATACATGATAGATCCTATTACAGAAGCATATGAGATTTGGTTCATCTTCTCAAGCTCAGCAGGTGTTTTAGGACACTGCGTCTTGCTGAGATATACACCATGTTGCATGGGTAAAAACCCCTTCTTAGAATCCTGCATCTTGAATCTATTAAGAATCTTATCAATATAAGTTCCTTGACTCAATCCAAGAAGCCTCTTAGATCTATCTCTGTAGATCTTAATTCCAAGTATGTACTCGGCCTTTCCTAAGTCTTTCATTGAGAAACATTTCTTCAGCTATTCCTTTACGGGCTCTAGCATCGGAATGTCATTCCCAATAAGTAGTATGTCATCCACATACAAGACTAAGAAGGCTACATTACTCCCACTAAACTTCTTGTAAACACAAGGATCCTCTTCATATCTAATGAAATCAAACTCTTTGATCTTTTCATCAAATCGAAAGTTCCAACTCCTAGATGCTTGCTTAAGTCCATATATGGACTTCTTAAGCTTGCATACCTTCCCAGCATCATTTGGATCTTCAAAACCTTCAGGTTGTGTCATGTACACATCATCTTCCAAAAGACCATTTAGAAAAGCGGTTTTGACATCCATTTGCCATATCTCATAGTCATAATATGCGGCAATAGCTAGGATTATCCTAATGGATCTAACCATGACAACTGGTGAAAATGTCTCGTCATAGTCTATAACATGAATCTGTCTAAAACCTTTGGCAACTAGCCTTGCCTTGTAAACAGACACATTTCCATCCTTGTCAGTTTTGAGTTTGAAAATCCATTTGCTTCCTATGGGTTTTACCCCATTTGGCAAATCTATCAAGTCCCATACTTGATTTTCAAACATTGAATCCATTTCGGACCTCATGGCCTCAAGCCATTTCTTGGAGTCTGGACCCATCACTGCTTGCTTATATGTAGAAGGCTCACTATGTTCTAACATAAGAACATCAAGGCTTACATTCAAGATGAAATCATCATAACGTCTTGGTTGTACCCTTGGGCTTTCCGATCTACGAGTGGCCCCAACTTGTTAAACAACTGAATCCGGAACATGATCCACAATTGTTTGTAGATCCTCTTATTCCGGCTCTTGAATGATTTGAGGCCCTGGGCCTTCAAAAGTAATCATCTCATCAACGACATCATCCATGTCATCTTGTTGTTGAGTTTGTTGCTCTTCATCGTCTTGAACTATTTCAAGATGAATATTTCTCCCACTTGAATTGTTGGAAAGGAACTCTCTTTCCAAAAAGACACTATCCCTTGCAACAAACACCTTTTGCTGAGTTAGATTGTAGAAGTAATATCTAAAACTTCCTTTTGGATACCCTATAAAAAAGCATTAATCTGATTTTGGGGCAAGCTTCTCTGTATGTAAACGCTTTACATAAGCTTCACATCCCCATATTTTCAGAAAAGACAACTTTGGAACCTTTCCAGTCCATATCTCATATGGAGTTTTGTCTACAATTCTTAACGGAGACCTGTTTAATGTAAGTACAGCGGTAGTGAGGGCATATCCCCAAAAGGATACCGGAAGATCAACAAAACTCATCATTGATCGGACCATGTCTAACAAGGTCCTGTTTCTCCTTTCAGACACACCATTAAGTTGTGTTGTTCCTGGGGTAGACAACTGTGTTACTATCCCACAATTTTTCAAATGATGATCAAACTCGTGGCTAAAGTACTCACCACCACGATCAGATCGAAGTGCTTTTATTTTCTTGCCACTTTGAGTCTCTACTTCATTCTGGAATTCCTTGAACTTTTCAAAGGATTCCGATTTATGTGACATTAAGTAAATATATCCATATTTACTCATGTCATTAGTAAACGTAATGAAGTATCTATAGCCACCTCTAGATTTTGTGGTCATTGGCCCACATACATCAGTATGTATTATGCCCAACAATTCAGTAGCCCTTTCATTGGTTCCTTTGAAAGGTGACCTTGTCATTTTGCCCATTAGACATGATTCACATGTATTAATGGATTTATAGTCCATGTCTTTTAGAAGTCCATCTTTATGGAGCTTCTTCATGCGATTCACACTAATATGCCCTAATAGACAATGCCATAGGTAGGCCCCACTCAAAATATTTGGTTTTTGCCTTTTGTTATTTATATTATATACATCCGATTTGAGATCCAACACAAAGAGTCCATTACTCATTGGTGCACTAGCATAGAAAATATTGTTTCTAAAAATAGACATAAATCCATCTTTAATGCTAAAATCAAATCCCTCAGAATGTAATAATGCAACCGAAATAAGGTTCTTGGTAATGCATGGAACAAAATAAAAATTATTCAGTTCTAATACTAAACCAGAAGGTAAAGACAGACTAAAATCTCTCATGGTAAGTGCAGCAACACTTGCTCCATTTCTAACGTGCAAGTCTATTTCCCCTTTCTTCACTTGCCTTTTATTTCTTAGTTCCTGCACATAAGAAATAATGTGAGCACCACAAGCGGTATCTAATACCCAAATGGGATCATATTCTAATGTGAGAACATATGTTTTCATTATTTCAATAACATAAATACCTGAAGTGCCGGAACTCACATTTCCATTCTTCTTGTCTTCCATGTCTTGGGACAATTCCTCTTCCAGTGTCCCTTGGCCTTGCAGTAAAAACAATCATGATCAACAACCACTTTTGGCTTCTCACCATCCTTTGGTTTAACAACTTGCTTGCCTTTCCGTTGATAATTGCTCTTACTCTTATAGCCACCTTCTTAAAACCCTTCCCTTTGTTGACATTCAGAACTTCCTTCCTTTTGTCATCAATAATATTTCCCTCAACATTTTTAAGCATGCAATGTAGCTCATTCATATCATGCTTCAGACCATTCATATGGTATTGCATTCTGAATGGTGCAAAACTATCATGCAAGGATCTAAGAACAATATCAGCGGTCAACTCTTGGTCATATGGGGTCCCTATATTTTCCATCCTCTTAAAAAGCCCAGTCAGGCTAATCACATGAGGACTCACCGACTCACTGGTTTTCCCCTCTCAAGCTTGCTATCAAGTATAGCTTTGTGAGTCTCATATAGCTCTATCCTTGCCTGATCCTGAAACAACGTTTTCAGTTCAGTTATGATAGTATAAGCATCAGAATGTTCAAACCTCTTTTGCAAATCAAGCTCCATTGCAACAAGCATGAGGCAAGTTACAGGTAATGCCTCAGACCTCACCCGAGTTTCTGTTGCCTTCTCCTCATCTGATGAGGTGTCGGTCACAGAAGGGATAAGGGTAGCTAGGACGTCCTCACGTCCCTCAAACCTGAGAATGATTTTCAGATTCCTTTCCCAATCAAGGAAGTTCGTTCAATTGAGCTTGTTTTTCTCAACAATTGAGCGCAGAGAGAATTTCAAATTATCGTTCGACATTATCTACATAATATAAATGACATACAAATCAATATATGTTTTAAATTGCAAATACTTATATTTAAACAATTTAAAATAAGCAAAAACACATTTTATTCAGTTGTTGTCGTCCCTTTGAATAAAATATTCCAAGATCCCATCCCAGACAAGACTCAACGTACTTTTGCACTGCCTTAAGTCCTATGTGTTCAGGGTAAGTAACAATTACTAATTATAACTCTTTATAATTCTTGGTTGATGATCCACATCCAATGCAGAAATCATCCCATGCCTCGATCAAGATCCAAAACTTTGCCTTTTGGTCTCTCGTTAGGTACTACCATATCAAGGTTTATGAACCCCCGTATAGATTCACCCTCACTCAGTCCAAGATTATGGAAGAACACCCTCACTTTTGTGAAGCCCATCCAACCAAAAATCCATAACTTAATGGGTTATGAAAGGCATTGCCCCAATTTACCTTTGGAACTTAAGTCTTTTTAGTTGTCTTTTATTTATAAGTGAAAAAATGTCATAAATAAAAACAATATAAAAACTTAAAATAAAGCATTCAAAACGCAATAATTGTGATCCTAGTATGACCTCTACGATGCAAAAAATAAAGATCTAATCTTCATAATCTCTTCATCTTGTATCCTTCATGGATCTCCATCCTTGAACTTCTTATGTCTTGTACTTTTTCTTGTATTACAGTTTTGAATTACTCTAATTGCATAAATTAAATTACAACAAAACAAACGATGCGCAGATCGTGTACAAGAAAAACATAACGATACACAGATCGTATTTATGGGCCATACTAGTCACCTTATGCAAGCAATATATTATAATATAAAACAAGCATAACAATATATCTCATATTAAAATTAAATCCTTATATGGTATTAATCAGTATTAACCATTAAAATGTAATAATTGGATTAAATTGTATGAAAAAGATATAATATTAAATATTTAATCTTAAGTGGGATTTCCTAACTTTTAGGACACAATTAAAATAAACAATATCATAATATTATCCATCTTAATTTTATAGGCAAAATCTCAAATCACCGGCAAATATATTATATCAAACATTTTGTGACCTAGCCAAAATTTTATGGCAAATATATTGTGGCAGATATTTTATATCAAATATATTTTGAGATCTAGCCAAATATACATACGGCAATCATCCACCGGTTCGGTCAATTTTGTGGCCTTTCCATCACCTAAACGGATCGAATCTGACTCGGTTCAGTGGTATCCAATTTCCAAATCAATTCATACAATTTCATGTCTCAATTCATCAAAATCTTCATTTCAATTTTACATCTTTATCCATATAAAATTCACCACCAATTTAAATCAAGATCCGCATCAAATCATTGATCCTATCAATCTATGCAAGATCGCTCTGATACCAATTGTAGGTTTATTAGATGCTTTAAGCGGAATTTCAGATCATATCTAAACATCTAATCGTAGGATCTACAAGCACAATTGATAGTTCATAGGAAATACCTGTTGATGCGTGAACCGGATCTGATCGGGAAGGAACGAAAGAGATGAGAGCCCCACGTGTTGCTCCTCTAGTTGGTCCACACGAGCCCGGTCAAGATCGCCTTTGGTTTCGACTGCTAGGACGAAGATCGCAAAGCATGCAATCGAATTGTTTCGGATGAAGATGGTAGTCAACTCTCTAAAACAAACCAAAACCAACTATTGACTTTTTATTTTTCTTTTTGCTCTCTCTATTCCACCCTCGTCAAGTGAGGAGAGATCTTTCTTACTTATTAGGAGGAGGGATCTTTCTTACTAATTAGGAGGAGGGAGTTACAAAATGTGTAACTCCCCTAATAAACCTCCCTAATTAATATCCACTAATTAATTATTTCACAAATAAATAATATGGGTATATCAATAATATACAATATACATATATTAATGTTCAACCATCATTTCCGTTGATCTAGTCCGTCAACTCAAAGTGTGTGACCGCATAAGACCCGTTTATAATAGTCATGTGTTTAACTCGGTTAAGCCCATTAATCGTAGTTGACTTCTAGCAAAGCACTACGACTCCTAAAAATAATCGGATTGAATTATCCCCGTTAATCGTTCTATTTCAAGTTTAGTCATTGCACATTAACACAAATCCTTCAATACAAGTGTGAAAGAAGAGACGCAATGCAAACATCAAGAGTCCCATCATACTTATCAACAAATCTGCTCGTAAAATAGATTAGGATAAAAAAGCAAGTTCTTTCATCACGGTTTAATCATGCAAAATAATTAATTTTCACAAAAATTTAAAACCGATGTTTGGATAAACTATGTTAGATGTTATTCATACATATAAAGCATGTCAACGAATATTATCCGTCGACTCACTCTTGACAAAGTAAGGTTATATAGGTTCAGTTTAAAACGCATCGTTTTCAGAAAAGCGAATATATGCTTAGTTAAAAGATTTGCTTGAAGCGGAGGTTTGGGTTTTGGAATAACCCAAACAATTACGCCCAAAAAAACTGTAAACAATTAACCTAATCTAGATCCTGTACCTCTCATGTAAGCAACAACAGGAGATTAATAAGCTCCATTGCAACAATTCAACCTCACACAATATCATATCATGAAGAACACAACGCTTTGTCAATTTCTGCAGAAACTCATGCAGAACTCACCGCTTCGTCGATTTCTATGCTGGGCTCCCCTTGATGCTCCTTTCCGCAGTGACGACAACGTCGTCAATGACGAGAGATCTCAAGGGTATTATGGTAATTGCATAACCTACAATTCGCTATATGCAAAATGAATATCTAATTAACCTTTTCTTTCTTTCTTCTCGAAGCTCTTCCTGCTTCCACCATCTTATTTCAGGTTAGTGTTTCCAGCAGCTAAATACTTATTCTCTAATCGATTTAGAGCTTAAATTGTTAAAATATCATAAATTATATCCTAAAAGTGAACAGGGTTTTAATTGGGAGTCATGCAACAAGGCAAGCGGTCTTTACAATTCGCTAATGAACCAAGTCGACGCCCTTGCCGGCGCCGGAGTCACGCACGTGTGGCTTCCTCCTCCTTCCCAGTCTGCTGCCTTTGCCCCTCATGGTAATTTACATAAATCGTCGTTTATATATATATATATATATATATATATATATATATATATATATATATATATATATATATATATATATATATATTGTATTTATAAAACATCTAAATGGCATATAAGGTTTTGTAATTTTAGGGTACATGCCGGGAAAGCTATACGACTTGGACTCCTCTAGTTACGGCAACGCAACTCAGCTAAAAACCCTAACTGAAGCCCTACACCGTAGAGGCATCAAGGCGGTGGCGGACGTCGTCATCAACCATCGTACTGCCGCCCGGAAAGACGCCAGGGGCATCTGGTGCATTTTTGAAGGCGGCACTTCCGATGACCGCCTAAATTGGGGCCAGGAGAACATTTGTCGTGACGACGTTCAGTACTCCGATGGCACTGGCAACCTCGATAGTGGCGCTGCCTATGATCCTGTCCCCGATATTGACCACCTCAATCCTAGGGTCCAAAGAGAGCTTTCCGACTGGATGAACTGGCTTAAATCAGAGATTGGCTTTAATGGCTTCCGCTTTGACTTTGCCAAAGGGTAAGACAACACAGTTTGTCTTAGTATGTACTACACTTGGACATCATGAATAGTTGTGATTACTTATATTTATAGGTACTCCGCCGCGGTGATGAAGATTTACATGGAAAACACCTCTCCGGAGTTTGCCGTCGGTGAGGTGTGGAACCCTTTGGAGTACGGAAACGATGGGAAACCGGTGTACAATCAGGATAATCACCGGAAAAAATTGATGAAGTGGACGGAAGAATCTGGCGGCGTTATAACGGCGTTTGATTTCACCACCAAGGGGATATTGCAGGTGGCCGTGAAGGACGAGTGGTGGAGGATGAAGGATCCGAATGGCAGACCATCCGGGTTGATCGGAATTGCGCCCCAAAATGCAGTTACGTTTATTGAAAACCACGATACCGGGTCGACTAAGAAACTTTGGCCATTTCCTTCTGACAAAGTCATGCTCGGATACACTTACATTCTCACTCACCCTGGTTACCCATGCATCGTAAGTTTTAACTCATTTATAAAATGTTCATACTCGACTTGTTCTTGTTTAGTAGATGAACGATTTTAAACTAAACTCGGTTAGATTAACTCGACTCATATAATATCTCAAGACTTAAAAAATGTTGATAATCAGTTCTACGATCACTTTTTTGAGTGGGGTCTGGGGCAAGCCATATCAAGCCTAGTGGCGGTTAGGAACAGGAACCAAGTGACGGAGGCCAGTGACGTCAACATAATCGTGGCGGATGCAAACCTCTACGTAGCCATGGTTGGTGGCTCCATTGTTGTAAAAATTGGTTCGAGATACGACGTGCCATCCAACATCATCCCCACTGATTTCAAGATTGCCGTCTCCGGCAACGACTACTGTGTCTGGGAGAGGAGCTTTTGAGTTATCAGTCAATAACATGTTCGCTTCTCCGGCGACGACTACTCGTTGTGTACGTGTGGAGTATGAACTTGTACCACTGTATACTTCAGATTGTTTGTACAATTTGTGATATGGTAATTTATAATTTCAAGTCTTAAACAACACACTAATTGAAGTTAGACCTTGCTGATCCATGTGCACATGAGATTTCTTTCATATATAAGAGCAGTTGATCAATTTTCGAATAAAGAGTAATAGAATATGTAAAATATTTGTAAGGGTCTCCATTTTGTAATTATGTGATAACGTTTTCCGCTTCCACCTCCTTTTTTTCTATCCGCCGCCGGCGCCTAAACCTAACGCTGCAACGTGATTTCTTCATCTTCGTCAAACACCTACTATGTCTATAGAGAAGAAATAAACGTTTCATTCTGCCTTTGGGATTTCCAACATCAAGAACAACATTGCTCTTATTGTTGATCATGACACACCATATGCTTCATGGGTTATTCCCTTTCGCGTCACCGCAAAGACACATAATATCTTGGATCATAAAGACGTCAAAGTCCCTTGCCCAGTCGACATTGATGATGCTCTTTGGAACCAAGTTGATGCAACGGTTCTTCAACTGATTTACAGTATGGTATCTAAAGATATTCTCCTTCAAATCCTCGATCCTGACGACACCGCTCTCAAGGGTCGAATTCAGGACATTTTTCAAGACAATAAGCACACGCGCACAATCTATGTGAAACATAAATTTTCCAACTGCAAATTGGCGTCTTTTTCTTTCATGTCCGCCTACTGTCAACACATGAAGGCGTTATCGGATCAACTCTAAGGTGTTGAGTCTCCAATTACCGACAACAGGTTAGTCTTGCAACTACTGTCTGGTTTGCCTGCTGAGTATAATGTCACTGCAAGTTATATTCAACAATCGGATCCGCTGCCGACATTCCAAAAAGAACGTTCGCAACTTGTTTTGGAGGAAACTTGGATGGCAAGTCAAAATTCACCCGGAAAAGACTCCACCGCTTTGCACATGTCCACGGGAGGAACGCCGTCACAGCCGCCGACCACCAGGAGACCACCGCCGCCGCCCATCCGGAAAGCTCTTCGCAACACCAAGGACATGGTCGGAAGGGTTGTGGCCCATCTGGTGGAGGTGCGCCGCAGAGCCAGCCAACCAGGTTTGCGTTTCACCCTAATTTCGGATGGTTGCCAATTGCTACTGGGCCCGTCAGCAATCCATCCCAATGGCCCACTGCTCCACATGCCCGTCAATAAATCACTTCCAACCCACAGAGAACTCAGGCTGGGCTTCTGGGCCAATTTCCAGCCCAATCAGCTTTCCCTAAAGCACACTTCCACGCTACTGTTGATCAGCAACAACCCACGGGTCTTGATCAAGCCTTTTCTTCGATGACGTTAAATCCTGCTAATAATATTTGGCACATGGACACGGGCGTTACATCACACATGACCAACTCCTCAGGTAACCTCTCGTCCATTTATTATAATGGTTCTTTAAATTCGATAATTGTTGGATATGGCATGCGGATATCATCTACAGGTCTTGGTGACGCTAAACTTTGCACCTCTACCCATCCCCTCCATTTATCCAACATCCTCCTTGCTCCTCAAATTGTTAAAAACCTAGTTTCCATTCGTCGTTTCACCATCGATAACCAAGCTAGTGTTGAATTTGACCCTTTTGGTTTTTCTGTGAAGGATTTACAAACGGGAACCACCCGTTTGAGATGCAATAGCTTCGGGGATCTCTATCTAGTTACTACTTCTGCGTCAGCTCCTGCTCTTTCAGCTCAATCCTCAGTCTCTGACATGCTCGTCTGGGTTATCCTGGCTCGCCAGTACTAGATAGTCTTAGAAAGTAATCTTTTCTTCATTTTACTAAAGAGCGTTCTCCAACGCTTTGTCATGCTTGTCAACTTGGGAAGCATCACAAGCTCCCGTTTGAACGGTCTGTTACTACTACAGTTGCACCTTTTGACATCATACATGGTGATCCTTAGACCTCCCCGGTCCCTAGTCGAGAATGTTACAAATATTATCTATTATTTCTTGATGATTTTTCACATTTTCTTTGAGTTTTTCCAATCAAATTCAAATCTCAAGTTTTCGATCATTTTGTGCAACTCTATCAATTTATCCAGACTCAATTCAACATGCCTATTAAAAACTTTCAATGTGACATGGGCCGCGAGTTTAACAATCATCAATTTCACTCGTTTTTCGCTCTTCACAACATGCAGTTTCGGTTCTCTTGTCCCCACACATCCCCCCAAAATGGCAAGGCGGAACGTGTCATCCGTACCATTAACAACATGATGTGTTCCATTCTTTTTCACGCCTCGCTACCCCTCTCTTTTTGATCACATGCCTTAGACATGTCTTGTTACCTTCTTAACATTCTTCCCTCTACCACAATCCAAAATCATTCACCCACCCAAGTGTTATTTGGTTCACAACCTTCTTACGCTCACCTCCGCGTTTTTGGGTGTCTTTGCTACCTAAACCAAAACGCAACCATTTCTCACAAACTCAATCCCCACTCCATACCTTGTGTGTTTCTCGGTTATCCAAAACATCAAAGAGGGTATAAATGTTTAGAAATTGGTTCAAAATTTTTTTTATCTCAAGACATGTCACCTTTGATGAGTCGGTATTTCCGTTCTCAAAATCCGTCCCCATATCTTCATCTCCTTCGGTACTGGATTTGGAACCCGGAATTTACCCTATAACTCAGCTCACCAAATGGCTCAAATTCAATCCCAGTCTACCCCGGCCCAACTGCCAGCTCCCGCGTTGGCCCAGCCCAGCGCACACGCTGATGAGCGTGCAAACCTCCCCTCCTCTTCTGCGCTACCCAGTAGCCCCCACACCGGCCTAGAAGCCCAACACTCCCCTCCCTCTCCCTCTGGCCCACTACCGGATGACTTCCTAGGCCCACCCATGCCCCAACACGCTGTCCTCCTAGCCCAAACACACTAGCCGATCCCACACCTTCTATCCCCTCTTCCCACGTTCAAACAAATCCCAATATAAATTGTCTCTTAACGGGATTTTTAAACCACGTACCATTTTTTTATCTCAATACCATTACTTCACCCGCCCTATCCCCTATACCCACATCCCATAAGTCGACTCTCCAAGATCCGCAATGGTCCGCAACCATGACAAACTAATTTCGAGCCCTTATACGAAATGGTACTTGGGTTCTTGTCCTCGTCTTCCCCGGACTAGCATTGTGAGGTGTATGTGAATTTTTTGCCATAATCTACGGTCGGATGGTTCCCTTGAACGTTATAAAGCCCGCCTTGTTGCTAACGGTTGTTCCCAGTAGGTTGGAATAGATTGCGATGAAACTTTTAGTCCGTGAAACCGGACACTATCCGGACAATTCTAAGTCTTGTTGTGTCTTGCTATTGGCCTATCCACCAACTTGACGTTAAGAACGCTTTCCTGCATGGGAATCTCAATGAAACAATCCACATGTTTCAACCTCCAGGGTTCGTTAATTCTACTCACCCGTCTCATGTCTGCTCGTTGAAGAAATCTCTTTATGGCCTCAAACATGCATCTCGGGCTTGGTATCAACGGTTTGGAGGGTATTTGCTCAGCATTGGTTTTATCGATTCCTTTCTATTTATATATCGGAATGGAAATCAGCTTGCTTACATATTGCTTTATGTTGATGATATCATTCTCACTACTTCATTTGATGACCTCCGCAATACTCTAACTGTCTCCCTCAGTAAGGAATTTTCTATGACGATCTCGGTCCCCTGTCATATTTTTTGGGCATTTCAGTTCAGCGCCTGCCTTCAGGCCTTTTCTTGTCCCAAGACAAATACGCTCGGGAGATTATTGCCCGTGCCAAGATGAATAATTGTAAGCCAGCGGCGACTCTAGCTGAACCCACCATCAAACTCTGTGCCTCCTCTGGCCCTCTTGTCAATGTTCCAACCCTTTATCGAAGTCTGGCAGGGGCACTTCAATACCTCACATTCACAAGACCTGACATCAGTTTTGCTGTCCAACAAATATGTTTATGTATGCATGATCCTCGTGAGCCTCACTTTGCTGCTCTCAAGCGTATCATCCGCTACATCGCTGACACATCATCTCTAGGTATCACAATATCTCCTTCTCCGAAATATGATCTCATTGCATATACAGATGCCGACTGGGCCCAGCTGCCCTGATACACGACGATCTACATCAAGTCATTGTGTTTTCTTCAATGACACTTTAATTTCGTGGTCTGCCAAACGGCAATCTGTAGTTTCACGCTCTAGTGTAGAGGCAGTTAATAGAGGAGTTGCCAACGTTGTTTCTGAGTGTTATTGGCTACGCAACCTCTTGCTTGAGCTCCATTGCTCCCTTGCCAAGGCCTCCGTTGTTTACACTGATAACATATCTACTACTTATCTTGCTAGAAACCTAGATCATTATCAACGAACTAAACATATTGAGATTGACATTCAATTCGTTTGAGATAAGGTTGCCCGCGGTCACGTTCGAGTTCTTCACGTACCGTCAGCATTTCAGTATGCATATATTTTTACAAAAGGCCTCCCACGACAATTGTTTCTAGATTTTAGATCCAGTCTCACTGTAATGCCTCATCCAGTTTCGACTGCGGGGTATGATAAAATATGTAAATATTTGTAAATAAGGGTATGCCTTTTCTAATTATGTGATAATATTTTATCTATTAATAGAACCCATCTGTCGATGGAAACCCTAAGAAGTTTCTCAATCTCTCATATACACGCTCTTATGAAATTTCAAAAGGTACATTCGGCCAATGAAATCGAGAAATCTTTGCATTAGATCTTATTCTCTGTACAAACACACTCTTATGAAATTTCAGAATTTTCTTGACTACCAATATCAGAATCAACTAGTTAAAGGTCTCTGATTCATTCCACTAAAACTAAAACTCACCCAAATCTTTCTCTCTCCTCCATTATTAGAACTCTTTTTCTTATCATTCTCCTCATCACAAGGCATCTTGAACCTACAAACAAGGCAAGAGCCATGAATCCCTAGCCACTTCTCTATACACTCCCCATGGAATATATGCTTGCAAGGCATCTCTTTAACAATTCCACCTCTATTTTTCCAGTCTTCCAAGCAAATTGAGCATTCGCCAACTTCATTTTCTTCAATCTCTACTACTTCCACGGATTCAATAGCTTCCTTAGTAGCAGGTGGGAACCCCTGTTTTTCATTGTTACCTTAAAATAGAGCATGTCCCATCATCACCATGGACTGCATAAACGGGTTCAGGAGTATGATTCTTTCGTTTTGGATTTGTGGGTCTGGTCGGACTGTCTATTTCTGATCCGGTTCGGGTTGGGTTTGAGTTGGATCGATGTTGGTGATGCCTAGTAGGAAAGGTAGAAACAGAGTGAGTCTTTCATGGTTGGAATAAAGTTTGTACCAGCTCTACCTGTTGATCCTCGGGGCAACGGATCAACTCTAGTACGGACTCTACGTGGCCTATCTAGGGCTCCACCTCTAGCCCCACTTTTCCGTCGAAAGTGGGTACACTCAACTGGTTGAAAGCCTCCAACAGAAATCCGGTCTCGGCGATCTCAGCTCATCTCGCCCTCTATCGCCCTCAACAACTACCTCCGGCGCAACTCTCTCCGGTGCATCTATGTCCTGTGTCACTCTCTGCGAGACCTCAGTTGATCTCGCAGGTACGGGTGGTGCGAGAGGTGGTGCTCTCGTCCTAAACGCCTCCTGAACCTGCTAGACGTTCTCCCTAAACACAAACACCCCTATGGATGCTCGACTTGACTCGGCGGATTGTGATCTCCGTGCCTCGGGCCTAGCAGCGGCCCCATCCCTATCCTCGGGAATAATACTATTTGCCACCTCCTCTGCAAGAAAAAATGCAGAGGGATCTGCAATTGGCGGGTCCGCTATGGGGATACGTCCCCGACCTCTCATTCCAAGAGGTCTACCTGCTCGTCCCATCTCGGGACCACAAGAGGAATGAGGTCTATCCCTTCCTCGTCCCACATATGTTGTCGCTCTAGTACGGACCATCTGATAACGGTACGATGTATATATAAGACTACGCTATCGATAATATAACTAAACTCTAAAAGCACTATATTGAAGTAAGGTCCAGAAAACCTAACTATGATACATCAAGTCCATAAAAGCAACTAGTGTCCACATATATATAACTATAATTCGATAACTAAGCCGCCAGGTTTTGTGGGAGGAGTGGTGGTCCCGTAAATTCTATTCCCAAGTCGAATATGCTTGTGATTTGAAAATGAAATTCATTTTGAAAACTCACAACCCTTGCAGGTTCTGTTTGTTTGTCTATTTGTCTTTTTAAGATTGCGATTGCCATTGTTGTTAATCTGGCTCTGATACCATATTGTAACACCCCAAATACACGGGACTCGGGACGCTACGGGCGGAGACCACACAATAGGTCCCGACCCTTAGCTTGACAACAATTTCACTGGATCTTTCCAACAAGGAACAAATAAAAGGGGCAAAACCAAATAGTTTGAATGCAATGTGATATAAACTGAAATATGACTCCGGCCGAGTCCTCAAAACAACGTACAGTCATAAAGACTAAGGTACATACGACAATGGAACATAAAAAGAAACTCCAATCTCCGTCATATAATGTACGGGAACCCCCGGTTGTCCACTACTCCGAGTCACTCGACGACATCCCTAACTTGCAAAGCATCTACAAAGTGGTATAAAACCGTTAGCTAACATTCTAAGCATTAGAAAGATGGTAAAAGAGCATACACATATAATAACGAAAACACATAACATGATATCACACAAGCCGGTTATTATCTTTTCTTTACATTATTCTATTACTAATTCAACTTTGGTTTGTGACACGAGAATCCCCGAAACTCGCATTTGTCCTTGTATACCAGCAAGGAATGATTTTGATGCATCCAACCGTCTACCTGCCTGGGATAGTCGCAGAGAACCTTTTAGCTCTCGCAAGAGCTAGGCAGTGATGTCACCGCCCGATTATCATACACTAGGGCCAACTAAAAATTTATAATATATGAGGGTCGTCCTAGTTCCGGTTTCATTGCTATAACAAACTTAACACACCACCATCACACATTAAACTAAAGCGTTCAAACTAGCTAAGTAAGTCCGGAGACTTACGTGTCTCAAAAGCTCAACCCAAAAATAATATCGCTTCCCACAGGAAGATACTCTCAGACTGAGCAAACGAGGCACAAGATCAGCATCTGTCTCTCATGCTAGAAGTCCTTAGACTTCTAGCCTAAATGACCTTTACAAGGTCGTACAACTCACATGCTAGGACAACTCGTTCCTAGTCTCAATGATCTCAACGATCGTAAAGCTGCACTAGGATACTCACGTCCTAGCTAGGTGCTACAACCTCAACAACCATACACTCTCGCAATTCAGATTCTCACATGATCAAGCATCCACTCAAAGACATAATCACACCTCACAAGATAATGAAGGTACTCATGCTCAAGAATCAAATCTCAATCCTTAAGAACTCTCATAAGGTTCTAAGCCACTACTTGGCATTCCACAACTCTATCCTAGGTCCAGCCTAAACATGATGCTACCAATTTGCATAAACATGATAAGGAAAGGGTCGAAAGATAGAAAAAAGGGACCTACTGAAGGAATTCCGCGACTGCGGAAGACACCAGGAGCGGGGGCGGGAAGGCGCGACCGCGGAGGACGAAGGCGCAGGGGAGGCAAGGCGAGACTGCGACTGGGCTACGACGCAGGGGCGGGCGAACAACATGTGGCAATTCTCAAAAGGTCTTCGTGTTTTTCGACCGTTCTAACTTGGTTCCAACTTCAAGGGCTTGATTCCACCGATCTTCTACTTCTCAGCTTGACCTTTTCAGTAAGTCACACACACAAGCAAGATCAACAAGAGTGAGGCTTGACCTAGCCCTTCGAAAGGAGGAAGGAAAGAAAGAAGGAAGAAGGGAGAAGGAAGAACCACATACTGCACTCCCTTATGGTCCAGATCTGTGCACAACAACAAGGACGCGCTCTTCACTTGCAGGTTGGCAGAGGAGCAACACAAGAAAGAAGAGGGAAGAGGAAGAAAAGAAAGAGGGGGACATAAGAGAAAGAGGGGGACAAGATTGCACATCACCAGGAGCAACAAGGGGTCGGGACAAAAGGAGAGGTCGACACAGGAACAAAGGGTCGGGGGCGAAAGGTCGGAAGCAAACAGTTGTCTGCTTCGATCTCTTGTGTGCCGCACCCGCGGCGAGCCCTAGCCGCGACTGCGGCGACACGGGGAAGGCGCTCCTACGGCTTTTCAAACCGCAGGGGCAGTGCTAACTACAAGGCCACTCTCAAGATCCCAAGGTGGTAACACCAAAACACCTCTCAACCCCACTCTCAACTACCCCCGAAGGAACTCGAAGGTCGGATCCCGGAACCGAAAAGACAAGATGTTACATGAAGATTGCAAGTGATTGAGTATGACCGAATCATACAAAATCAGCTAGTTATCCCTCTATCCCAATTATTTGTTTAATCTAAATTCTAAAACTTAATAGAAGAAATATGATTTCAGTGATAGTATTGATTGTGAACCTTCAGTTATGAACAAATTGAAGTTGGGCCTTGCGGATCCATGTGACACATGGGTTTCTTTCATATATAAGAGCAGCTGATCAATTTTCAAATTGAAAGGACATTCCGCCAATGAAATCGAGAAATCTTTGCATTATATCTTATTTTCTGTATATACATACACACTTAAGAAATTTCAGAACTTTGTTGACTACCAACATCAGAATCAACATTTGAAGGTCTCTGATTCATCCCACTAAAACTAAAACTCACCCAAATCCTTCTCTCTCCTCCATTATTAGAACTCTTCTTCTCATCATTCTCCTCATCACAAGGCATCTCGAACCTACAAACAGGGCAAGAGCCATGAATCCCTAGCCACTTCTCTACACACTCCCCATGGAATCTATGCTTGCAAGGCATCTCTTTAACAATTCCATCTCCATTTTTCCAGTCTTCCAAGCAAATTGAGCATTCGCCAACTTCATTCTCTTCAATCTCTACTACTTCCATAGATTCAATAGCTTCCTTAGTAGCAGGTGGGCGCCCCTGTTTTTCGTTGTCACCCTGAAACAGAGCATGTCCCATCATCACCATGGACTGCACAAACGGGTTCAGGAGTATGATTCTTTCGTTCTGGATTTGTGGGTCTGGTCGGACCGTCGAGTTCTGATCCGGGTCGGGTTGGGTTTGAGCTGGGTCGATGTTGGTGATGCCTAGTAGGAATGGTAGAAACAGCGAGAGTCTTTCATGGTTGGATAGGGGTTGTGTTTGAGCTGATTCTGCTTCGGAAGCCATGAACTGATTGCAGCCTTGTAGGAGTTTGGAGAGAGTTTGTATTTGAGTGTTTTGGAAGATGAATGAATTGATCCTCAATTTTCATGGTGATTATAAATGATGAAGGGTAAAGCCTATTAGATTGTTGTGGAAAATTCTCGAACTTGTTAGGTTCAAGATAATCACAAATTTAATATTAAACTGGTGCCAGCTGTGATCTTGGGGATTGTTTAATACTATAGATCAATTGTTAATCGAACATTCTAGATTCACCAGTTTTTTCGAGAAAATCGACCCTAATGGCTTATTCTTTATCTGTTTGGAGATCATCGAGCGCCATTACTGCTGAATTCAAAGGCATTTGTGATTGCACATGACCTGTTCGATAAATTGTGTCATTGACCAGTAATCGTCAATCTCTTACCTTTGCTTGAGTACTCATCCTCTTTAGGACGACCCATATGAACCGCTAAATGATGGTTTTGAATGCAAACTTCTTTTTTATTTTTGGTTTTCAAAGATATTTGAATTTCCCCTTCCAATTTGAAATTGAAAAAATGAGGCAGTTACTAATGGTTGCAAACGGTTATTCATCATCCTGCTGCTCATATTCCCTCAAAATCCCAACTTTCTCGTCACAATTTCAATTCCCTCTGCAAATCAAATAAACAAACCCCAAACCAAATTATGGATCAACAAACAGAAGAGTCGGGAATCAGAATCTACACAGCTTCACCACCAACACTTCCACCACCAGAAGAGCCGCCATCGACCACAACCGCCGGAAACCCCCGCACAGGCGCCGGAGCAAGGACAAAGCGGGCGGTAGCAAAGGGTGTTCAAACAACCCTCTCAAAAACCTCAATGCTAGCCCACTTTCTCCCAACCGGAACTCTTCTGACATTCGAAATGGTGCTACCGTCAATTTACGGCGTTGGGCGTTGCTCTTCTGTGAGCACCACCATGATGATCACCCTACTCTCACTCTGCACTCTCTCATGCTTCTTCTTCCATTTCACCGACAGCTTTCGAACTCCGGACGGGAAGGTTGTTTATGGGTTTGTCACTACTCGAGGGTTGGCGGTTTTCAAGTCTGGATTGGGCGTTGATGTTCCAAAACAAGATAAATTTAGGGTTCAATTTTCCGACTTTGTTCATGCCATGATGTCTGTTATGGTGTTCGTCTCTATCGCCTTTTCCGATCACCGGGTCACGACTTGCTTGCTTCCTCGTTATACCAGGGAGATGGAGGAAGCTATGGAGAGTTTCCCTTTGATGGTTGGGATCATTTGTAGTTGTTTGTTTTTAGTGTTTCCTAAGGCTAGATATGGTATTGGTTGTATGGCTACTTAAGACGATCGTGTCTTGTTCTTACTGTTTTCTCAGTTTATTTACTCTTGTAGCATATTCAGATCTAATTTTCCAGAATGAATGAAGACCATTTCTTTTTCTCTTCTATTTATTTTGCTCTCCATCCTCTTCAACTCAACTTCTTAAATTTTGTGAAAACATAAAATCCAAACCCAACAAAAAATGTTCTTCCTTTTTTTCTTTTTTTTTTTCATCGTTTTGATAATTGATAGAAAAAAAAGTCAGTGTTTCAATATATAGGTCATGAAACGCACAATCATGCGCATATTAAGGCGCATAAGGTTGTTTATAGATCTGAAGAACTATGTGATAAAAGATTATCCACGTCATCTTCTCTTGGACCACTCCCGGATGTTGAAGGTTCAAGCTGCAGTGCCCAGATCTCGAGCACTTACACGAGCGCCCACGCCTGAGTGAGCAACAGTTGTAAGGCGCATGGCGCTTAACACCTAACGTCTGGACGAACCTACCGGCCTGCAGAACTACAACAAGCTCTTTAAAGTCTTGGTCACCTTGGATTGATTATCTATCTTTAGTTGTTTTTATTTGGACCTCATTATTGTTTAAATGAGGCCAACCCAATGCGATTTTGTTAAACATAAGTTACTTCTGATTTTTCCTTATTAGTTGGATGGCTTCTAGAGATATATAAGTCATCCTTAGCATTAATTTCATTCAAAAATTCCTTTGTCGAAAATAAACACAATATGATTTTTCTCAAAATACCAAAGAGAGTTTTTGTAGATCGTTGAATCCGATTAGCTAGGTTGTTTCTTGTTGTGATAATCTCCTTCGCGAATTCAGTGACGTCATCGCCGTGCTATAGGCCTCTAACTGGTCGTGTGTGTTGTTGTAGAAGTGGGGTTGTTTGGTCATTCAAAATAGTTCTTCATCTCGAGATCAACGGTTTTTTCAATTTTCCATTCTTTTTTTCTTTTTAGCTTTATATCCATCTTTTGTTTTTATTTTTCCATCTTTTATTTAGTGTCTCGCCTGTTTGTCTTCGCTTCTTTGTTATTTGAGGTGATTATTCGTCTAGATCGGTCAGTCGCGACTAATCCCCGTATCAATTGGTATCAGAGCCATTGATCTTGAGTCGCCGAGTTCATCATCCAGGAGCCGGTTTGCTTAGTCCTATCAATACAACTTCAATCCAGCCATTTGGGAGTTGAAAAGTCTACGTACCATCATTGTACTTCATTTTTGGGAGCCAAAAAAGTCCTTTGTAAACATTAACTCCACACTTCAATTCAACTTATTTGGAAGCTACAAAGTCTTTGTCATCATCACAATTCAGTGCCAACTTTTTGAACTTCTAAGAAGGTCCACAAGCCAGGCACCAACAAGGAGCACATGCTAGTGTCATTTGTGACCCAACAAAAAATTTTCTTCCTTTTTTTTATTTTCATCTTCTTGATAACAAAATACTAGAAAGAGAGAAAAAATTAGCTTTGTTGTATAGGCTTGTGACACGAAAAAATAATCAAGCTTCAACAATTGAGCATTTGCAATGTCCAAACTTGTGTCTATGATAGACATGAAAAATGTAGCAATATCCAAGGATTCATACTGCTCGGTTCGGGCGTTCAAGGAAGAATATTTATTAATTAGTTTAATAATAAAAATAGTGTTTTTTTTAACAATTGTTTAATTCTAAAAATATTTGTTTATAGTTTATCAATTAAAGTATGCATATCAATATTTTATTAATTTATGTAATACTTATTAATAATTTTGAATTCAAGTTAAATTTAAAATAATTTATTGGTTTAATTAAGGGAAATTTTGGTTGGTACTTATGTGGTAGTGTATTTCGGATTTTGCCCATGAAGTTTTCAAAGTTTAATAATAAAAATAGTGTTTTGAAAACCCTAATCCCTTAGTCCTCCATCTAGGCTTAAAAACCCTAATCCTTTAATCCTCCATTTGATTCAGAGCCCGGATGGATGTACCATTGCATCTGCTATATCTGACGAGACATTGAGATTTTGGAATGTATTTGGGGCCTCTAAACCTGCTAAACCCGCTCCTACAACTGCTCTTGTGTCGTTTGCTAATGTCAATCGCATTAAAATCAACAAATTCTTTCCATTTGTGTATTTGTTGATTAGTTGGACAAATTACCATTGTCAGTCTAAAAAGTTTTTTGATGGATCTATATAGAATGTATAGTTACCAATACAAATCAATTTATAAATTCAATCTCACATCTGCTTGCTAATGTATTGTTATCAATACAAATTACCATGAACAAATATCTACTCATGCTCACCCTCCAAAATATCATCTAGATGAAAAATACCGTGTGAGGACTTCTCCGTATCGTACTAAGGAATAAGTGAAGATGGTCCCACATCCTCCGCGCCGATGTTGTGATCATGAGCCTCAACGGATGCATCAACTGATGCATGAAGTGATGCGTCAACAGAAGCCTCTGAGGGCCTCTACGGGTGCCTGAACGGATGTTGAGGCAAGTCTATCCCGTCGAGATTTAGCCTCTCGACGGGTGGATGTTGTACAAGTCTCGCTTCTCGCTTCTTCTTCTTCTCTCTAATGTTTTTCATCACAATCTGAATTTTTTTTTAAAATCAAATTTTAATTTGTGCTATTATAATGTATATATATATATATAATTCATAATAAAACACAAAAATAACAGAAACGATAAAAACTAACCTGAAGTCGATCAACAAGTTTCTATTGTTTGAACTTCCGACATCTGAATCTTTCACCATTGTTGGATCTTGAAATATGTGGGATTTATGGAGTTGGGAGAAAATAGATCGAAGAAGAGAAGAAACAAAGAAGAGGAGGCGGCGGCGAGAGGAAGGGGGCCCGCCTGCGCGTGGCCCGAACGCATTGCAAATGAGCCCCATCCAGACAGATTGCCAATCCGCCCGAGCCAGACGGAGTCGATTTCCGACTCCTCCGTGCCTTTGGCCGCATCCGAATAACATCACTCTAAAACAATAATCCTTCCAAAAATGACTAGAATATATATCCAATTAAAAGGGAAAAAAAAAAAAAAAGTTGATTCTCACTTACATCTGAATTGTTAAATGATTGTTTTTGTAAATTTATTTGAAGTAGAAGTCCTACTACGCTCTTATTTTAAATATGATAGCCTTTTTGCGAACAGAAAAGTCGTATGTATGAGTGAGATGAATCATTACATGTGTTAGATGTCCTACAACGACTATTTGGTACTCCATCCAAATAAATACTCAGAAAGCAACAAACATCAGAAACAAGCAAACATTGACCATTTTCTTTCTTACATATTACATTCTCATAACAAACTTTTCTTTTGGCCATTTTTTCTACTACATTTAACAACCTATACGTATCTACTAGGCGCGTTAAAATCAATTTTCGTCTTCAGCAAGAACCGCGGCTTCAGATGTTGCCACCATCACGACGGGTTTCTTGAGCCAGTATTGCTTCAATCTCTGCCTCGCGTAATCCTTGTAATCAAATTCAATCTTATTCACATACGCCTGCAAAAACAAACGTCGCTTTGTAAACAAACAGATAATCGATCTCAAAGTTTCGATTCATAGAGCCGAGAAGAGGCTGCCTACCGAGATGAGGCCCCAAAGGCCCCAGAAGAGATGATTTGCAAGAGAGTACTTCTCTGCTCTTTCAACTAAATCGTCTACCTCTGACTCGCTCACTTCTTCACCTGCTCATACACAATCAATCAAAACACCACACAAATGCAGCAACGTTGTTGTTTCAGAATGATCATCTACCTCGGACAGCAAATTTACCTGAACAACTTAAATAAGCACGCGCAAATCTTTGGCGTTCCTCCTTATCTGTCATAATTACGCAGCTTAGCTGAGATTACAATGATACATAACTTCTTCAAGCGAATCGGTTCTTGAATTACCTGGATATTTGCTGTAATCTAAGATGTGAGGTGTTTTGGAATGATAATCTGCTGCCATCTCACAGAAGTGGTTTGCAAGATCATAAGCAATAGGATTGTAACTTGCATATTCATAATCCTGCAGAAATTGTAATAAACTAATAATTATGGAAAATTAAGCATCATGTTAAACAGATACTTAAAAATCACCCTTATTCGGATATTTTCTCTGGAAAAATCACTCTTTTTATGGGTGGCTACCATAATTCCCCCTAATATTTGTGCACAATAAATCATTACAAAAATAGAGAAAAATTTTCAATATCCAAATATTCCACTTGAAATGACATAAAATCAATAGATCATAAGCTTACAATCAGATGAATTGATCTTTTCTCTTCGTCCATCATGATGTTACCATACTGCAAATCATTGTGGCAAAACCCAATCTGTGTACCATCATTTGACAGCTCCTTTGACAGCATCTGAATCTCGTCTTCCAAACGAGTCAATCCGAATTCCTTCTCGTCCTTGATTGAACACAAGCTTTTCGCTTTCTTGACCCAGTTCCTAATCCAAACATAACAGTTAATTAAACATCAAGATAGTTTTTAAAAATATCTTAAAATCCGATTTATCGTTTTCTATAACTGATACCTCATTCGGTTCCAAAGAATTGCTTCCCTTGATCCAGGCATATCAAGGTTGTGAAACTCCCACATCTTAGCTGCAATCCCAGCTGAAATATCTGGATCTCGGAGATCAGATGCTGATAATGTCTGAAACCAATAATTCAGATATTATTAATCAACATAAAAGAAAAAGAAGCAATTTACATAAATTTTAAGTTCTTAACATACCCTAGCACGGATAAATTCCTCAACTCGCCCTTTCGAGAACCTTCCAAGAAGCCGAGGACCCTGTCCATGCTTAGACAGACACTCAAAAGTTCTGATTTCTTCTTCGCGGTTGAAGAACACATCAACTCCTTCACCATAAACCCTCACAAGAACTGTTCTACGACGATCAACCTTCTCAGATGGCCATATGATCTGGAAAACCTCATTTGTCATAGCTCCACTCATGTGTTTAACTTGAATGTCATTTGGGTCAGCCACATCCTCCCATTTCCGAGCTAGCTTTACTAGTAACTGCATCAGCTCTTCTGGAAGAGATCCTTCTACTACGCCGTTCGTCAGTATAGCCATGGCCGGATTTTAGGAGATTGTAAGGGCTGATTTGAGGAGCTGAGATAGAACAACAAGCCTGTTGAAATTGACACACAATTTCTCAGTTTCAGGATATCAAGATATATAGATGGAAAAGATTCTCAAGTTGAACAATTCAAATGGTATTAATCTAATTGCGGGTCCAATGATAGTGACATGTAGGAGAGATGACTTTTTTGGTGCAATAAAGTCACTGGAACAAGTAGTGTCATCATGAAGAAAGATCAACAAAAATATCCTAATCACAATTTCTTTTCATATAATGTAAAAACTATAATCATCAAATGATTTGCAAAGCAAAATACATTTCACTCAAACCAATAATTCTTAATCAAGCCAAGGATGAACAGAACAGTCAAGGGAATTGATCCTTCAATTTGTTACGCACACTATGAGAGGTTTAAGATTTTTCTGAATAAATCTGTAATAAACAAGATATGATATGAAAAAACAAAATTGAACTTTTAAGAACAGGAAAAGGAAAGGAATAACTAAAAGCTGGTCAGAAGAATAAAGTGAAGATGTGCACCATATTAAGAAGAGGAGAAAGAGAAGATGCTAATGTCCATTAAAATCGAAAGAAGAAAGCAAGAACACTTTACCTACTTAAAATCTTTGAGCATGCGAAAACTAGGCTAAAAGTTCCTAAATAGATTTAAATAATTGAAATTCCCAGATGCCATTTGCTAGCGAACAACATAAACCGAGTTGAAACCCAATCTATATATAGCTTCTTCATTCATTTTGTATTTTTGCCTGCTTTTCTGGATGCCCATATGGCAGCCATGACAATACACTCAGAAACTAATAAATGAAAGAACCCTACAAAAAAGAGAAAGGGGTCCATACCTAAACATGATTACTAATTTTGTTTTCAATTGACAGTTGCGGAGTGAAAATTGCAATTCATAACACAGTCGACATGATCTATAGTGCCACATCGAATCCAAAAAGTTTCGTAAATGATTGTAATCATCATCATCCAGTGAATCGAGAAAAGAAACCCCAAATTGGGGTTTTTTGTACATACTCACAAGAATTAAACAAAGAAACAGAAAACTGAAGAATCAGCACAGCGGGGAAGGAGATTCAAGCAATCAATTTGATACTCTTTCCGTTCCTGGAAGTTGCAAAATCGATCATAGACAAGTCTAGAAGCTGAATGATTCAAATATATATATTGCATTTGCCGGCTAGAAGCCAGCCAAGATAAGTGTTCTCATTCTCATCCAGCATTCCAGCGTGTGAGAGTTATCTTTTTACTATTTTAACAAGTAACAACCGCGTGCCGATTTCTTTGTTTGGTTAAATTACACAAAATCACCCTATAAATCAGGCTACTTTTTACAAAATTACCTACATATCAGAAAACATTTAATGATTTGCCTGTGAGATTTTGTCATTAAAAAAAAGAAAATTATGGATGATACTCTTGTAGTTTGGGTTTTTTCGAACTTTGTCCAGAAATTTTTTATTTTTTGATGGTGTCCATGTATTTTAATATTTTATATAATATTTAATTCTGTTTAAGTTTAACTAAAATATTTTTTTTAAAATGAGAAAAAAAATCTTTTTAAAAAAAAATACAAGAGGTTAAATATTTTACATATAAGTTTTTAAAAAAATTATTTTAAGTTGACATCTTTTTATACTTTAAAAATATTAATTATTTTTCAGAAAATATTAGAATACAAGAATACCATTCAAACTAAAATTCAGAAAACCCAAATTACAGGGACAAAATTTTCCTTAAAATAGATAGAAAGTAGATAAATTTGTACATGTTTACAACCCAAAATGAATATTGAATGAAGAAAATTATATTTATGTATAAGAGTAGAGCTATGGGCCATGATCACCGACCTTAGCCCCCACAGGCCCACACCAGCAATTTCTTCTAAGCCCGCCAACCACCCAAAAAAGTACTGTTTTGAATGAAAATAAGTTAACGAAAAAGCTGAACGCACGGGTTTCATTTTATTAACAATAAAAACGAACGCGTTCTGATGACGCTCATTTCAATCAATCGGTTGGCGAAAGCGCTCACAAACCAAATCGCTGAATGAGCGCTAACGCTTGGTGAAAACTTTTGTTTTTTCAAATATTTTTTTAATTTGAACGCCGGCTCCGAGCGCCATCGTTCAAAACCTAAATTAGGTTTAAAACCAATTTCGGAGGGCAGCGTCGGACCTTATCGCTCACAATCAATTGTCGCTAGACTCGCCTCTCTCTTCCCCAGCAACTATGTTGCTCACAATTTTGCTCCACTCGCTTCTCCTTCTCCGGTAACTCTTTCCCTGTGTTGTTCTGTCCCCGACGAATTATATCAGGTTAGTGCATCTTCTCTATCTCCCAGTTCTTGATGAAATTTTGCAGCAGAATGACAATGGGTTCTTGCTGGCTAAATTTGAATAGCAGTAGGTTTGTTAATTTGCATTTTGTTAATTAAGAGAGCATAGGTTTGTTAATTTGTTAATCCGAATAGGAGTAGGTTTGTGAACTGTCCCCTCCTTCCTCAGCAACGCTGTTGTTTGACATTGTATCTAATTCGCAGCATAATGACTGTAGGCTTGTTAATTTAATTTTGTTAATTAAGAGAGCATAGGTTTGTTGTTAATTTACATTTTTTGTAATATAGTAGGTTTGTTAATATGCAACACTGAAGTATGGACATGTATTGTGTTGTTTAAAAGCCTATATTGTTTGAAAAAAATGATAGAAAAGAAGGCTAGACTATGAACTACATTGAAAGTGGACCGAGGCTTCAATAGTTCGATATACACATCGTTCTAATCCGAGTTGAATACTATGCTTGTATTAACTATGAACTACATTTGAAAGTCAAGATGGTTTTGTCCCGGTTGTGTGATGGTTTATAGTGGGATGTGTATTTTCAGCAAGACTTTTGCTCATTGTTGCTGATTTCTTTTTTCACTGAGCTATGCTACTGTCTCGGCTTGAAATAATATCTTATGTTAACTACATATCTAAATAGAACTGTCAATAAGGTATTCCCATGATAACCACATGTTTGAATAGAACTGGCCATAAGTTTCTCTTATCTAATCAGACACTTAATCAGCTCCTTTTCCAGATTTTCTATATTAGCATACAAATCTTGTGAAATTTATGCTTTATATACATTCAAGTACCAACCGCTCTCAACATAGCAAATTCAGTGTTGTCATATTTTCCGCCGTCATTCGAGAATTATGAAACGATTTCAAAAAAAAAAGACAAACTCCAATCGAGGTAGGCTTCTTCGGCGAATTTGTTATAAGACTAATTTTATTGTTCTTCAAAATATATGATGTGCCTTTAGTTTTGATGTATTTAGAAATACCTAATTATTTTTATAAATTTTTGAATTAGTAATTTTTTTATTATGAAATAATTCAATTTAGATTTTTTTACATCTTTTTTCAATTATATAAAGTTCTAAATTTTTTGTTTTCATCTATTTGAAAAAACATAATTCTAGTTTTATAATTTTTGCATAAGTTTTTTCGTAGTTTAAATTATTAATTAAGTTTTTATATATTTTTTTAAAAGTTATATGTTTCTAAAGTTTTGGTTTTGAATTAGTAAATTTTTTTTATTTCAATATAGATTTGTTTTATATCTTTTTCTTAAAAATATATAAAGTTTTTAAAGTTTTTGTTTTGGTCTATTTGGAAAAACATAATTTTAGTTTTGGTTTTGAATTTGTATTTCTTTTTGTTTATTCAAATATTAATTTGTCCTTTTCACACTAGTTGTATAAGACTTATGCGAAAAGAAGATCTAGTGCGATACGACCGACGGCCTCGAACAGGCGTCGCCGTATGGAGGAGACCGAGCCAGTGGATCTCTCTCATACGGACCCACCTTCAGTCTAGGATGAGACCGAACCACCGGTATTAGTGACTAGTCTTGATCTCGAGTATGTAGTATAGGATGAGATCGAGTCTGATGATGATGAGCACTTTGTGACACCTACAACACCCGCCGCTCATGTTTCTCCTACTTCTGCTGCTCATGTATCTCCTACTTCTTTTGCATCTCCTACTCATGTTTCTCTAACTTCTCATCCTCATGTTTCTACTGCTTCTGCTGCTCGTTCTTCATCTGGTCCTTCTCACCGTCCACCGACCGATCCTTCTTCATCTGGTCCAGTGGGTGATGATATACCCGATGATGTCGATGATCATGTCGACTTTGGTGCTCCACTCATTCTCGATCTTTTACCATCTTACCACAGTCATAGGGCTACTCGCATATGGATGCTTGAGGTACATTTTTCCAAATATAAACGGTTGTCAATAACATTTTATAGTTAGTTTTACTTTAATTAATATAATGTTTTTGACATACAAAGGTGGAGACGAAGATGATGAAGGTGCATAAGAGGAATCTCAGTCTCTCATGGTTATGTACTTGGCGACGAGATACCACAGATTCCAACTCTTGGTTTTGGTTGTCACGTCGCAGTCGTCTTACGGATTTGGAGGATTTCAACTTTAGCGGCGTCAATCACGCTCTCATTCAGGCATTCGTTGAGCGATGGCACCCAGACACCATCAATTTTCACCTACCTTGGAGAGAGATGACTATCACACTCCATGATCTATGAGTTATTATGGGTTTGCCTGTTGATGGTGAGATTTTATGTACGTCCGGCACCGTTCAATCGCGGAGAGATTGGATTCAAACGACGTTTGGTTTTGATGGAGATCAGATGTTTCGTCATTAATCCTCTATTTTTGTTGATCTTGTGAAGACGACAACATGTAAGATGCTTCTTAGTCCACGTACTCCGGCCACCTCTTTGGCATATGCCTACCTCCTCCTTATTGGGTCGGGGTTGTTTGTAGATAAGACGACCAACAGGATGACTTATTGGTTGATTGATTTGGTCCGAGACCATGAGCAGATAGGCACATATGAATGGGGGCACGATACTCTCGCCTAACTCTACCGGAGTTTGGGCATCGCTTCTAGGAAGAGTGTTGTCGGTATGGCATGATGCACTGCCTTATTGGAGGTTTGTTTGATTTAGATAATGTTATTAAGTGTAATAACATTGAGATCTATGTGAAATACCTCAACATCGTCGTCTTCAATCTCATCCCGACTCCATGAAACAACCTTCCAAAATGGATGAGTTTGATCCAAACTAATCGGTGTCCGTTTCGAGATGACAACAATAAAGTCATGGACACATGGCACCCCGTAATCAAGCCTCCAATATTTGTGCCTATATATCCCGTCATCGTGGATGGTCAAGGTCTTGCTGTGGTTTTTCAGAAGAAGCGTGAAACATTCATTGGTGACATTATTGCGGAGCTGGTTAATTATTGGGATTCTGACGCTCAATCGTATCCGAGCGACCCCTTTATCTTTCGAATCTGATCATTGATCATTAAGTCAATATAGTCAACCACGGATTAGAAGCCTCCAATGCTCGTTCCCAAGATAGACTTCAATAGGCCGTGTGCTAACTCACACCTGGAAAAATGTAATAATATATCATTACAATTGCAGAAAAATGTGGAAGTAGTAAACAAATAAATAGAAGTTTGGATCTTACATGTTTGATGTCCGCATTTCAAAATGGTGATACAAGTTACACCAAGCTCGTATAATTGCCTCTTTGTAGTCCTTGAGCCACGTATTCTCGAGGTATTCCATCAACCTAGGATGCGATTGCAAATGCACCTTCATTTCCGCCAACCTTTGCTCGTAAGAACCACTAGACATTGACTCAAACAAAGCATGATAATTAGATGTGAACACCGCTTACGTTTCCTTTGACCTCAGAATTGACCATGGACGTTGATCGATGTTGGTCTTTATATGCCATGTACATAACATATGTTTCACATTCGGAAACACAATACCTAAGGCCTTAATAAGACCTAATTCTCGATCAGTAACGATCACCTCAGGTATGTTGTTGCCACACACATGTCGTAATCTACCCAAGACCCAATTATAGTGATCGTTAATCTCTTGTGCCATAAAAACAAATGCAACTACAAACGTGCTCTTCGTGCTCGTTATTCCGACAATCTCTAACAATGACATTTTATACCTGTCAATCATCAAAAGAAAAAAAGTTAAAATAAAATAGATGAAGGGAGATGATATGTACAATATATAAAATGTCATAACGCGAACAACAAATCAAAAATAGTACTAACTTATTGGTCTTGTAAGTCGTGTCCATGACGATTACGTATGGAAACCGGCTCAATAGATGTCTAGAGCCCGGGTGCATGAAGAATAAGTCGTAGATTGTGTCTGAATTCGGTGTTCGTCTGGTACTAACGTAGTATCCACGATCTTTGAGTGTGTGGAGTGCTTGTTGTTGGTTGTCCCTCTTCCTTCAGCATATTCCATCCTTATCTTCATTCCCGTGTTGTAAATCTGTCGAATGGAGATAACGATGTTCGGGTCATCCAACTGAAATGATGTTAATATGTTTCTCGGTTTAATTCCAGCAGCCATTTCACGCTCCACTCTTCGGTATTGTGCAGGCGTTAACCGACCGGCATATGCATGCCCCTCTAAGTCTTCGGGAAGTGGGTGGTTGTGGACTCAGCATATGACCCTTGCAGTCCTTTTTTTTATATCATTTTCTTGTGTCACCTCGAACTCAAACTTACACCTGTGTTTCTTTGACCTCGTGTCTGGACTGCTTGAAGCCACAAACTCGGCAAACTAATAGTACAGATAAATCTGTTCATAATTTTGGAGATGAAGAAGATCAAATAACAAAGAAGTTCAAACAATTGGAATTTAAACGACAGAAAAATTGGGAAGATTGGGAAACCAAAAGTAGGGAGGAGACTTTAGAATAATACCTAACGAATCGAAGAATAAATGAGATAGCAAAATAATACCTAATGGAGAAGACGACGAATATTGTTGGCGAAACCCTACGACACCGCCGTATCCAAAGCGAAGACAACCGGAGGAAAAGGGCGCCGACGAATCCGAAGCGGCGGTAACCGGAGGAAAGGTCACACGTGGGGCCAACGAAAGTCTTGTGCAAGAGCGTTGATAAAACGGCGATTTGACGATGAAGCGGTGAAGCGAAAAACGAAAGGACGTGAGAGGAAGACACATTAACAAATGAATGACTCATTAAATAAGGGCAAAGGTTACTAACCAACAACTGCCGCATAATACAATAAATAACATACCAACCATTTAAAAATAGTAGTCCGAAGCCCATTTACATGACAAATCTGAGCTGCTGTTAAACCACTAATGAAGCAATAGGAGTAACATATAATAATAAATATAGAAGGGCATAAATGAAAAATGACTATTCATAAGAGACTACTCCCTCTTTTATAATTGTAAGGATTTAGCAATTGTGAGAATAAAGAGACTACATAACTTACAAAACTTATATATATGATTAAGGAATTGTGAAAAGGAAGAAATTCTGGAACTTACATATGAGTCTTTCAACGTGACGGTAGTTGTGAGTTATTCTCAGGGTTTGATTGCGGGATAATATGACGTTGGTACGGCGGTTGCGATTGTGTTTTTTTTTGCGTTTGATGGTGGCATGAAAGTGATGCCGAACGTCTATAGATAAGCGCGGAAAAAGATTGCGGAAAAACAGATTGCGGAAAAAAAGAGGGTTTTTTTGCGCCGGCCCAAAGAGTTAAAAAATTTCGAGCGCCGGCGCCTTCTCAAGGCCCCCAAAATATTAAAAAAAAAGGCTGAATTGACATATTAGGCCTTCTACACAATAAAGTTGGAATATAGGGCCTCCTAAAATTAAGTTGAAAAAAATGGGCTCCTATTTTGAAGGCTAGTTTTTTCATAGTACAAAAAGGCTAAAAAGGGGCTGATTGATGACTGTTGACTGCTGTGCAGAAATTGGGTTGATTGATGACATATTTGATTGACATTTTTGGAGGGAATTGTTGGCCCATATTGGTTTCCTGTAATTGTTTCTGGGTATGTACGTAGTTATTACCCAAAATACATACAAATTCACATACTCAGGTTTGATATGATTGTGTAAGTGTTTTGTAAGATATTGATATGTTCGGGTAAGTGGTTTGTTTGTATGGTTGTAAGTGTAGTAATTTTTTGGGGTATGTACGTAATTATTACCCAAAATACATACAAATCTACATACTCGGGTTTGATATGATTGGGTAAGTGTTTTGTAAGATATTGATATGTTTGGGTAAGTGGTTTGTTTGTATGGTTGTTAGTGTAATACATCGAACACGGTAAGTGCATATCCCAATATTGAAATCGAAATTTTGGATAATCAAACATAAATCGTAATACAACATACAAAAAAGATGACACATAAGTACATAACATACCCAAAAAATAACAATCCAATTTTGTTAACCAAAAGTGTGTTAACATTCTCACATAAGTTTCTCACCAAAAAAACAACCTTACCCAGTGCAAGCTTACCCACCTATCCTGCAAAATATCTTCCCTACATAGACGACTGAGGCGACCATGGTGCTTGGTGTCTCTCGAGGGAGAAGACGACCGAGTAGCTTGGTGGTTGCTGGCTCTAATCCTGTGCTCACACATTACTCAAAAAAACATTGCTCAAAATACATACCCAGCTCACACATTACTCAAAGTGCTCAAACATACCAAAAATGTTAACACGTTACTCATTTCAAAGCAATACCCAAAAAACGCAGTAAGTACATTTAGGGAGTAATCAATTACTCAATCCATATCCAAGAAACATACCCAAAGTGCTCACACATTACTCAAAGTGCTCATACATATCCAAAGTGCTCATACATATTACATACCCAAAGACTCATACATACCCAAAGTGCTCATATATATTACATACCCAAACACTCATACATACCCAAAGTGCTCATACATACCCAAAGTGCTCACTCATTTGATGGTACTCAAAGGTAGTACGACTTACCAATTCCTCATCAATGGCAGACTCGAACACTTTAGCCTCCTCACGAACTGTAGCCTCACCGGAATCGGCGGCCATCCTACGTTCTTCTGCCTCAATGACGGCATGAGTAAACCTTATACTGAAAGAGGACGCCGGAATCTGAGCAGAAGGGAGACTCGCCATTCTTCAAACTTTTTATTTTTTCTGGTTAGGTTTCCAAGCGTTCTTCAACCTTGTGAGTTTAGAGAAGGACAAAGAGGCAGTTTCAGGGAAGAAGAAGAGGGTGAATGTTGTTCAGAGGGGAGGAAGAAGAGAGCGACGATTTCAGGGCAGGAAGAAGAACACGGCGGCGGTTTCAGGGGAGGAAGAAGAAGGGGCCGACAGTTTCAGGAGAGGAAGAAGAAGAGGGCGACGGTCAGGGGTGGAAGAAGAAGAGGGCGACGGTAACAGAGAAGGAGAAGAAGAGGGCGATGGTGGTTCAGAGGCAAGGAAGGTCGGTGGTGGTTCAAAGGCAAGGAAGGAGGAGGCAGAAAAGGAGAATGGTACCGTGGTGGTTGAAATCTTCCAAATAGAATATTAAACCCTAATTCGTTTTTTTTTTAAATAAAAGTGATCATCTAATCAGTAGAAGACCCAATATCTACTTTCTAGTTTACAGGCCTATTTTATCTTATTAATATATAGAGGCCCATTTTACAAAATGTCAATTTCAAGGGTCCTATTTTCCCAATTCTTTCAAAAAAAAAATTAGCGTCGTCGCTTTGTGTTTGCATTAGATGTTAAACGCTGGTGCCAACTAGATGCGCTTACATTTAACGTCAACGCAAAGCGTTCACATATAATACTAAGTAAATTGGAAATTGTGTATTTAACACGCCCCTAAAATTATCGTTTACCGGTGAAATTTTTATATTTTGCTGTTGAAAATATGTAGTTTAAGGTATTAAAGTTTTTGAAAGATTCAACGGTCGGATTTAGAATTATAAGCTCACAAAGTTGGCATAGAACCTAGTTTCGGAAATGTTGAGAAAGGTGGCTAAGTGTTGGGTTTTAAGAGTTTATATAGTCAATTTTGAGAATTTATGTGAATATTATGGATTATTATTTTTGGAGTTTGAACACCCTAGCTTGGAGTAGACATGAATGGCATATTAGGTTTAACAATTTTTCTCGAAATTTTGAGATTTAGTAAGAGGTACTTTCGATAGACCAAAGTAGGGCACTCGAGGTTCGGAAAAAGCTTTCTTAGGATTTTAGACATAAATCTAAATGACATATTAGGATTTTAGATCCGCCTCGTATAGTCGACCTATCGAAAAGCTTCTCTGCCATTACCTGTAACAAACACCGACGGTCATGATTTCTTCTCTTAAGCATATAGTACTTAAGTTGATTAGTTTTATTCTAAAATTAGTTAGTTTAACTAATTAGTTAAAAATTAATTTGTAGATATGAAATCCGTGTGTATAGGATCAACTTAGTCTACTAATCCAAAATTAATTATTCTAATTAATTATTTAAAAATAAAATTAATACAAAAAAGTCTAGTTTGTATCTATTGTACCAATCTTCTCAATACACAACCTCAATTCCAAAAGAGAAAAATGAGTTAGTAAGGTCTATACAAAATAAGCCCATATAAATTTCTCAAAAATTTTTAATTCTAAAATTGATTAACGAGAAGGGCTTAGCAGTAAATGGAAAACTAGTGTATTACCCGTGCACACTGCACGGGTGTTTTTTAAATTTTTTTATGTTAGATAATATATTATATTTAATTAAAATGTAATAATTAGCAATGTAATATGTTTAAAAAATTTAAAAAAAATTAGCTTTTATCATGCATTATTTTATAATATTATCAATTTATAATTTTATTAAATTTATACATGGTAAGAAAGTAAAGCATATTCATTTTATATTTTTCATCAAGACAAATATAATACATACAGATTAAAAATTATATAAAAAATACATGGACCAATCTTTAAAAAAAAAAAAGAGCTTATATCTTCTAATTTTGGATAATCAAGCATTAGCACAGATCTTCTAACTTTCGGCTTCAACATGATTCTCTTCTTCTTCTTCAAGTGTGACCCGTCTTTGAAAAGTTTCTAGTGGTAGCCGATAATACTGCAAAAATAAAGAAGATATTAATACAAAATGAGAATAAATATGACGACAACAATAGAGTTTAAGAAACAAAAATAAGTGATAGGAGAAGACAAATTAAAAACGATGATGAATAAATCTTATAGGCATAATTATTAATTAATAAGGTTTAAAATATAAAAATTAAATAATTAAATGTCTAATAGTATTTAAGATTTTTTTAAAAATATAGAATTATAAATAAAAATTTATTTTACTTGATCTCTACAATTAAAAAAGTATATGCTTTTCAATATAAATTATACGGTAAAAAAAAGCATAATAAGCCAATTAAAATTTTAAAATGAGCAACTACATGGTAAGGTAGTCAAAGCTGTCGTTCAATTCTTAAGTATACATTTACAACAATAAAAGATGTGTTATTGATCAAATTCAACATTTTCATACATAAACATTCATGTATACTAATTCACATTTAACATATATAACATGTAATAGATAAATTAAAATAAATAATTAATAATGGAAAAGATTTTCATAAATTCAAGGTAATTTTTTATTTTTAGAGACTTCCTCTTCTTCCACTTTCTTCCTTCAATTTTGTTCCTATGTACTAAAACGAAAGCTTATTAAATTAGAGAAAGAAGATGAAAGATGCTATATGGATCATACAAAAGGAAATTGTTATGATTAAATATGTTATTGAAACTGGAATTTTCAATTTGAATTCACCTCAGGTGTAATCCCCTTTGCTTTCTTTAAATATTATTTTCAAATACAGCTTATACTTGTCAAGATGAGTGGCTACATTTCACTGATGACACAAAAAACCATTCATATTCATCCTCTCCGTGATTGTCTTAGGCACGACATTATCAACCCAAGATCCTCATTCACATCCACAAAGTATGAATCTTAAGGGTAGAAAATAACTTAAAAACATCAAATTTATAGGTAAGTTAGGTCACAAATATTCCAAAATGGCGGAGCAATATCATGGGTAATCAAAGATAGGTTAATAGGAGTTAAGAAGCACTTAGTAGATTCAAAGCACATCGAAAAGCATCAAACTTACCAACTAATAAAAAACTTTTGAACCGGTAATTAATATACATACCTTCGCTCGAGTAGGTTGGATATGGGATCATAAATTTGAAACTGATTACCTAGTACCCATGTCTCTTGATAGAGAATATAAATTAAACACCTGTAAACAAAATTAAACACATGTAAACATAAAACATGTTGGGCATAGTGAACCGGCAAGAGCAAATTGAAGTTGAAGCGAATGAATAGATGTCGCTAGGGCAAGCCACATATTGGATTATATAAGCAATTATTTAGATTTAAAAAATAAATTAATTGTCAACAAAATCTTAACAACTAAATATTAATTAAGATACATGCTTATCATCTTTTTATTTAGTTAAAAAGATACATGCTTATCATCTTTGTTTTCTGATTTTGCCAATAACAAATTGATTTGGTAGTTATTGGCAAAATTCACCGGCTGAAGTTAATCTTTATTTTACTAAGGACAATAATTACTAACCATATATATACTTAATTTAAAATTCTGAATTTAAAATTTCCAATTTATAATAATATATAAAAATTTATTTTTTAAAATTATTTTTTGGGCTTCGAAAAAAACGTGACGTTGACACGTGACAAAAAAAAAAAAGCTTCGGCTTTAATAGATATATAAGATAAAACACTATAAAACAATTGACATTTGGGTTTCTAGTCCCTCCAGCTATTTCAAGATCCGAAGAATAGTTTCTGATGTGGAACATCGACTTCACTGGCTACTAGTAGCCGAGCAACGAGGAAGAGGTTTATCGTCGTTCACAACTGTCGAAGAAGCCGCCATTGTTGGTCCTCTTCTCTCTTCTTCGTTGCCCTACTCTCGCCGAAGTGCTTTGTAAATACAAGGAGTGGACATAAATCTACATGTAAAATCAGAAAGAAAACATTTACCAATTAGTCATCCAGTTTGGTGTATAAAAAGAGAGTTTGAGTTGGTTTCTAGAAGGACAAATTGCTGTGTGATGTAAGGATAGATTTCTTTCCATATGATTCTAAGGATCTCAACCTCATTACTCAACAAGACGGCATGGTATTTACGGACTCCCAAACCATGATGCTTACAGTGAAACTAATGTTAATAGAAGGATTGATGTGTGAGAATAGAATGAATTCCCCTTAGGGTTTCCGTCATCAGACGACTCATATTAATAACAAAAGAGTTTTACATAATTACAATTAGGGCACCCATATATTTACATATTTACATAAACTATCATACCCCCGCAGTCGAAACTGGAGGAGGTTGAACAGTGAGACTGGATCTAAAGTCTAAGAATAATTGTCGGGGAAGACCCTTTGTAAAAATGTCGGCGTACTGATAAGCCGAAGGTACGTGAAGAACTCTAATGTGACCACGGGCAACCTTGTCTCGAACGAAGTGAATATCGATCTCAATATGCTTAGTCCGTTGATGTTGAACTGGGTTGCTGACAAGGTAAGTAGCAGATATGTTGTCTGTGTATACAATGGATGCCTTGGCAAGCGGACAATGTAACTCAAGTAAAAGGTTCCGCAACCAGGAACATTCTGACACAACATTGGCAACTCCCCTGTATTCTGCTTCTGCACTGGATCTAGATACCACAGATTGTCGAAACGCAATTTCGGTTACCTATCAAGAGTTTTCAATGTGATTTGGGAGGCGAGTTTAACAACAACACTTTCCACAAATTCTTCACTGAACATGGCATTGTCTTTTGTTTCTCTTGTCCTCATACATCCCCCCAAAATGGCAAGGCCGAGCGAGTGATTCGCACAATCAACAACATGATGCGCTCAATGCTCTTTCATGCATCTATTCCAGTCTCTTTTTGGCCTCATGCCGTGGAGGTTTCTTGCTACCTTCTAAACATTCTTCCCTCCAAGTCTATTCAAAATAGATCTCCTACACAAGTGCTATACCTCACTACACCCTCCCTCGTTCATCTCCGGGTTTTTGGTTGTCTTTGCTATCCGAACCAAAGTTCTACTATTTCCCACAAACTTCAACCTCGCACTACTCCGTGCGTTTTTCTAGGCTATCCTAAACACCATAGGGGATACAAGTGTTTCGACTTAGCGACCAATAAAATAATCATATCCCGTCACGTCACGTTTGATGAGAATATTTACATAATTACAATTAGGGCACCCATATATTTACATATTTACATAAACTATCATGATGTAGGTCTTAATGTCCAATCCCCTCATGATGCAACGCAGTCTTGACATGTTCAACCTAGTACTCGACCCCTGCAATATATCAGCGTTCAATTACAATCGCTGATGCACTAGGAAAAATACCTCAGTTTCAACAAAATTAACACAACTTTAATGTCTTATACTTTGATCCCACATCAATAGGACCTGGTGTTGGAGATGATTCCACATCAATATATATATTTTAAGGTTGTGTGTTTGGAGGTATAAGTACATTATCATGTTCTTTTTGAAGGTATAAGTCCAAACAAAAGCCTAAAAATGTCAGGGCAGATTCAATCAAAGGCCTAATCTCATCAAGTTAAAGGAAACAAAAACCTAATGACATTTCTAGGTTAGGGTAAGTTTCTAATGATATATGCTCTACAAAACCAAAACCGTAACATGAAACACCACAAGAGTCTAGAAGAATACTTAACCTGAGAAGAAACACCAGAGTGAGAGAAATACCAAAGTCAACTTAGCAGGTCCCTCATCCTCTAACTCAGGAGCTATCACAACTCCCTCTAACGCAACATGTCCACTACGGTAATAAGATAGAAAATGTGATATGCACTCCTCTGCAAATTTTGTAGCGATATGTGTGGCGATGTTTTCCCACCTGTAGTGGTCCGGATTGAAAAGATACTCCTTCATATAATAATGACAATCCCATATTCGATCCCTCTACTATAGAGGGTATCGAAGTCTTTACCCAACATGCAACACAAACATATGCAAAGAAAATGAACAATAATATAAGAGCATTATACAATATTAAATAACGGGGTCTTAATTGCTGCTATTTATTGTAAACCACTTCTAGTGATGCCATATGAACCCCACAAAATTGGTCGGATTCATATTCATCTGTACACATTTGTAAGTGATATTGAGTTTGTATTATCTTGTTGGTATCTTTCATTATTTAATTCATCTCTCCAATTCGAATTAAAAAAATATTTAACCAAATTAGTCGGAATTAAAAACATAAATATTGAAGGTGAACACAACTGGAGCAAAAGAGTGAGAGATGGAATAGGTTACTTCTTATTCCAAGGATAACATTTTTCACTAGTACCTATTTGTAGACAAGGTCCCTCCTTATTCACAAACCAATTACATGTATGAAAAATTCCACAAGAAAAATAATCTCTATGCTCAACGTAGATATCAAACCAGTGAAGCGTGTTGTCGAAAATAAATCCACAAAAGTAGTCGGCAACACGAAAGACATTTGGGGTGAAATCAAACTCATATGTCTGGTTGTACGAAAGTTGATGTATCCCACAACCATGGTTTTTGTCCTTACAATGCACCTGCAAATTTACCTTCAATTCCAAATTGTTTTTAATCTTTATTTGTACACTTGCATATGAGAATGTCGTTTGGAGTAAGACAACAACTGTTACGAGAAAGAGAATTAAGAGGTTTTTGTGAGATGATGAAACCGACATTATGTATTGTGATTGAAGATCAATAAATTATTTGCTAGTTGAACGATGATTTGAGATGAGATCACAAGTTAGTATTTAAATAGACCCATCTTCTTCTTTTGTTTTTCAAATTGCAAAGTAAAATTTAAGAAACACCCCTAATTTTCTGTATTTTGACTCATAAATGTGTAAGCATCGGGAAAACGTGTATATTTCCACCTTATGCCATGGCTTGTTTTACTTCGAAATAATTTGAGTATTTAAATTAAAAAAAAAAGCGATAAATATATTTTATGGAAAAAATAAAAGTGAACACTAACTTATTGTATGATCTTACAAATGCTCTTAACTTTTTACCATTCTATAACTGTTACTAAATTGGGTTATTCCTTATATATATAACAAGGTACATAATAAGGTTAAATAGGTGAGTTTCATAGGATTGTTCAAATTTGGTTCACCAGCCATTAATATATGGGCTAATTTGGAAACTAGGCCTTTTTAAGAATACATATACTAAGTAGGCTTTTTTGGGTTTTCAGTTAAGTAAATAGACCCCATTTTCATTTTACCGTTCAACTTCTAGGGTTTTTACCGTCTCTCTCATCTCTCTCCTCTGGTTTTAATATGAAGCGCCGAAAACCTTCGCTTCCGTCTCTCCTCTACTTCGCTTCCATCTCTTGCTTCCCATCCTTGCCGTAACCGCTGCCACCAGTCTCCTTCCTTCCCCTTCGGTAGCAGAGTCTCCCAAACCCTAGATCCATTCCGAGTTCTCCTCCGCCGAAAATCCTAAAGATGAGAGAAATCCTCCACATCCAGGGTGGTCAGTGCGGTAACCAGATCGGTGCCAAGTTTTGGGAGGTCGTATGCACCGAACACGGTATCGATTCCACCGGTAGGTACCAGGGAGACTCCGATCTGCAGCTTGAGAGGATCAATGTCTACTACAACGAGGCTAGCTGTGGTAGGTTCGTTCCTAGGGCTGTTCTCATGGATCTGGAGCCTGGAGTCGTCGACAGCATCAGAGCCGGACCTTACGGCCAGGTTTTCCGACCCGATAACTTCGTCTTTGGACAGTCCGGTGCCGGAAACAACTGGGCTAAAGGTCACTACACCGAAGGTGCTGAGCTGATCGACGCTGTTCTCGATGTTGTTGGCAAGGAGGCCGAGAATTGCAATTGGACAATCCTTTTCACTCTCTATGTCATCTGGTACTTCATCTCTTGTCTCTGATCGCGCTGGTGCATTCTCCCTAGTATGCGTAGCTTTGCGATTAAACTGTGAATGGAATTAGAAATAACTTAAAATCTGGAAATTTGAGAATTCGTTTCTCATTTTATTCAATATTTGATCAATCAGGGATGTTTAGTTTGTTATATGTGTTTGTGAACTTTGTGTTTATCTGAGAGAGAATCTTTCCTTTTCAAGTGAGCAAAAGTCATCAACTATGAAAAAAAGAGGTAAGCAGTATGTTTATGTTCGTGTTTATGAGTTCTTGTTAAGCTGTGACTATTTTAGATCAATTTGATAGTGAGAACTCCACTACTCGGTGTATTTGAAGTACTGTCTTATACATTCTTCCTTTGTGTGTTAGACTTTACCTTGGGCGTGGTTCTCTGTTGATTATGTGCGTGTTTGCTGGAAGAAAATCAATTAACATCTCGATGGAAAGAGCATCAATTTTGACTAAATAAAAAGAGCTAGCGATGAGCGACGAGTATTATTTTAGTCCAGTATGTGTCGATGATTTTATGCCAAGCAGTGGCTATGGTAAATGACTTATACATACATGGAAGCCTTTTTTTTTCTACCATATGTTTTTTTTCAGCTTTATGAAATCAGAAGAACAAGTGTTAAAATTTGACAGTATTGCAGTGGCTATGGTAAATGACTTATACATACATGAAAATCTGGTGTAAAAAAATTCTGGTATGAGAAAATGCAATTTTATGGTATATAACTTTATGGTATGTAATTTTATGGAATGAAAATCTGGTGTAAAAAAATTATGGTATGAGAAAATGCAATTTTATGGTATGTAACTTTATGGTATGTAATTTTATGGTATGAAAACCTGGTGTAAAAAAATTCTGGTATGATAAAATGTAATTTATGGTATGAAAATCTGGTGTAAAAAATTCTAGTATGAGAAAATGCAATTTTATGGTATGTAACTTTATGGTATATAATTTTGGTATGTAATTTATGGTATGAAAAAAAATCTGGTATGACAATTTCTGGTATGGCAAGTTCTGGTATGAGAAGTTCTGGTATGACAAAATTCTGGTATGAAAATAATTTCTGGTATGGCAAAATTCTGGTATGAAAATAATTTCTGGTATGAGAAATTCTGGTATGAAATTTCTGGTATGAAATTTCTGGTATGAAAATTTCTGGTATGAAAATTATGGTATGAAAAATTCCGGTATGAGAAATTCATTCCAGAAAATAAAAAAGAAATAAAAAATAAATAAAAAAGCAAGAAAAATAATAAAAGAAAACAAATTCAGTAATTAAAATTTAAAACTTATACTTATATAACAAATAAAAAACATCATTTATTATTTCTTTCTAAATAGAAGGGTTAATAATTTTTACCTACCATTAAATGAAAGTGGTAAAAAATTTGGGGTACACTTTCTTAAACAAAAACTCAAAAAAGCCTAGTATGTCAAATTCTCCCTTAATATATCCTTAAAAAAGGAAAACCGATATTCTATTTTTGGCTGAAAGAATCTTCAAAACGAAATTATACATTAACGAACTTAAAAATAATTAACGACCATTAAAAGGAACGTAATAATATAGTATATGCCAATCGTTAAAAAATAATATACCAGTCGTTAAATTTAGTTTGGTCGTTAAATATAGTATACTAGTCGATAAAAATAAAGTATATCAGTCGTTAAATTTTATTTGGTCGTTAAAATATGGTATACTAGTTGTTAAATTTTATGGTGGTTAAAATTTGGTCGTTAAATTTTATGGTGGTTAAATTTTTTAGATTGCTCGTTAAATTTTGTTTTGATCGTTAAATTTGGTCATTAAAATTGGTAGCTAAATGTACCCATAATTTAAACCTTCTATTTTAAAAAAAGAATAACTTATGTTTGTTATTTGTTAAACTAGTTTAGTGTCCGTACCTTGTGCGAGATTGTCTAAATAAATATTATATTCTCACTTTCATGCATCATATATTTGATATCAATTTATAGTAAAAATTATTTTTATTAATTAATATGACTAACATATGAGAATTAATTTTTTTAAAATAAATAAAAAAACATAATTAAAATTCTATTACAAAGGTTATTATTCAAGTATTATATTTATACCTTAATATATTATCACTTTTACTTAGATTTAGATAGAGGAGTAAAATTTGGTTTAGTTTTAAATTAAATAAATGTGTCAAATCTTGTTAGAAGATTTATTTTTTTTAATAAAATTGATGTGGCATCATGACCGTTTACAAATTCTAATAAAAAAATTTGCTTATAAAATCATTAATGGCAAATCTGTAAATACGTTGTGGCAAATCTGTAAATAAGTTGGAAAAAAGCTGACGTGGACGGAGATTGACACGTGGACAAAATGGGTGCTGCTTTAGTAGTATATATATATATAGATTAGTGTAAGTTTTAAATTTTAATTACTGAATTTTTTTTTAAAATTTTTTTCTTTTATTTTTTTTTACCTTTTTTATTTTCTTTATTAAATGTATCCCATAAGGTTTTTTTTGTCCTTTATTTTTTTATAACTTTCTGGTATGAGTTTACAAAATTTTTTTTTCTTTTTAATTTTTTATGATTTACATACCGAAAATTATATAATGAAATTTACATACCGGAACTAATTTACATACACTTAAACAACAAAATCATAAGACAATCCCTTGAGAGATCAATATTTGATTGCAGCAAGAACACATGTAATATGTGATTCCTCTATTTGGCCTTCTTCTTCACTGCTCAACTTTGTCATCAACCCCACTCACACCTTGCTGCTCACCACCATTCAAGTCATGAATCAATCACTAAGGTGTGCTGATCCTCTGTAAAACCCTCGTATTCATAGAGTGTCCGTTGCTGCAAGACAAGATTATGAATGAGATATGCATATTTATTACTCTTCTTGTGATGATAGATAGTAGAAAATCAGTGACTACATGGAAGGAGTCCGTTGAGTTAGCTCCACCGTCATCCTGGAACGAATCAAACACATAAATTAACACTAAGCAATGCACTTAGGAGCTCCAGAAGAGAGTGACATGTATTAGGGATGAAAGAAACCCACTTGTCTAATTTGGTTGCTTTCTTGTATCAATGCTTTTGTGTAGGCTGCGTCTACCTTTTTGGCTTCACCAATATATGGCAAGTGTTCCTGAAGAAACACCAGTTATACAAACAAAAGCAATGAGCCAGGCGAGACGACACCCAGATTAGGACTTGCATAATAGTTATTCGACTAGTCTTAACCTAGTTCATAAGACCCACATTGATGAATTAAGCACTAACTCTTGGTTTGCATCGAAAGATGGCACAATAAAGTGGAAGGGAGAGTTACCTTGAAAGCTACATCCAAGTCAGTCATGTTGACCAACTTTAATGAACATGTACACACCTTATTTACTTCAACTTGGCAAGCACATAAAAGGGAAATCAGATGCCCAAAATGCAAAGAAAGAAAGTACCCATGAACAAATGGATTTCAGAGGGGAGTTACAGCTCTTGCTTTCATAGTCACTAGTAAGCTTTTTTATTTTTTCTGAAATAAGCCATTGTGAATCAATTTATGAAATAAGTTTCCCACAAACTGAACGCAGGAAATCATGAATCAATTTCAGAAATTTCAGCAATTAACATTCAACAGTTGGACCCTCAACATAGAACTTCAAAGTTCACTTCAAACAAGAGAAGGAAACCGAACCTGGGGAGGCAGAATTCGACGCCGCAGGGAAGCCGGGCTTTGACAGATCTAGCGAGGTACATATGTGCGGTTGATGACGCGAACCTTGTACAAAAACCATGCGACTAAAAGTGTAACATCCAGAATTTTTATTCCGAATTGTTAGCAAGATATCGACCTTCCCGCGTTAGTGGTTCAGTTTTCCCGCAGACACGGTATGCTGAGTGACGGGATTTTATTCCTAATCCCGTCCGATCTTTCGTTTTCCCTTATTGCTTTTCGTCCCCTCGGGTTTTGGTGTGAGGGGACATGTGGGCAGCTGACCTTTGGGTCTCTCACCTCTCTTGTGCAGCCCACTTTTTCTCTCTCTCCTCTTTCATTTCTCTCTCACGATAGTTCATTCTTTCCCTCTACTTTCTCTTGTGCTTCTTCCTCTCTTCCCTTGTGAATTTACTTGTCGATGAGATGCAGTGGAGAATGATCTCACTGGTTTGGTAAGCTTCTTCCCCTTCCTTCCTTCTCCTTCTTTCCTGGTTATCTCTTCTTCCCTTCCCTTCATCCATTGCCATGGATGAAGCTCTTGAGGAAGCTTTTTCTTAGATCCTTTGCATGTCCATCTTCTTAGCTCGATTAGGTCATGAGGGAGAGCCTTGATACCATGGATGATGTTTGGATAAGAGCCAGCAAGAGAAGGAGGCCATTGAAGCTCAAGATCTACAGGCGAAGACGAATAAATCGCTGTTTCTGGAGTTTTGCCGTGGGGGCGGCATAAGGCGCCGCGGGGGCGGATCTTAGCCAGCCGCGGGGCTGTGAGAAGCGCCGCAGGGGCGGCATCAGGATTTCCAAGCGCCGCAGGGGCGGCTCCTGGCGCCGCGGGGGCCGTGACCTGCAGCACGTAGTCGCGCCAACTTGTTTCCGCGGCTGCGTTCTTCAACAGTAGGCTCTTCTCCTCCTTCCTTCTTGGTTTTGTTTAGAGGTTGATATATGTTAGTAGCATTCCTAGGGTGGACCTAGGGTAGTTGTGAATGCCAACTAGTAGTTGAGAACCTAGGAGCCCTTATGGCTCAATGTAGTTAATGGTTGAGTTGTTTGAGCATGTTGGGTCTTTCTAGGCTAGATTGGCTCTCTTAGGCTTTTGTTGATGATCATGTGAGCTCTAGGCTGTTGTGAGTTTCCTTTGCTTGTTGAGAGTGTTATGAGTTCCATGGACCCTAGGATGCTATCCTAGTTTGAGAGTTGTTCTTGTATGAGCAGGTTGTGTGCTTCCTCTCTAAGGAAGCTAGAGTGTTGTGAGTTGAGAGACGAGGTAAGTCTCCGGACATACTTAGCCGTATTCGACGTATTAGATTCATTGCGTGCTTGGTGGTGTGTGTTTTATCGATTTTGTTATAATTTATAAACCGGTAATAGGACCACCGACCTTTATTCTATTTGGCTCAAGTGTATGATAACGGGTGGTGACATCACTGCCTAGCTCTTGCGAGAGTTAGGAGGTTCTCGGCGACTGGTCCGTGCTGGTTAGACGGTCGGAGGCATCCGAACCGTTCCATTGCCGAAAGAAGGGACCGAGGCGAGTTTCGGGAGATTCTCAGGTCACAAAAGAAGTTGAACTAGAACGGGATATGACTTAATAAATAAAGATAAATAACTGGATTTTTTTGTTGAGCATGATTATGTTATGTTATTATATATGAGTGTGTATGTGCCTTCATCATGTCTTTAATGCTTCGAATGTAGCTAACGGTTTTAAACCGCTTGTGTAGATGCCCCGCAGGTTAGGGACGCCGCCGAGTGAGGTGGAGGAGTGGACAACCGAGGGTCGCCGTACATTATAGGTCGGGGCGTTTTTGGAATTATTATCGTTTTACTCTTACATTGGATTATGGTTGATGTACGTTTTTGGGTTTATGTTTTGTGGAGTTTTTGTGTCGTTTTGAGGACTCGGCTGAGTTTCCACGTTGTACTCTTTACTTTTCCGTCTTGTATACATTATAAACTTTTTCGAGTTTCTAAGCCTTTATTTGTGCCATGTTGGAAATGTCCGGTGATATTGTTGTCAGGCTAAGGGTCGGGACCCATTGTGTGGTCTCGCCCGTAGCATTCCAATATCCCGCGGATTCGGGGTATTACAAAGTGGCATCAGAGTCCTAGGTTGACAACAATGACACTCGCAACCTTCAAAAGGCCGAATGAAGAATAAACAGAACCCTGCGGGTTTTGAATTTTTTGTTTTCAAAATTCATATGCATGAGTCGGGATTGGGTTAGAATGTACGGGACCACCACTCCTCACGCAAACCTCAACGACATAGATTTCTGGATTTGACGTAAGTAAGTATGTATATTTACCTAGTTATCTATATATGTTTATATGGCCTTAGGATTGTTTTTGGACTTGTATGTACCTAGCTATGCATGTGACCTTAGGATGTTTGGGCTTGTATGCCTTGTTTGTATATGTGGATTATAAGTTGCATGATGGACGTCATATATGTGTATAGTTATATATGTGGACGATTATATGTTTTGGACCATATATTGTTATGATGGAATGCCGGATGTGTTATATTGATAGTGATATGGACATAGGACTTATATAGTTATGTATACATAGTCTTATACATATAGTAATATATGGAGTTATGAGACCTTTGAGCTAAGATGATGATACGATATCATCACCTTTAAGACGATGATGTGGCTTATGATGACGTTCACATGTGGTGGAAGACGCTCAAGTATCGAGTTGGGCATTATGTGCTAACGAACACAATGACGTTCTCGAATTCCTTTTAAAGGATGTCAAAGAGGAGCCTTGGAGATGACGTAAATGAAGGACAACCAAGCAAAAGAACAACATGAGACAACTTCAGAGAATTGGAACGAAGACCGTACAAGAAAAAGGAGTAACATGAAGATGTGGAAATGGTTACAACAAATTCACAAATGGAAAGATGATAGGACCAATAGAGATAACATATATAAGTTCTTCAAGAAGACACGGGGACAACTAAAGATGCAAATCGAGGAGGAGACGGGTTCATCCCCACAAGGTTAAAGACGGTGTTCCATTACGAGAAGTAAAGCTTCTCTTAGATGCTCCTAAGCTTTGGAGTCAAGATGTTACGAATGATCGAACCCGGTGTGAAAGATTTAAGATACCGTAAGTTAAGCTTACAAAGTAATATTAAGGGAAGAGTCAACATTAAGAGAGTTATGAGAAGAATAGCATGATGGGGATTCACGTGGAGTCGACCGATTTCCGTTATGATGATAAGGCTAAAAACGCCAAAAAGATAGAAGTGTGAGTGGACGTGATCCCGAGAAGAGGAGTGACGCAACAAGGAGCTTTAGTTATGAAAGGACTTAAGATGAAGACCAAGAGATACGCGAGCGGTTGCTGAATTATGTTAGAGCTTTTGGAGAAGATACGCTTACAAGATGTCGTAAGGCGCGGTTAAGCCTATGGAGACGAGTTACACAAAATGTGAGGCCTAGAAGAGTATGGTTCCAATAGGGAAGAGGAAGGAAGAATGGAATGTGGAAACATTTAACGGAGTTGAGATGAAGTACCCCAAGGAGGGTGGCCTTCATAAGAATAGTGACATGAAGTATAGAAGAATGGTAAGTCGTTGACCTTAGAGAAGATCAACCATAAGCTTGTCGGTGATGACCGAGAACGCATAAAGTGCGGGTTGCTTGTGATGATTTATAAATGAGAGGTATAACCCGAGCGGAGACTATACCGGAACGGTAATAAGAATTGGTGTATGCCCGACAGTTCAGTGCCAATGGTAAGGAGGTGTATCAACCAAGCCGCATTTGTCTTGGTCATATAGCGTTGAAGAGGTTAAAGCAAGTAGCCATAACCGACCTCCCGGGGAGGGATTGTAACGACCTTACGTGACCTTTTACGGTCATGAGATTGACATATGAAGGAATGGCGCAGATTTGGAACCTTTAAGTTTTAAGCATGATCAAGTGATCTAGTTGATCAGGGGGAAGTGAAGCTTCCCGAGTTGCTTTAAGCAAATGAAAAGATGTGGAAAAAAGATGCATGTTATTTCGTTCTTATGAAACAAATGATAAGTTGTCGCGAACAGGAAATGAGTCGAAGTGGTTAGACTCACCCAAAGGAGCCAAGGGGGCTACGGTGTGAAACGAGCGACCGAAGCTACATTAACGTTGTAGGCTTTAAGATTAAGGTGATGGTGCTTGAGAATTCTTGAGTTAGAAGTTTCAGTGGTTTGGAATGGGAGAATTTCTTCCGGTCATCCCTTCAAGGCATCCTGGTACGAGTTTTAAGGAAAGGTACGAGTCGGGAAGTTACATATGAGTACGATGTTTTGTATGATGGTTTTGCAGTCAAGATGTCACCCGATCTGGGTGGAGAAAGGAAAGGAATTAAGTAAGACGGCGTTTCAGATCGGTATGGTCACTACAAGTAGTAGTGAAGCCTCTTGAGATCATTAGTGCGATTGATGAGTTGGAGTTTACATAGAGGAGTATCCATTGGTTTTCTGAATCGAGTGGCGATAAAGTCGCGCAATTTGGTGGTGTTTCAGGCGATTCCAAGTGGGACACTGACCTAAGGATTGTTATGACAGTTATTGGTGCATTAGTTGCAAGAATGATTCTTATGTTCAGATTTGACGATGCCTTATTGTACTCTCAAAATTGGGAGGAACAAGCTTGACATGGGACGACAAGGATACCGATTATGCAGGATAAGAGGATAACTAGAGTTATCTAGGCGGTTTGGGACGTCCGTCATGACCTCCTTAGAGACATAGCGGGTTGAGAATATCCAATAGACCAGTTGAAAACGAGGTGATAGTTTCGGCAATACCTTCAAGGTATGTTGATGGGATATGTAGTTTTATAAGTTGGTGGGCTGATAACACGATTTATGACTTAGGTTTAGGCACTCATTTAGATAGTTTTTCCGCTCGTTCATGCATGGTTCGCACTAGTTCGTGATAATTTGCACTCAATTCACGTATTTTGTCGAGATAGACGTCTACACGGACTTTTGCATGCTTTGTAGGTATTTTAGGAGCTTTAGGAGCTTAATCGATACATTTGAGGATCGTTCCTCGAGATGACACACCTTCAGACTCATTGGGATGCAAGCTAGGGGCTAAGGAGGACACATGGGACCTTGTTGGTGCATGCCATGCACCAAATTGAGGCTTGATGATCCAAAACAAGCCGAGGCACCAAAATCACGGCCACTAGGACTTCCACGGGCGTGGAAATGGCCGTGGTTTTCCCCAGACAGCTGTGACAGCTATCCCACGATCTTCATGGCCGACTCTTGCAAATTTGGAGGATAAAAGGTGGTCCTACAAGGCTGTTAGGATCAGACCCCCTCACTCCATTCTCTCCCACACTCTCAACAACAATATTCTCTCATTGGAAGATTGGATTGGAGCTACCATTGGAGAAGAAGAAAGGCTTATATTGGAGAAGAAGAAGAAGCACACTAGTTCATAGTTCATAGTCTTTTTGAGTGATTTTGAGGGAGCTTTGTGAAACATTTTGCAAGGGTTTGTAAGAAACGATTCAAACCTTCTTTTGAAGGATTGTAAGTCTTTCTTGAACCTTGATTTATCTTGTTTTACTTGTTTCATTTGCTTAATCCATCTTTCATTTCATCTTCTTGCCATGGATTCTATGATTTTATGCTTGTTAAGTTTGATTGTTAAGATGCATGTTGTTGGCTAAATAGATGCGATTCTAGGGTAAGGAAGAGATGGTTATGGCTTGGACTATGATAGAATAGACTTAAATGAATACTTGGATGACTTGTTTGATTGAACCTAGTCACTGTTTAAAACCACGGTTGGATCTTGCCCTTCCACGGCCGTGGAAAGGGATGAACAACCCGTAATTTTGACTAACTTGCTTGTGTTGATAAATCTAAGTGCTAGGTTGTTAGATTGTTGAAATCCTAGTGTTTGTTGAGCTAAATCTATCCTAGGGTGACCTAGTGTTAGCAATTAAGAGTTAGAAGAGACCTACCCGGTGATTCTTGCTCTTAGATACCGAAGATGACAAACTCTAGGTAGTAGTGAGCCTCATAAGCCGCTATTGGACTGAGTGTTCTAGGATTGATGTTTAGGACTTGCCTTCCCAAGACTTACCCGGTAAGGAGAGGTTAGATCCCTAGATAACCATCCGGTTTGTGTAGAATTCCTATCCTTAGGCTCTTTGAGACTTACCCGGTGATGAGCTAGACCTTAGGAACGGACTAGTGGACCATGAGACCTACCCGGTGATTGATCCCATTCTAGAAACGCTCGCTCCCAACATACTATAGTTGATCCAAGGAATGATTAGATAACTTGAGTCCTATGCCATAACCGGAATTTCCAACCCCTAGAATCCGCTTTTCTCTCTTTGATTACATATTTCGTATTTGCTTGTTTACTTGTGGTGTTAGCTTAGTTGATTGTTGATTTCGCATGATTTGTGATCTTTGATTGATCACCTAAAAACCAAACCAAAAACATTGAGATTTTCATTTCTTTATTCCTTTCTCTTTTCTTAGCCTAGATCTTCACTATCCTTAATCACTAATCGATTCAATCTCACCTCAGTCTTTGTGTTCGACCTCAGAATACTATCCCTACTACAAAACGTCCCGTACACTGCGGGTTCGCTAGGAGTTAGGAGAAATATATCGAGTTATAAATTTAAGACTTTTTGCGTGTCACGTTCTTAGCGTAACAAGTTTTTGGCGCCGTTGCCGGGGACTAGGTCTAGATTGAGTCTTTTTGTGATTGTTTATAGTGTAGGTCTTTCTTGTTGCTTTTGATCTTGTTTGATTTGTGTCTTTGCATTTTCAGGACATCTCTCATTCTTTAGATGCATGCAAAGATCTCGTGGCAAGGATTTAGCTCCATTCGATCCCGAACCGGAGAAAACTCTTAAAGTTAGATCTAAGAGCATTAAGAAGAAGAAGGAGATGGCCGCAAGAGATCTTCAAGCTGAGTTGGATGAGACTTTATAGCAAATTAGGTTAAGAGATGAGCTCTTGGAGAATGAAAGGAGACTTGCCAATGAGAGGCAAAACAACTAGGAGGGAGATTGAAGAGATTAGGCAAGCTCTTGTGCAAAGAGAGCTTAATCGTCAACAACCTCCACCTCCACCACAACCGCAGCCGGCGGCGGTCAATATTCGGGTTGTGCCCATTGCTATTGAAGAACCACAAACATTGGGGCAACGTATGGATCCGGCTCAAAGAGCACACCGTCCGGGTGTGAACTTAGGAGATCCCGCAACCCATGATTATGAGCTCCGCCCTCAAGTGCTACAAATGATTCGGCATAATCAATTTGGAGGGATGGAAGGAGAGTCCCCTCATCAACATTTGATGAACTACGAGATATTGATGGAGACTCTAAGGCCGCCTAGGTTGGAGAACAACAACCATAAGCTTAGGGCTTTTTCCTTCTCACTTAAGGATAAAGCCTTGGCTTGGTATCAATCTATTCCACAAGGGTGAGTGAGTACTTGGGAGGAAATGACTATCGAGTTTTTGACAAAGTTCTTCCCACCTTCCAAGACTACCAAGTTAAGAGGGAAGATCAATGCCTTCGTGATGAAGGATAGAGAGAGCCTATTCAAGTCTTGGGAGAGGTTCAAAGACCTTCTCCTAGATTGTCCACACCATGGTATACCGAAAATTGAGCTATTGGAGATCTACTTCAAGGGACTTGATGAAGATAGCCAATTTAAGCTCCAATCTCTTTCCGGTGGGACTTTCATGGAAAAGAATGTAGATGAAGCTTGAGAATTTGTAGAGAAACAAGCTTTGGTGATTGAAAAGTACTCCCATAGGAAGAGTGATGGGAGGAAACCGGGAGCATATGAGGTGAGTGAAGTTACCATGAGCAACTTCAAGCTTGATGCAATCAACAATGAGCTTAAGTCTTTGAGGGAGTTGTGTGCTACAACTTTGAAGAATCAAGCAAGCCCTCAAGTTCAAGTGCAAGCAAACTTGTCTTCCTAGGAGGAAGATGTGAACTATATGGGAAGGGGCAATTACAACAACTATCAAGGCCCAAGGAACTTCAACAACAACCGGCAATTCAACAATTACCGGCCTAACCACAACCATCCCGGGTTTTCCTATTTTAACCCAGATGGAGCCTTGAACCCTCCCACTTCCACAAGCGCAGCTCCACCACCTAAGGCATCACAAGAACCTCCACCCGGATTTACTCAACCTCCAAAGGATATAACCGAGATGATGTTTGAGCAATTGCTTGGAAGGTTGAGTGGCCTTGAGAGCACGGTGACTTCCATTTCTAAGGCTCAAAAGGTGTTGGAAGCACAAGTGTTCCAAAAGGCGGGTGAAGCTCATAGAGACCCAGGAAAGCTTCCGGGAAGAACCGAAGATAACCCGAGAGGCCAAGTGTTGGCCATCACAACAAGGAGCGGGTTGAGCATGAAGGATCCCTTACCTAAGGGAAATGACAAGGGGAAGCAAGTAGTGGTAGAAGAAGAGACATTGCAAGAAGAAGGAGGCAAGAGCAAGGATGACGAGCCAACATATGTGGCACCTCCTCCATACAAGCCACCACTACCATTCCCACAATCACGAGCAAGAGCTCGCTTGGACAAACACTTTGGTAAATTCCTTGAACTTATGTCTAAATTGCATATTAACATTCCGTTCATGGATGCCATTCTAGGTATGCCGGCATATGGCAAGTTTTTGAAGGAAATACTCTCCAACAAAAGGAAGTTGGAGGAGTATGGAGAATTGAGGATGACAAAGAGGTCCTCGGAATTGATTCAAACTATGAAGGAGGAGATGCCTCCTAAGCTAAGAGTCCCGGGATCCTTTTGTGTGCCAATTGGAGTGGGAAAAGTGAAGTATGAAGCCCTATGTGATCTTTGGGCAAGTGTAAGCATCATACCGCTTGCATTTTGTAATAAGGTTGGGCTAGGAGAGCCAAAGCCGGTCAAGATGACCCTTTACATGGCGGACCGTTCGATCACTCACCCGGTTGGAATATTGGAAGACATACCGGTGCAACTAGGGAAGTTCTATGTGCCCATAGACTTTGTTGTTTTGGACATCCCGGCAGACTATCCGGTTCCCATCATCTTAGGGAGACCTTTCCTAGCCACTTCCGGATGCTTGGTCGATTGTAAAAATGGAATTCTCTCCTTCAATATTGGAGAAGAGAATATCAAGTTCAAGCTGTCCACAATGATGAAGGGGCCAACCCTTGGTGAAGATGTGTTCAACATTGTCGAGCAAGAGGAGTCTAGAGAAGTTTTGAGCTCGATCTTGATCAAGGACCCCTTGGAGAAGGTTCTTAGCATAAGTTTGATGGAGGAAGGAGTTGAGGAGGCTTGCAATGAAGAAATCAAGGCTTTGGAATCATTGGAAAAGGAGACAAGAGCTGAATTTGAAGCACAAGAAAATGTGATGAATTTCTGCAAGAACCACGGCCAGGGACCAATAACCACACCCGTGGTTTCTCCCGTGGAACTCTCTGGAATGCTCAAAAAGGCTAGCTTTGCAAGTTCCACGGCCGTGGTTGTGCCAGAGGCCGTAATTTTGCCCGTGGTTTCTCCAGAAACTGCCTTTGTTGTTGATCAAGCTTCAAGGAGTCTTGGGGAGTCTTCAATGGCTTTGGATTCATCTCAACCAACATTATATGGATCGTCTCCACTCGATAAAGGTCCTCATAAACTTGAACTTAAACCCCTTCCCCCTCATTTGAAGTATGCTTTTCTTGGTGAGAATTCTACATATCCGGTTATTGTGAATGCATGCTTGAATGATGATGAACTTGCTAGATTGTTGCATGAGTTGAGATTGCATAGGAAGGCTATTGGCTATACAATTGATGATTTAGTTGGCATTAAACCTTCTTTGTGCATGCATAAGATCTTAATGGAAGATAATCATAAACCTTCAATTGAACCTCAAAGAAGACTAAACCCAATTATGAAAGAAGTAGTAAAAAAGGATATTCTTAAATTGCTAGATGCGGGAATCATTTTCCCGATTTCGGATAGTAAATGGGTTAGTCCCGTGCATGTGGTTCCTAAGAAGGGTGGGATGACCGTAGTAACTAATGAGAGTAATGAACTAATCCCAACTAGAACGGTTACAGGATGGAGGATGTGTATAGACTATAGGAAACTAAATGTGGCCTCTAGGAAAGATCACTTCCCTCTTCCCTTTATTGACCAAATGCTAGAGAGATTAGCTCAACATTCTCACTTTTGCTACCTAGATGGCTATAGTGGATTTTTCCAAATCCCTATCCACCCCGATGACCAAGAGAAAACTACATTCACGTGTCCTTGGGGTACATTTGCATATAGGAGAATGCCGTTTGGGTTGTGTAATGCACCCGCCACCTTTCAAAGGTGTATGATGGCCATCTTTTCTGAGTATATTGAAAACATCATGGAGGTGTTTATGGATGATTTCTCTGTTTACGGATCTTCATTTGATGATTGCCTAGCTAATTTGTCTCTGGTTTTGAAAAGATGTGAGGAGACTAACTTAGTCTTGAATTGGGAAAAATGCCACTTCATGGTAAGTGAGGGTATTGTGTTGGGACACTTGGTGTCCAACCGTGGCATTGAGGTTGATAGGGCTAAGATAGAGACGATAGAGAAGTTGCCACCACCTACCTCGGTGAAGGGGGTAAGGAGTTTTCTAGGGCATGCCGGTTTTTACTAGAGATTCATTAAAGATTTCTCTAAGATTTCTAAGCCTCTTACTAACCTACTAATGAAAGATGTTGAGTTTGTTTTCTCCAAGAATTGCCTTGAGGCTTTTTGTAGGTTGAAGAATGCTTTGATCTCCGCACCCATCATGCAACCTCCGGATTGGAGTCTACCGTTTGAGATCATGTGCGACGCGAGTGATGTAGCCGTTGGGGCTGTTTTGGGGAAAAGGAAAGATGGGCGTACACATGCCATTTATTATGCTAGCAAGATGCTAGATGGTGCCCAACTCAATTATGCTACCACCGAGAAAGAGTTGCTAGCGGTTGTGTATGCATTTGAGAAGTTCCGCTCGTATCTTGTTGGAGCAAAGGTCATTGTGTATACGGATCATGCTGCGATCCGTTATCTCCTTACAAAGAAGGATGCCAAGCCTCGTTTGATTCGGTGGATCCTTCTTCTTTAAGAGTTTGACTTGGAAATCCAGGATAAGAAAGGGTCCGAAAATTCTGTGGCGGATCACCTTATTAGACTCCTACCATTGGATCTTGGGAGAGATGATATCCCGATTGATGACTCGTTCCGGGATGAGCTATTGCAAATGGTGGAGGAGTGCTTGTTTCAAGTGTCAAGGGGTAATGAGCCATGGTATGCCGACATAGTAAACTATCTCGTTTGTGAGGAGGTGCCACCCGGTTTATCCTATGCCCAAAGGAAGAAATTCTTCAAGGATGTGAGGCATTACTATTGGAGTGAGCCGCTTTTGTTCAAAAGAGGGCCGGATGGAGTTTTTAGAAGATGCATACCGGAGGATGAGATGGAGAGTGTGGTCCGCCATTGTCATTCCTTGCCATATGGAGGCCATGCTAGCTCACACAAGACATGTGCAAAGGTGTTGCAATCCGGGTTCTTTTGGCCAAGTTTGTTCAAGGATGTGCAGAATTTTGTGGTATCATGTGATGCTTGCCAAACGACGGGAAACATCTCAAGGAGGAATGAGATGCCCTTGAACAACATACAAGAAGTGGAGATATTTGATGTGTGGGGTGTGGACTTCATGGGACCATTCCCCTCTTCATGTGGCAACCTCTACATCCTATTGGCGGTTGACTATGTGTCGAGATGGGTAGAGGCAATCGCCTCTCCCACAAATGATGCCAAGGTTGTGGTGCGATTCTTCAACCGAGTGATCTTTCCTAGGTTTGGGACACCAAGGGTGATCATAAGTGATGGAGGAAAGCACTTCACCAATAGGAACTTTGGGACACTTTTGGCTAAGTATGGGGTGACTCATAAGGTGGCAACACCTTACCATCCCCAAACTAGTGGCCAAGTGGAGATCTCCAACCGGGAGATAAAAGGGATCCTTGAGAATACGGTTTCTAGGACGAGAAAGGATTGGGATATGAAGCTCGATGATGCCTTGTGGGCATATAGGACCGCTTTCATGACACCGATTGACACCACACCCTACAAGCTAGTCTATGACAAGTCTTGCCACCTTCCGGTAGAGATGGAGCATAGAGCATATTGGGCTATAAAGTGGTTGAATTTTGACCTCAAGGAGGCCGGAGAGAAGAGGTTGCTTGATATGAACGCTCTTGAGGAGATCCGGTTGGATGCCTATGAAAATGCCCGGATCTACAAGGAAAGGACCAAACGTTGGCATGACAAGCGTCTCATCCCGAAGGAGTTGAGTGAAGGCGACCTTGTCCTTCTCTTCAACTCAAGGCTGCGGCTTTTCCCTGGAAAGCTTAAGTCAAGATGGACGGGTCCTTATGTCGTGAAGAAGATCTTTCCCCATGGAGCGGTTGAGATAGGAGGGGAGCATTGAGGAGATTTTAAGATGAATGGGCACCGATTGAAGAAGTATATCCCGGGAGTTCCGGTGGACATGATTGCCCCACTTCACCTTGAGTGAGACGCCCCCAAATTTGGTCAAGCTAACGACCTTAAAGAAGCGCTTGGTGGGAGGCAACCCATTGGTAGACATCTTTCCGTTTTCATTTTTGTTTTGTTTTTGATTTTTCTGTTTTTGTGTGTTTTTGTGTGTTTGGAGTTTGTGTGCTAGAGTTTAAGTAGCATGGAAGCCTTGCATGGCATATGGATGATGATGATGAGCCCCTCATCAATTATGGGTGGAGCGGACGCGGAACTTGGACGGCTAGCGGTGCCTAGCGCGGATCCCGACGCCATAACAAACACTTTGAGCTCTCTACCATCGTTGATAGGATCATCCGCCATCACTCCACTTGAATGATCCCAAATACCAAAGCAAGCCATTTTTACATTGTGAGAACCCTCTTTCACTCTTCTTTACTTCATTTACACATTGGGGACAATGTGTTTCTAAGTATGGGGTGGAGTTTTCATGATCACTTGCATGATTAGAATCTAGGATAGTTTAATATTATCACATGTCTTGCATTGTACATAGATATTTCGAAAAATCCAAAAAAATCAGAAAATTTAAAAATTTTTTAGTGCTTCTAAGATTGGGAATGACCCTTATGATGAAATTGTCTTGTGAATTGGCTATGGATGACCTTATGTGTTGAATTGATGAATGCATATGTGGACTTGAAGTACTTATCTTGAATCCCATGAATGATTTTTGATTATGATGCTTGCCTTGATTGGATTGAGTATTGAAAGTCGAAATTACATGCTAGTTCTTGCACAATCTAGGAGTGATTAAGGCAATTCATCTTTCTCTACTTCTCATCTTGATCATGTTGCTTGAGCACCTCAATTGATATAAATTTGACCTCTTTTGACCCATCCGGGAATAGGAGCATGCTAGTATGTTGATGTGTGTGAAAAGCAAGTGTGGGGTAAAGTTGTTGATGAAAGAATGTTATGAATGAAGTGCTGAATTTGTTGAGAAAGTGTAGACAAAAATATAAGTTTGGGGACGTTGGTTTAAATGACGAGTAACTCGGCACCATTCACATAATCGGGTGTTTGTGCCTTGCCAAAGTCAAATAAACCGATAGTCCTAACAAGCTTTGGTATGTGTGCCCGGTGTGGATGCACCTCGAAAAATAAAAAAGCCCGAGGACGGCTAATCACCAAGGTTTTGGCTTTTATACACCAATGCCATTGTCTCAAAAATAAGTGAAAGAAGAAGAAAAAGAAAAGAAAAGAAAGAAAAGATGGAGAAAATATACACTTGTGGGAAGTTGATAAAAATGTGAAGTTGTGAAGTTAGTTCCATTCCCGGATTAGCATCACATGACCTAGAAAAATTCCCACCTAATCACAACGTTTCTTAGCCTCTTATTTCCTAAGCCCCTGTGACCTATTTGCATGTGTGTAAGACTTAGTGATCTAGATTGAATATGCTCATGATCATCTTGACTTCTTCATTTTTACGTTTCATGCATGCTTTCGAGTTAAGTATAATTGTCTTTCCATGCTTTCATTTATTTGATACATGATTGCTTGTCCATTACCATGAAACATGACTATGAAGGTGATCCAATATTAGAAGCACAATTCCAAAAATATTTTCAGTTTTTCATGCATGCATAAATCATGTCATCTCTTAGTCTGTAGTTGAGACTTGCTCGGGGACGAGCAAACCTTAAGTATGGGGTATTTTTGATAACACGATTTATGACTTAGGTTTAGGCACTCATTTAGATAGTTTTTCCGCTCGTTCATGCATGGTTCGCACTATTTCGTGACAATTTGCACTCAATTCACGTATTTTGTCGAGATAGACGTCTACACGGCCTTTTGCATGCTTTGTAGGTATTTTAGGAGCTTTAGGAGCTTAATCGATACATTTGAGGATCGTTCCTCGAGATGACACACCTTCGGACTCATTGGGATGCAAGCTCGGGGCTAAGGAGGACACATGGGACCTTGTTGGTACATGTCATGCACCAAACTGAGGCTTGATGATCCAAAACAAGCTGAGGCACCAAAACCCCGGCCACTGGGACTTCCACGGGTGTGGAAATGGCCGTGGTTTTCTCCAGACATAGCGGGTTGAGAATATCCAATAGACCAGTTGAAAACGAGGTGATAGTTTCGGTAATACCTTCAAGGTATGTTGATGGGATATGTAGTTTTATAAGTTGGTGGGCCATAACCGCCGAGTTGCGGGATGGTTTTGACACTTTCATCCCTTCTAAAGAGGACAATTGGATCGTGGGATCCAAGACGTATCCGTGGAGTTTTGACAGAAGCAGAAGAGGTGAGTGACCTCCATTTCGTTGTCTTTGGCACCAACATCCAGTTATGGGGACTGTATGATATTATGGATACATCCAGGCGGGGCTTGGGATGCGTAAGAGGTAACAAGAGAGGTTTTGTGTGTACGTAGACATTCGGGGTATGTAAGAAGAATGACGGACTAAAGGTCGAAAGTTAGCTGCTTTAGGACGCGTGCTTATGGTGATGTTGGTTGGCTGTGGATTAACACGCCATACATGTCTGAACAATAAGAGTATGATACGTGTACGTATACTCATTCAACAAGAGTTGAGTAACCCGAAAAGGCGATGGTTAGAGATGGTTAAGGACTTAGTCGAAGATGGTATTTGAATGGCTTTGAGAAGGATCCGGGATAGAAGGTTATGAGGGGAGACCCCATAGTTACCTTTATGGGTTGATGGTTTGTTAATACCATGGTGTTGGTAAGAGATTGCCGATTTATGACGTTCAAAGTAGTGAGACGGGCTTAAGGCCGAGGTGGCTAAGTACATAGCCTTATGTGAACCACCATCCAAATGGGTTGAACACCATATGACGAGGAAAAAGACTTCACCACCGCGAGTTAGACAGTGGGAATGGTAAGATACCTCGAGAGAGATTAGTACCGGTTTGAGACCGTGTGACGGGTTTGGATCGTATGGACCGACCGACAAGTACGACATATTTTACACCCTATTGGGAAAACAAGGCCGATGAATCGGCTAAGTTGTTGAGTCTTCTAAGTGATAGCAAGGTGACTTGAGTTACCGAGTATCGTGACCTCGGATCAAGATGAACGATTCATCTCCAGATTTATGGGCAGCGGGATTGTGCCGCTTAGGGGCCCAGTGTCTTTAATGACGGCTTCTCGCTCTTAAAAGTATGGTCGGTAGAGAAGGCTTTCTAAGCCTTAAAGGATTTATTGGAAGCATCGGGGCTAGAGTTGGGACAAGTGTTATCCGAACACTTTCCGGGAAAGAGTTTGCGTGTTGTAATAGTTGGGATGTACCATTGTGACGTCCTTTTTCGAGGCAATTCATGGATGGAAGTGCAGTACCTTATGATGTTGGAAATTGGTTGGTATATGTAACTATAACCCTGAGAAGATACGGGACGACCTCGCTCGAGTAGCGGTGGTCCAAAGGCGGATGATAGACGATCTAAGTTGCAAGGAAGTATGTACGGACCTCTTGGTTTCGGATATGAGACGAGTCGAGTTAAGAGTATCACGGACGCGAGGCGTCATACATGTTGTTCATTAGATGGGAGTTGGGTTCCAATATGTCGGACCTTTTCGGAGATATTGACACGAGTTGGGAAGTGGTTTACCGGTTGGCATGGCCACCGAAAGTAGAGGATGTTCACCAGATTTCAGGTGCGACGATCGATGGAAGACGTGTATGGATCAAATTAGGTTATTTGTCGGGTTTACCTAGTGGTAGACGAGGAGCCGATAGGGCTACCGGGAGGACGTGAGATGGTACCTTTGTCGGAACTGTTGCGATGATCTAGTTACGTCAAATGGACGATGTGTTAGAGATTATGTGCATGTGCGATGATAACACGATTTATGACTTAGGTTTAGGTAATCATTTAGATAGATTTGTCAATTATTCATGCATGGTTTAGCACTAGTTCACAACGTTTGCACTCAATTCACATATTTTGTCGAGATAGACGTCTACACGGACTTGTGCATTGCTTTGTAGGTATTTTGGGAGATTTAGGAGCTAAATCGATACGTTTGAGGATCGTTCATCAAGATGACACACCCTCGGACTCATTAGGATGCAAGCTAGAGGCTAATGAGGACTCATGGAACCTTGCCAACACAAGCCATGCACCAAATCGAAGCTTAATGATCAAAGGCAAAGCTAAAGGTCCAAACCACGGTTCACTGGAAGTCCACGGGCGTGGAACCATCCGTGGATTTTGCCAGGTTTTCGTGACAGCTGTGCCACGATCTCTTGGCCAGCTCTTGTAAAGTTGTAGTATAAAAGTGGTCTTGCATTGGCTGAGAAGAGCATCTTTTCAATTGGGGATTCTCCCATCACTCTACACACACAACAATACTCTCAACAAGAAGATTCTTGGAAGGAGGAGGTAGAAGGAAGCCACCATTGGAGGCTTGAAGAGCTCCATTGGAGAGGAAGGAGAAGAGCACACCATTGATAGGCTTTGATAGCTTTTGTAGTGAAGAGTTTCCGGAATCGATTTCTAGAGTTGTATGAACCATTTAAACCTTCTTTTGGAAGGGTTGTGAGTCATTCTAATCTAAATTTCAGCTTGGTTTTGTTTACTTCACTTGTTCATCTCTCTTTCTCTTCATTATCTTGCAAATGGAAGTTATGATTTTATGCTTGATGATTTCGATTGTTATAATGCATGTTGTAGGCTAAATAGATGTGATTCTAGGGTAAGGAAAGGATGGTTATGGCCAGGACTATGATAGGATGGACTTAGATTTGCCCTTGGATGAGTCACTTACTTGGACGTAGCTTCTGTCGGAGTCCACGGTTTGTTCTTGCCTTTCCACGGCCGCGGAAGGTGTAGAACAGCCCGTGATTCTCCCTGGTTCGATGATCTAGCTCTAGATTGTTAGAATGTTGAAATCCTAGTGTTTGTTGAGTTAAAATCTATCCTAGGGTGACCTAGTGTTAGCAACTAAGTGTTAGAAGAGACTTACCCGGTGATTCTTACCCTTAGATTTCAAAGATGGCAAACCCTAGGTAGTGGTGAGCCTCATAAGCCGCCATTGGACTAAGTGTGCTAGGATAGTTGTTTAGGACTAACCCTTTCGAGACTTACCCGGTGAGGATAGGTTAGATCCCTAGGTGACAATCCGGTTTGTGTAGAATTCCACCCCTTAGGCTCTTAGAGACTTACCCGGTGATGAGACCTTAGGGACGGATTAGTGGACCATGAGACCTACCCGGTGATTGATCCCAATCTAGAAACACTAAATCCCAACATATCATAGTTAATACAAGGATGATTAGATAGCTTGAGTCCTATACCATAACCGGAATTTCCAACCCCTAGAATCCGCTTTTCTCTACTTGATTCATATCTCGTGCTTAGCTTGGTTGTTTGTGTTGATTTGCTAGCTTAGTTGATTGATTACCTTGCATCATTTGTGATCCTTGATTGATCACCTAAAAACCAACCAAAAACATTTAGATTTTCATTTCTTTATTTCCTTTCCCTTCACCTAGATCTTCACTAAACTTAATCATAAACCGAATCGATCTCACCTTAGTCTTTGTGTTCGACCTCGGAATACTATCCCTACTATAAACGTCCTGTACACTACGGGTTCGCTAGGAGTTAGGATAAATATAACGAGTATAAATTTAAAGCTTATTGCGTACACACATTACACCATCCTGTTCGTAACATGCGAGTTTATGTGTTTTGTGCCCCGGGCGGAAATGTGTATACGATTGGTTATCTTTTAACTTTTATGCGAGACGCGGTTCATGCGAGAATGTGTGTAGGCCGTGCGAGGTCTTAACGCGGTTATACGAGTGCGTTTAGTTATCGAGTAGGGAGCTAACACGTTACGGTTTGAGTGGTTACCATGTTAGTCACCCGAGAGTCTTGTGTTTAGAAAGTTTCGGGACGAAACTTGTTTTTAGGGGGGTTAGTTGTAACATCCAAAATTTTTATTCCGGATTGTTAGCAAGATATTGACCTTCCCGCGTTAGCGGCTCAGTTTTCCCGCAGACATGGGATGCTAAGTGACGGGATTTTATTCCTAATCCAGTCCGATCTTTATTTTCCCTTTTTGCTTTCCGACCCTCAGGTTTTGGTGTGAGGGGACATGTGGGAAGCTGACCTTTGGGTTCTCTTACCTCATTTGTGCAGCCCACTTTTTCTCTCTCCTCTTTCATTTCTCTCTCACGTTAGTTCATTCTTTTCCTCTACTTTCTCTTGTGCTTCTTCCTCTCTTCCCTTGTGAATTTACTTGTAGATGAGCTGCAATGGAGAATATTCTCAGTGGTTTGGTAAGCTTCTTCCCCTTCCTTCCTTCTCCTTCTTTGCTGGTTATCTCTTCTTTCCTTCCCCTTCATTCATTGCCATGGATGAAGCTCTTGAGGAAGCTTTTTCTTAGATCATTTGCATGTCCATCTTCTTAGCTTGATTAGGTCATGAGGGAGAGCTTTGATACAATGGATGATTTTTGGATAAGAGCCAACAAGAAAAGGAGACCATTGAAGCTCAAGATCCACATTCGGAGACGAAGAAATCGCTAATTCTGGAGTTCTGCCGCGGGGGCGGCATCAGGCGCCGCGGGGGCGGATCTTAGCCAGCCGCGGGGGCGGTGAGAAGCGCCGCGGGGTGGCATAAGGATTTTCAAGCGCCGCGGGGGCGGAACCTGGCGCCGCGGGGGGCTGTGACCTGCAGCACGCAGTCGCGCCAACTTGTTTTCGCGGCTGCGTTTCTTCAGCAGTAGGCCCTTCTCCTCCTTCCTTCTTGGTTTTGTTTAGAGGTTGATATATGTTAGTAGCATTCCTAAGGTGGACCTAGGGTAGTTGTGAATGCCACCTAGTAGTTGAGAACCTAGGAGCCCTTATGGCTCAATGTAATTAATGGTTGAGTTGTCTGAGCATGTTGGGTTTTTCTAGGCTAGATTGGCTCTCCTGGGCTTTTGTTGATGATCATGTGAGCTCTAGGTCGTTGTGAGTCCCTTTGCTTGTTGAGAGTGTTATGAGTACCATGGACCCTAGGATGCTTTCCTAGTTTGAGAGTTGAGTGATCTTGCTTAGATCACTAGAATGAAGTCTATGACTTCATAAGTGTGGGCTTGTGTTGATGAGTGTATTCTTGCATGAGCAGGTTGTGTGCTTCCTCTCTAAGGTAGCTAGAGTGTTGTGAGTCGAGAGACGAGGTAAGTCTCCAGACTTACTTAGCCGTATTCGAAGTATTCGATTCATTGCGTGCTTGGTGGTGTGTGTTTTATCGATTTTGTTATAACTTATAAACCGGTAATAGGACAACCGACCTTTATTCTATTTGGCCCAAGTGTATGATAACGGGTGGTGACATCACTGCCTAGCTCTTGCGAGAGCTAGGAGGTTCTCGGCGACTGGCCCGTGCTGGTTAGACGGTCGAAAACATCCGAACCGTTCTATTGCCGGAAGAAGGGACCGAGACGAGTTTCGGGAGATTCTCGTGTCACAAAAAAAGTTGAACTAGAACGGGATATGACTTAATAAATAAAGATAAATAACTGGACTTGTTTGTTGAGCATGATTATGTGATGTTATTATATATGAGTGTGTATGTGCCTTCACCATGTCTTTAATGCTTCGAATGTAGCTAACGGTTTTAAACCGCTTGTGTAGATGCCCCGCAGGTTAGGGACGCCGCCGAGTGAGGTGGAGGAGTGTACAGACGAGGGTCACCGTACATTATAGGACGGGGGCGTTTTTGGGATTATTATCATTTTACTCTTATATTGGATTATGGTTGATGTACGTTTTTGGGTTTATGTTTTGTGGAGTTTTTGTGTCGGTTTGAGGACTCGTCTGAGTTTCCACGTTGTACTCTTTACTTTTCCATCTTGCATACATTATAAACGTTTTTGAGTTTTAAGCCTTTATTTGTGCCATGTTGAAAAGGTTCGGTGAGATTGTTGTCAAGCTAAGGGTCGGGATCCATTGTGTGGTCTCGCCCGTAGCATTCCGATATCCCACGGATTAGGGGTGTTACAAAAAGCTTTAACCGATTAAGCTTAATCCACCTAAACAAACACCATGAACAAGAAGTAAGCTAAGAATAAACATGTTAACCCACTGCATTGAGACGAGGAAGACAGTGCACCAGAGCCCCGTGAGTCCGCTCCTGTTGAGGTTGATGACGACGACTGGAGAAGAAGAACAACACTCAGGCTCGCTCAGAAGGCACAGGAGGACCTTGCGACAATGACGACTACACGAGAAGATGGAGGTAGATCTATTGTGATTTTTCAGATCTGGAATGTGAGATCTGGTGGAACGGAAGAATGAGAAAAGAGAGGAGAGAGAAGGAGAAGATGGAAGTAGAGTTTGACGGTTAAAATAATAAAAGGGGTGCATTAACCTAATAGCAAAATACTAAAAGTCTATTTACTAAACTAAGAACTCAAAACAGCCTAATTAACTAATTATCCCTAAATTTTATGCTGGTTAAATTTGTTAGGATTGGTCGTTAAACTTTGTTTTGATCGTTAAAACTTGTAATATGGAAAAAGTGCTAGATAAATTTGTTAGAATTGATCGTTAAATTTTGTTTTAGTCACTAAATTCTAGTAGGGGCAATACCATTTGTTCGTTGATTTATGACCTCTTAAATTCGTATCAATAATGATAAAGATTCTCAAGCTCACAGCACACGATATTGATTGTTATAACTATAATTTGTAATAAATACCTAATATATAGCGAACCCACAATGTATGGATCGTATGAAGTGGAGTATGTATTCCAAGGTCGAACACAAAGATTACGTGGGCAATTTGCAACAATGATCATAAATAGTGTAAATCTAAACTAAGAAATAGAAGGAAAAGGTAAGGGAAAGAAGATCAATGTTTTTGAAAGGTTTTTGGTCGTTCGTAATTGAATATTAAATGCAATTAAAAATAGTTTTATAAAACAAACAAACAAGAGATTGTCAATTACTGGAAGAATGGATTCCAAGGATTCAATGTAACACCCCGAATTCTCAGAACTCGGAGTATTACTGGTTAGGACCTCACAATGGGTCCCGACCTCAGTTTGACAACAACATTACTAGGATCTTGCAACAAGACACAAATAAAGAAACCGAAATTCATAAAAACCATGTTTTTAGAGTAATGAATGCAACACTGTCTAGCAGCCTACAGTACTTAAACAAAAGAAACGAACAACTGTCTTAACCAAAAGAAAGGAAAGACAAAACAACCCCAACCCCGCTCTAAGGAGTACGGAGACCCGGCTGACCACTACTTCCGGATCACTCAGCTGCTGATCTAACCTGCGGTAAGTCTAAAACAACAACAAGAAGAACCGTTAGCTAGTTATCTAAATATTAGCAGAATAATAGCAGCACAAACACACTCAGATAAACATAAACACTCAGCATGCTTCAAACAAGTCCGTTTTATTATCTTGCTTTAATTTACTCGTTCACTCTAGTGATACTTATTTTGTGACACGAGGGATTCCCAAACCTCGTCTCCACCCCCGTGTAACCATCAGGAATGGATCCGATGCATCTCACCTTGTACCTGCATGGTCTGGGTATAGAGAACCTCCTAGTTTCCTGTCAGAGCTGGGCAGTGATGTCACGGCCCGTTATACATACACTTGGGCCTTAAACGTAAGTAATAACAGTCGTCCTAGCAAGTTATTATTATTAAATCAAGCAATAGCACACACCACTACTATCACTCAACTAACACTCAAAAACTGGCTAAGTAAGTCGCAAGGACTTACCTGAGTCAAAACTACTCTCTAACGCGTCTCAAACAGTCCGTACTCGTGGTAAATCAAACGCCTGTCAAGTAAGGCATGTGTATCAAAATCACATCTCGATGTCCAACCTCTTGCGAAGGAATTACGGAAAAACAAACTCTCTTATGATAAAAGACCATTTTACCCCTGGTACCAAAAGTTCTCACAGTTTACTCTTGAGTCCTACTAAATTCTTTTAGGATTTGTTTTCTATGATTAGCTTTTCTCTCTGATGGTTTTCTTATAATTTATAAGTTATAGCTCGGCCACTTTACTCTTATCTATATATATATATATATATATATATATATATATATATATATATATATATATATATATATATATATATATATATAGGCATGTATCTATTCTCACTTCCCTTAACTTGTATACTTTCGTAACTACTCGGTAGTTATATATATATATCTTCGTAATTCGGTAGTTCCAAACTCCTACTTATATACATAACCCATATATTTTATACACCATTTTTATCTTTATAAGTATATGCTTATATACAATTTACGTATCTATATATAAGTGTATATACATTACGGTACCTCACTCAATTGTCTAATATATATATATATATATATATATATATATATATATATATATATATATATATATATATATATATATATATATAGGTATATATACATCCGTAAACGAATTCTCCCATTTTTCAACACCGTTACTGTATATATATTTACATACACTCACGTACCCATATATATATGTTCAGTTCTTTTAAAAAAAACATACATCTCATTTCATTCTACTGGTATCCTACAGTACAGAGAAGGGAGTCTGCAGAAGAGGGGACGGTACTCACGGTGGCTTTCGTTAGGCTGCTGTTCTGGCCTAGAGGAGAGGCGGACTGGAGCAGTTGGTCCGGTTGCGGTGTTGCGGACTCGACTGGAGACGTGCAGGACCCGGCGGCGATGGATCCGGCTGAAGGCGAGGAGGAGCAGCAGCGTCCTCGTTTTTTTCTGAAGGAGCGGAAAGGTGAGGCTCGGATAGAGGAGAAACGGAAGGAGGGAAGGCGGTGCACTTACCGGACTCGACTGGAGGCGGCGCAGGCTCGGCGGTGGCTGCGGCGGTTGCAGGAAGTCCGGCGGCAAGGATGCTGTTGTGCAGTAGGTTTGCAAGAAGAGGTGGCGACGAGGCTTACCGTAGTCTCCCGCAGGCGGCTGGCGGTACCTTGGTGGTCGACATCGACGACGCGGTGGTTCGGTGGCGGCTCCGGTGCGAAGCGTTATTGCTGTTGTCGTTCGTCAGATGCAGAAGGGAAGGGATGAGTCGTTGTTGCAGGGAAGAGAGAGATGCGGCAGTCACCCGTTTAGCGGAATAGAATTAGGTTAGATTAAGCGTAGGATTAAGAAAAAAATTAGGGTTAAGATGGGTTTAAATGTGGGCTGATGGCTTGGGCCTAGTGTTGGCCCAATTGAGCGGTTATCTCGTGTAATCAAAGCGGAACTCGTAACTCGTTAATTATGTGCATATATATAATACGGAATTAAATTCCGTATTATCTAATTTATTATTATTTTTAAATTTTAGGCGCGTATTTGATTCCGGTTACAAGGTTTCATCATTTTATGTGAATTAATGTCACATAAAATGATAGAAATAACACTCGTTTTATTTTATTTTAGTTTATGTATTTATTTATTTAAGATTGACGTTTCGGAAATCGGTTAAATTCAAGTTTAACCGAGTCTCAAAATTCCGGTTATTACATCAGTGCCCCCTTAAAAGAAGTTTCGTCCCGAAACTTAGATTGTTTCCCTTACTCACACATTTCTTTCAGTATATTTTAGTTTTCTCGACATTTTCGTTTTCTACCATGCAGTTACTCCGGCATCAAACAAACAAGTATCACAAAAGAGAAACAGAAACACTCCAAACAATATGAAAACCTGAAAGGTCAAACAACACAACATCCGAGTACTAACTCGTCAGACAGAAGTAACCTCTAACCCCGCAAAGAACTTGGGATAGTTACGTCTAATACTCTCCTCGGTCTCCCAAGTGCCTCATCAGCTCCTCTCCTAGACCACTGGATCCTCAGCATAGGTATCTCCTTGGATCGCAGACGTCTGGTACTGCGCTCCAAGACAGCTATTGGATACTCTACAAATGTATGGTCAGGCTCAACTATCAGATCCTCATGGCTGATGACATGTCTCGGATCCGGAATGTACTCTCTCAACTGAGATACATGAAAGACCGGATGGACACTCTCTAGTCTCGGCGGTAGTGCTAATCGGTAGGCCACCTCCCCAACTCTCTCCAGGATCTCAAAAGGTCCGACATATCGGGGACTCAGCTTCCCCTTAATGCCGAAACGCCTGACCCCTCTCGTAGGTGACACTCTCAGCCACACCTGTGCACCCACTCTAAACTCCAAAGGTCGACACCTCTTGTCGGCGTAGGACTTCTGACGACTCTGAGCTGCTAACATTCGCTCTCGGACTAGGGCAATCCGAGCGATGTCATCCTGTATCTGATCTGGAGCTACTCCATCAACTCTGCTAGGCTCATCCCAACATAATGGTGTACGACATCTCCGCCCGTACAAAGCCTCATAAGGAGTCATCCCAATAGATGCGTGCCAGCTATTATTATACGAAAACTCTACCAGTGGAAGATGATCTGGCCATACCTGTCCCCAGTCTAGTACACACGCCCGAAGCATGTCCTCTAAGGTCTGAATGGTCCTCTCAGACTGTCCGTCTGTCTGTGGATGATAGGCGGCAGTGAAGTGGAGACTCGTCCCCAAAGCAGTATGTACCTGCTGCCAAAACCTCGAGGTAAAACGTCCATCTCTGTCAGAGACGATAGTCTTCGGTACCCCATGGAGTCTCACAATGTGCCTGGTGAACTCCTCAGCCAGACGACTCACCGGCCACGTTTCCTTAATCGGAATGAAACGTGCTGTCTTCGTCAGGCGGTCTACCACTACCCAAATAGCATCAAATCCTCTGCTGAGTCTCAAACCAGTGACAAAATCCATAGATATATCCTTCCACTTCCACTGTGGTACTGGAAGTGGGTGGAGCTCTCCTCCAGACCTACGGTGCTCAATCTTGACCTGCTGGCAGGTCGCGCACTAAGCTACATATCGAGTCACATCGGGCTTCAAACCACCCCACCAGAAGGACCGTCTCACGTCCTTGTACATCTTACTCGCTCCAGGATGTACTGAGTATGGGGTAGCATGAGCCTCACCTAGTATCCTCTGTCTCAACTCACTGTCTGACGGTACACAAACGCGATCCTGTCATCTCATCACTCCATGTGCACCAATAGTAAACTGTGGGGCCTCATCTCGAGACATCTTGTCTCGGATCCTGATCAAAGTAGGGCAAATCTCCTGCTTCTGTCGGATCTCATCCAACAGATCAGGAAGTAACACCATGGTAGAGAATTGACCATCAGTATCGAGTAACTGGACCTCTATCTCCAACCAAGCCAAGTCCCTCTGCAACTGTGGCTGTACTGTCAACCGGGCTATCGCCCTCTCTCTAGGCGTCTTCCGGATCAAAGCATCAGCTACCACATTCGCCTTTCCGGGGTGGTAAAGGATCTCAAGGTCGAAGTCCTTGATCAACTCCAACCACCGCCTCTGGCGGTTATTCAACTCCCTCTGAGTGAATATGTACTTCAGACTCTTGTGGTCTGTAAAGATCTGACATGTCGGTCCATAGAGATAGTAACGCCAGATCTTAAGAGCATGGACTACTACAGCCAACTCTAGATCATGTGTGGGGTAGTTCTCCTCATACGTCTTCAATTGTCGAGACGCATAGGCTATGACCTTACCCCTCTGCATCAAAACACACCCCAAGCCCAGCTTGGACGCATCACTGTATACCACAAAGTCATCAATACCCTCAGGCTGTGCTAAAATCGGAGCGGACGTCAATCTCTTCTTCAGCTCCTCAAAACTCTGCTGACACGGCTCAGACCAGACAAACCGAGTGGTCTTCCTCATAAGACAAGTAAGTGGTCGGGCAATCAAAGAGAACCCTTCCACAAACCGGCGGTAGTAACCTGCTAAACCTAGAAAGCTGCGAACCTCCTTAACATTCTTAGGAGGTTGCCAAGAAGATACTGACTCGATCTTCGCCGGATCGACCTTAATACCCTCAGCAGTCACCACGTGACCTAAGAAAGCCACCTCTGACATCCAAAACTCACACTTGGATAGCTTAGCATACAACTGGCTATCTTGTAGAATCTGCAGTACTGTCCTCAAGTGTCCGGCATGCTCCTCTCGACTCCTAGAGTAGACTAGGATGTCGTCAATGAAGACCACTACAAATTGGTCTAAGAAGTCAATGAATATCCCATTCATCAACTCCATGAACACCGCTGGTACATTAGTGAGCCCGAATGGCATCACTACGAACTCATAATGACCATACCTAGTCCGGAATGCCGTCTTAGGTATGTCCTGATCTCTCACCCTCAACTGGTGGTAACCTGACCTCAAGTCTATCCTCGAGAACACGGACGCTCCATGCAACTGGTCCAACAGATCATCTATGCGTGGCAGTGGATACTTGTTCTTGATGGTTACTTTGTTCAGCTCTCTATAGTCTATGCACAACCTCATCGATCCGTCCTTCTTCTTCACAAACAACACTGACGCACCCCAAGGAGACACACTGGGGCGTATAAAACCCTTCTCTGCTAGCTCCTCTAACTGCTTCTTCAGCTCAAGCAGTTCTATAGGTGCCATACGGTATGGGGCCTTCGAGATAGGTCTCGTGCCCGGCTCCAAGTCAATGCTGAAATCAACGCTCCTCTGTGGGGGTAGCCCTGACAGGTCGTCACTGAATACCTCTGCAAACTCGCATGCAACAGGTATCTCCTCTATAGTCAGGCTCTTGCTTTCCTTCATGGCATAACACCAGAAGGCTTCGCAACCCTGGGCTATCAGTCTCGCTGCTCTCACTGCACTGATAACTGTACCTGACTTTCCGAGGTCCCAACCTCGGAATATTACCCTATGGCCCTCCTCTGTGGCAACGGTCACTGTCCTCCTACCAATGTCTAAGACTGCTCCGTGTTTCCTCATCCAGTCTATCCCTAAAATGACATCCTCATGAGCTAAGGGCATGACTAGAAAATTGACCAGCCAGTCTCGATCTCCCATGCGAACAGGACATCCCAATATCTCTCTAGTCCCTCTTACCTTACTCCCATCAGGTAAGCCTATCATAAAAGGTATCCCCTCTACAGTAGCTAAGGACAACCTATCTACGCATGCATCAGATATGAAGGAGTGTGTAGCACCCGTATCAAATAAAACTCGTACAGGTAAGTCATAAATCTGGATCGTACCTGTGGCAGTCGGTGCATCTGGCTGATCAGCATCCCTCAACTCAAACACTCGTGCCTGAGCTCCTCTAGTATCAGCCACACTACCACGTCCTCTGCCCCGACCTGATCCCTGCATAGAACTCTGTGGTGGTGTGTGTCCTGGAGCCCGGTAAGACTGCTGCTGACTAGGAGCTCTGTACTACTGCTGCTGACTAGGAGTCCTGTACTGTGACGGTCTCTGTACACTCCCTGATAAGCCTACAGGAGAAGAACCCTGCTGAGACGGAGCCTTGCCCTGACGGCAGAAGGCAGCTCTATGTCTAACCTTACCGCACTGGAAGCAAGTCACTGCTGGCTTCGTGCAGTTTGATCGGATATGCCCATAGCTATTGTAGTTGTGGCATTGCAAGCCACCAGCTGAAGTCTGACCAATAGTTGTATGACTCTGTCGCCCCTGAGTCTGTCCCCGTCCAAAAGCAGCTACTCCTGAACTACCACTAGCATAACCTGTCCTCTGCCGCTTATCCGGCCTGTCTGACTGAGCAGCTCTCCTCGACACTGGTCTGTCTCTCTCATAAGCAGATGCTCTATCCTGATAGTCTGACAGACTCACAGCGAAATCCTGCCAGATAGGAACGGGTACTCTCTCTCAATCTCCGTGAAAAGAGATAGACATGCTGCTCCGCAGGAGGTGCAGCTGGTCCAAGCAGTGTCAGTTCCTTCTGGAACTTCTTGATGGCAGCAGCGATCGGAATGTCCTCAAATCCAGCCTCAATGAAGTCCTGGAATCTCTCTCTCCTCAACGAGACAGGGCAGTATCTGTCTCTAACAATGCTCCTCATCTGCTCCCAACTGGTGACTCGACTACGCATGGTCCGCCACCAGGAATGAGCATCTCCAATGAAGCAGGTCTGCACCAAGTCTACCTGCCGATCCTCTGGGCAGCGTATTGCCTCTAACGCAGTCTCTACCTGCCCAATCAAGTGCTCCACCTCCAATCCTATCTCTCCATTATATGAGGGGACCTTCTGAGAGTTGAAAGCCTTCAACCACTCATCCGGTCTCGGAGCTCTAGACCCAGTAGGAGCTCTATCAGCCACAACTCTCCTCTCAGGCACAGCTAGCACCTGAGGCGCTCCCTGTGTCACCTGGACAGATCTAACCGGTATGGGTGGTATCTGAGTAAGTCTCTCTGTCCTAGCAGCCTCCTCCATACGCTCAACGTAGGCTCGGTACTCTCTGTACTCAGTCGCTCCAATGGAAACACGTCCTGACTCTGTCGAACGTGCTCTCTGTGCTCCAAACCTAGCAACGGTCTCGTTCCTGACCTCAGGACCCACACTCTCAGCTACTTCCTCCACTCCAGCCTCTGGCATGATCACTGTTGGGGGATCCTCTCGTGGAGCTCGACCTCGACCTCGGGCTAGTAGGGGTCTACCTCCACGGCCGCGTCCTCTAACTGTAGGGGTCCTATCTCCCCTACCTGGTCCAACTGGAGGGAGAGGTGGACGACCTCTGCCTCGACCAGTAGCTAGCGTAGCTCTAGTACGTGCCATCTGCGCAAGAATAATAACTATAATTACTACTAGCTGAAAGTCCAAAAGTCCAACTACAGTAACCTAAAGTCCAACTAAGCATACTGAGATCCGCGGTAGTAGTGGTGGTCAGCCGTACTTTTCTATTCCCAACCAGACTATGCATGCATTTAAAACCAAAAATTTTCTTTTTAAAACTCAGATCCCTTTTCGGGTTCTGCTTAAAACTTATTCGGTCTTTCAGAAGATTTCAAGTGCCATTGTTGCCAACCTAGAGCTCTGATACCATGTTGTAACACCCCGAATTCTCAGAACTCGGAGTATTACTGGTTAGGACCTCACAATGGGTCCCGACCTCAGTTTGACAACAACATTACTAGGATCTTGCAACAAGACACAAATAAAGAAACCGAAATTCATAAAAGCCATGTTTTTAGAGTAATGAATGCAACACTGTCTAGCAGCCTACAGTACTTAAACAAAAGAAACGAACAACTGTCTTAACCAAAAGAAAGGAAAGACAAAACAACCCCAACCCCGCTCTAAGGAGTACGGAGACCCGGTTGACCACTACTTCCGGATCACTCAGCTGCTGATCTAACCTGCGGTAAGTCTAAAACAACAACAAGAAGAACCGTTAGCTAGTTATCTAAATATTAGCAGAATAATAGCAGCACAAACACACTCAGATAAACATAAACACTCAGCATGCTTCAAACAAGTCCGTTTTATTATCTTGCTTTAATTTACTCGTTCACTCTAGTGATACTTATTTTGTGACACGAGGGATTCCCAAACCTCGTCTCCGCCCCCGTGTAACCATCAGGAATGGATCCGATGCATCTCACCTTGTACCTGCATGGTCTGGGTATAGAGAACCTCCCAGTTTCCTGTCAGAGCTGGGCAGTGATGTCACGGCCCGTTATACATACACTTGGGCCTTAAACGTAAGTAATAACAATCGTCCTAGCAAGTTATTATTATTAAATCAAGCAATAGCACACATCACTACTATCACTCAACTAACACTCAGAAACTGGCTAAGTAAGTCGCAAGGACTTACCTGAGTCAAAACTACTCTCTAACGCGTCTCAAACAGTCCGTACTCGTGGTAACTCAAACGCCTGTCAAGTAAGGCATGTGTATCAAAATCACATCTCGATGTCCAACCTCTTGCGAAGGAATTACGGAAAAACAAACTCTCTTATGATAAAAGACCATTTTACCCCTGGTACCAAAAGTTCTCACAGTTTACTCTTGAGTCCTACTAAATTCTTTTAGGATTTGTTTTCTATGATTAGCTTTTCTCTCTGATGGTTTTCTTATAATTTATAAGTTATAGTTCGGCCACTTTACTCTTATCTATATATATATATATATATATATATATATATATATATATATATATATATATATATATATATATATATATATAAATATATATATATATATATATAGACATACACACATATATATATATACATATAGGCATGTATCTATTCTCACTTCCCTTAACTTGTATACTTTCGTAACTACTCGGTAGTTATATATATATCTTCGTAATTCGGTAGTTCCAAACTCCTACTTATATACATAACCCATATATTTTATACACCATTTTTATCCTTATAAGTATATGCTTTTCTTAGCAACAAAATCGCGAGCTGATAACCTTGAATGTATGCGCACCACGCCTGAAGTTTCTCTCCTCATTCAATCCATTATCGATTTACCAGATTTGGATCTGGAGCTAAAATTTTTCTAATCTAATCGCATAGTTATTTGATTTTGTTGTTTGAGGTTTATCTTGAGACTCTTATGTGGACTCAATCGTCATTTGTTTCCTCTGTTTTCCTTTGTAACACCCCAAGTTCTGGGAACTCGAAGCGCTACGGGCTAGGACCGCACAATGGGTCCCGACCCTCAAAGTAGCAACAGCAAACGGATCTTACAACAAGGCACAAACGAATGAAAACAAAACTCAATATAAAACCAAAGGTTTAAACAAAAAGAAAACACAAAACTCCACAGCCGGGTTTAAAACAAAAGGGAAACAACAACAAAACAAAAACCCGATCCCGTCCTATAATGTACGGGAACCCCGGCTGACCACACCTTCCGGATCACTCGGCAGCATCCTGAACCTGCGGAACATCTACAACGACGGTATAAACCGTTAGGTAACATTCTAAGTATAAGCAAGAGTGTAAAGGCACAAACACACATAAGGTAAAATAAACATATAGCATGCTTGCACTCAACCGGTTATTATCTTTCATTAAGGTTATCCGTTACTAATTCAACTTCTTTTGTCACACGAGAATCTCCCGAAGCTCGCCTCCGCTTCCGTCTGCCAATAGGAAAAGATCAGTACTATCCGTTACCTACGGGTTTGGGTTGCAAGAGCACATTCTAGTTTCCTGGAGAACTAGACAAGTGGTCACCGCCCGGTTATAATACACTTGGGTCCGTTAAGATTATCAAAGGGTGAATCCTATTTCCAATTATCCGTTATAAACATGATAGCAACACAAACAAGCCAATACAATCCAACTAATACGCGGAATTAAGCTAAGTAAGTCCAAGGGACTTACCTCACACGAAGGTAACACAAGAGATCAGCGAACAACTTTGGAAACACTCAAGGAAGCTCAGTTTCCCTCAAGAAAGGAGCAAGGAAATCCTGTACGAACATGCAACACGGATTAGGAACGGAACGGTTGCTAGAAGTCTATGACTTCTAGTCTCAAAGATCTCTAAGAAAATAATACATGGTAAGGGCTCAACCTTAGTCTTACAACAACTTAGAAGAACAAGGAACAACCATAAGGAACCAAGGAAGGAACGAGGAAAGGAAGGAAGCAACTCACCAAAGACGGGAGCTACTGCAGAGAAACCGCAGGGGCGGTTAGACAGATGCGCAAGGGCGGCTATGACAGAGGCGCAAGGGCGGCGGCATGACAGAAAGTGCTGTCGGCTTTCTTCTTTGACATAACTCACAACAGGGGCAACCAAAGCTCGAACCTTTGGTTCCAACACGTCGAGACTCCACTCTAGAGAGCTTGAGAACAACGAAGGGTCAACAACGGAACACTCCACAAGAATCAAGGCTCATGCTTGATCCTTGGAGAAGAACGAAATAAAGAAACCAAAACAGAAGGGAAGGCATGCAGCGCTAAAGGAACGTGAGGAAGAACCAGAAAAGATGCACGTACACGTTCAGCGGGATTGCAGGAAGCAATGACGGCTGCAGCTCTCTAGGGTTGAAGAAGATGATAGCAAGGAACGAGAAAAAAGGGGAGAAAGAAGAGAATATATAGGGACAGGCTGGAAAAAAAAGAAGGAAGGGCGTCTAGGTTTTAGAAAGAAGACGAGGAAACCGGCCCATAAGATAAAATATCGGGTATTCTATCTATGGAAGAAAGATAAAACGACGAAAACAGATCAGCGCGATCTGCCGCACGATCCGCAGGGGCGGATCTCACAGCCGCAGGGGCGGTGAAGGCGAAAACCTAGGATCTTACATCCTTGTCTCTGATTTCTCAGGTGCTTACTTCCAAGAGAGGATTTGCTAGTTATTGTACTTTGCAAGAGCAGGATATTGATATAGAAACTTGGTGCAGATTGAATCTTGTTTTCTGGTCGTTCTATTGTTATCATGTAATTGTGTATTTTCTTGTTCATGTGGTGTTTGATGCCTGATCTGTTTGAGCCAATGCAGTTCTATCACGTTATTAGTTGCTTTTTATCTTCTTCTATGATTCGATGAGATCAAAACTCATATGAATCTGGTATGAAATTTATGCCATTTTCTGTTATGAAATTTATGGTATGTAATTTTATGGTATGTAATTTTATGGTATGAAAATCTGGTGTAAAAAATCTGGTATGACAATTTCTGGTATGGAAAAATTCTGGTATTACAAAATACTGGTATGACAAAATACTGGTATGACTTTTCGTATGATAATTTCTGATATGAAATTTTGGTATGCACTTCGTATGATAATTTCTGGTATGAAAAAAATTCTAGTATGAAAAAATTCTGGTATGAAAAAAATTCTGGTATGAAATTTCTGGTATGAACTTTTCGTATGATAATTTCTGGTATGAAAATTCTGGTATGAAAATTTTGGTATGAGAAATTCCGGTATGAGAAATTCAGTCCAAAAAATAAAAAATAAATAAAAAAAAGGCAAGAAAAATAATAAAAGAAAACAAATTCAGTAATTAAAAATTAAAAATTATACTTATATAACAAATAACAAACATCATTTATTCTTTCTTTCTAAATAGAAAGGTTAATAATTTTTACCTACTATTAAATGAAAGTGGTAAAAAATTTGGGGTACATTTTCTTAAACAAAAACTCAAAAAGGCCTAGTAGGCCAAATTCTCCCTCTTTTTAATTTTATCTATAAAACGATTAGATAATTTTCTATTCTAACTTTACCTTATAAATATATTACTATTTTTATAAATAGTAAGTGTTCATTAAATCAACAAATGTATAAATTATAATAATATTAGTGTTACATCAACGTTGTTCTTTAAAGATCATATTTAAAAGGGCTAATTAGGGATATGCTTTTTTTAATGGGAGAGTTTGACATACTAGGCTTTTTTGAGTTTTTGTTTAAGAAAGTGTATCCCAAATTTTTTACCACTTTCATTTAATAGTAGTAAAAATTATTAACCCTTCTATTTAGAAAGAAAGGAATAAATGATGTTTGTTATTTGTTATATAAGTATAAGTTTTAAGTTTTAATTTTTAATGGAAGAATTTGACATACTAGGCTTTTTTGAGTTTTTGTTTAAGAAAGTGTACCTCAAATTTTTTATCACTTTCATTTAATAGTACGTAAAAATTATTAACCCTTCTATTTAGAAAGAAAGGAATAAATGATGTTTGTTATTTGTTATATAAGTATAAGTTTTAATTTTTAATTTTTAATTACTGAATTTGTTTATTTATTTATTATTTTTCTTGCCTTTTTTTTATTATTTCTTTTTTATTTTTTAGACTAAATTTCTCATACCGCAATTTCTCATACTAGAATTTCTCATACCAGAATTTTATACCAAAAATTTCATACCAGAAATTTCATACCAGAAATTATCATACAAAAAGTTAATACCAGAAATTTCATACAAGAAATTATCATACAAAAAGTTCATACCAGAAATTTCATACCAGAAATTATCATACGAAAAGTTCATACCAGAAATTATCAAACCAGAAAGTATCATACGAAAAGAGCCTAATACTAGAAATTATGATACCAGAAATTATGATACCAGAAATTGTAATACTAGAAATTGTAATACCAGAAATCGTAATACTAGAAATTTTAATACAAGAAATTGTAATACTATAAATTGCAATACCAGAAATTATGATACCAGAAATTGTAATACCATAAATTGTAATGCTATAAATTGTAATACAAGAAATTGTAATACTATAAATTGTAATACCAGAAATTATTGTAATACAATTGTAATATAACTTGCTTTGATAATGCTCACAGTAACCCACAGTTTAATATACTCTTCTCTCATGAAACACAAAACCTCTCTACCCATCCATCCATGACATCTTACGATGACTGGAGTATTTTCTAGACAAGCAATGGAGATTAACCAAAACCCAAAACCAAGCTTACACATTTAATAATACCCAGATTTCTTGAGATACATAACTATAAAATGTAAGAATCAAGATGATTGACTGAACTACACAGAAGCCTGCAAAACAACACACGCATCATGTTTCTTGAGTAGGGTTCAATGCCCAAAATTTAGTAATTAAGAACTGGTAATGACAAATTGACAATACCTTTAGTAGGACCAACGCGGAACCAATCTAAGACCAATATAAGTACACGATCCTTGCTCATATCAAAACGAACCTTCAATAATCAAGCCTTCATTTCAGATCAGAAATATCAATTCATGGGTTGGTCACGAGTGGTCGTTTGCCTGGTGTTGATGGCGGCTGCGTTGGCTGAGGTTGCGACTCCAACAGTACTAGCTCCAGCTCCGGGTCCATCAGGACAACGGATGACCAAGTCTCCTGCTTCACAAAAAGCTCTTCCGTTAGAATCCCACATCATAATCCATGATCCCCTCCAACTAGTTTCAGACGAAGCTCATCGACGCGTCACCATCTAGTGGATCACGACAAGTCATCACCGGTGCTCATCAGAAGTTACTCGAAGAAAGGCTCAGCTTTCACCAGATGGTTGAGGCAGAGCGACACAGTCGGGAAGGGGAAAGAGAAGACATGAGTAGGGTGAGGGTGAGGGTGAGAGAAGCGGAAGAACGAAGGACAGGCTAGGGTTTGGACGGTAAAAAATATGGGAGGGGTATATTTACTAATTGGAAAACTAATAAAAGCCTATTTAGTGTACAATAAAAAAAAAGCCTACTTACCTAAGATGATACAGGTGGGACTTTGTGGAGGACACGATTATTGCAGTTGATTTTCCATCTGAGTGGGTTAAGATGATACAGGAATGTGTCAGTACTACCAGGATGCAACTCCTTTGGAATGGTGAAGTTACCGAGCAGTTTGCTCCTAGTAGAGGGATCAGACAAGGAGACCCGATCTCGCCTTACTTGTTTGTCCTGTGTGTTGAGAGGCTCAGTCATCTTATTTTGGAGTCTGTGGATAAAGGTGATTGAGAGCCTATTGTTCTATCCCGTGGTGGACCCAAACTTTCCCATCTTTTTTTTTACAGATGATATTACATTATTTGTTGAGGCCTCCCTTACCAAGTCAAAGTTATCATGGATTGTTTGGATATCTTATGCAAAGCCTCAGGTCAAAAGATTAACGTCCAGAAATCGAAGATTTATGTTTCACCCAATGTTCCTAGAGATCTTTGTGATAGCATTGAGATTGCTAGTGGGTGTGTTGTGACCAAGAATTTGGGTAATTATCTCGGGATTCTCATTCTTTAGGGTCGTGTTAGTAAATCTATTTTTATGCCTCTCTTAGATAAAATAAATCAGAAACTCAACGGATGGAGAAGTAGAACACTCAGCTTTGCTGTTCGTGTGACTCTTACCAAAGCGGTTCTCAACTCTATCCCGGTTTATTCCATGGCTACCATTAAGCTGCCTGTTAGTATTTGTGATTGCATTGATAAAGTATGTCGGAATTTTATCTGTGGGCATTCGGAAGGGCAACGTAAGATGCATATTGTTAGCTGAAGTGAGATCTGTTTGAGCAAAGAAAAAGGAGGGGTGGGTGTTCGTAATATGTCATATACGAATAAAGCTATTCTAGGTAAACTTAGTTGGAGATTTCTAAATGATTCAGTAGCTTGTGGACTCGTGTACTCAAAAGTAAGTAACTTAATTAGCAACAACAGACGCAACTCTGCAGTCCCTTCTTCAGTCTGGAATGGCATTATTATTGGCCTCAAGGAAGTCATTCTGAAAGGTGCTAAAAGGAATTTCGGTGATGGTAACCGGATCAAATTCTGGTCTGATTTTTGGATTGACTCAAGTCCGCTTCAGTCCAAGTCGTTGGTCTCCCTTGATCTTGATGAGGCAACTAAGTCGGTCCGTCAATACTGGCTGGATAGTGGAACTTGGGACTGGCAGGCGCTTGAGGGAAAACTCCCTCTGACCTCCCTGATGAAGATCGCTACTACAACCCCTCTTTCTTCAGCTTGCATTTTCGTTGGAGCTACTCGCCGGATGGAAACTACTCAGTTTCTTCAGCCTATCACCTCATCACTGGCATGAATGAGCTTCATGTGACAAAGGGGAATGTTTTCTCTATCATATGGAAGTTTACGGTACAGGAACGGATCAAGATATTCGTCTGGAAACTCATGAAGGGGGGGGGGGGGGGGG
>BSUD01000003.1:136047085-136073077 GCA_033239045.1 Fagopyrum esculentum
TGTTGAGTAATACGGAACGGAGAAGAAGGCATATGTTCCACTAACATCTGCCCATACTGCAACAATAATCCTGAGTCCCTCACTCACCTTTTCCAAGGTTAGGGTGCTAGAAATGGAATTACTTATAGGTCTCATTCATACTAGCCTGCCAATTATCAATACATAGATCCATGAAATAAGACTAAACTAAGTGCATGAGAAGAATAATCTAAACATAAGTCTAGCATCCGACTTTCAAATTAGCTTAATCATGAATCTAGTATTCCAATCGATTTCTTCTCTCCTATATTCTCACTAAATGCTTTGATACTCACATAATTCTATGGCATAACATCTAATCGGACATCACATAGTATTCCAATCGATTTCTTCTCTCCTCGCTAATGTGAGCATTTACGTACTCAAGCTCGTCTTATTTGTAACCGAGTCGAGTCTGAGCAGAGCCTAAATTTTATACGAGATTTATAATTTGTTCATATTCGGTTCGTTTATAAAGTGAACGAGCTCGAGTCGAGCCTGAGTATGTTAGCTAAAATAAAGCTCTTATAATGCTATTGTAACCGATCAAGCCGAGCTTTACCCGAACGAGCCGAGCATTGACCATGTCAATGCTCGGCTCGTTTGTAGAAGACTCGAGCCCGAGCCAAGCCTAAATTTTACACAAACTTCAAATTGTGTTTCATATTCGGCTTGTTTAAAAAGCGAACGAGCTCGAGTCGAGCCTGAGTAGCTTGACTAATACAATGTTTTTTTGGTGTTATTTTAGTCGATCAAGCCGAGCTTTACCGGACGAGCCTAGTATTGACATGCTCAAACTCGACTAGTTTGCGAGCCCGAGTGTAAATCTTACACGAGCTTTAAAATATGTTTATATTCAGCTCGTTTAGGCTAGAAAGAGAACTCGAGCCCGAGTAGGTTTGACTAAAATAATGCTCCTATAGTGTTATTTTACCCAATTGAGCCGAATTTTAGCCGCACGGCCGAGCATTGGCATGCTCAAGCTCAACTTATTGTAAAAGAGTTGAGCCCAAGCCAAGCCTAATTTGTATTCATATTCGACTCGTTTAGAATATAAACAAACACGTGCCGATCTGTTAACGAGCCGAACGCGAGCCGTTCGAATCCGAATAGCTCGTATCATATTAAAACCCTAGTTGTGTGTACCAATTAACGTTATATGTGAATGATGAAATAGATTCTAGCGCTTCTGTCTTTAACTTCATCCCGAGACCCAGGCATAGTACCACGTAACACACATCCACCAGAAGAAGAGTCAAGCATAATAGAAACCGGTGGCAGACTTCAATTCCCAAGAACAAAAGAAGTTATTCTCAACGGAATTTCAGTTAGGGTTAAATATTGTGAAGCATGCATGTTGTACCGCCCCCTAGCTGCTCTCATTGCTCCATATGTAACAATTGCGTTGAGCATTTTGATCATCATTGCCCATGGGTGGGCCAATGTATCGGCCTGGTAAATATTTATTAATTTTTTGCTAATTATTTATATATATAAAGATTGTATTATCATAAGAGGATTCCAATTTGGTTTTGCAGCGTAATTACCGCTACTTCTTCATCTTTGTCTCGTCTTCAGCCCTTCTATGCATTTACGTATTTTCAATGTCTACTTACTACATTGACGTTTTGATGAAACATGGTCATCATACTATTTGGAATGCCATGAAGCATTCTCCTGCAGCAGTGTACTCTTTTGTATCGTTGTGGTTTGTCGGCGGTCTTACTGCTTTCCATTTATACCTTATTAGCACAAACCAGGCAAGTCGTCTTTATTTATTTACTGAATGAATTATTTGTTCAACGGAATTCTCTCTTACATTTATTCGTTCCTTTTTTTCTCAGACTACATACGAGAACTTCCGATACAGGAGCGATAGTAGGCTTAATATTCACAATAGAGGGTGTTTGAATAACTTTGCGGAAGTGTTTTGCACCAAGATAAAACAATCAAGAAACCAGTTTAGGGCTTTGGAGGCTGGTACCAAGAACCGAGGTGGATAATTCAGTAGAACAAGAGTCTAACATGGGTGGAGATCTAAAGAGTATATCACAACGTTGTAATGACGAAAATATCTCCAATGTCCCTTAAAGTTTAGAGGCGGATTCCGCTTTAGATGACCCGCTCTCTAGCGTAGGAAGAAGCGAGAGTTGGGATATGGTGCCTGAAATGCACTCGGCCAACTTGTCTGCTGCTGGTAGTAAGGGAAATCTCCCAACTACTACACATCATGTATGAATTGATAGAGGTAGTCCAAGTCCCCGGCAACGGCACCAAAAACGTGTTCACTCCAAACGGTGTGTGCAAGCTTTAAATTTATAACCCTAGACGTATGCCTAAAACAAGGATGCGAACCCGCAGTGTACGGGTCAATCGTAGTAAAAGCAAGAATTCCGGGGTGTCGATCTCAGGGACTTAGGTGAAACAAAGCAAGTATAGGTTGTCAATATTGCAACTAACCACAAAAGCAATTAAAGCAATCAAAGATGATAAAAAGTCAATTAAAGGAAATATGCAATTCTAGGGATTAAAGCATCTAGTTGTGGTTCCAACTCAAGATCTAAAGATAAGGTAGACAAAGCTGAGATTTTGCATAGGGAAGGTGTTTCTACAGTGAAATAGATTACCGGGTAAGTCTCACTACTCACAATCCCAAACCGCAACTCCTATTACCGGATAAGTCTCAAGGAATTAAAGGTAAAGAACTATAACCTCAAACCAACACACCGCCTAAGGGAATAGAATCAACCTTTACCGGGTAAGTCTCAGGCTAACTCACAAAGAAGGAATGAAGGCACACTCAAACCCCAAAAAAGGATAAACCTTTATTACCTACACTTATAATCTTGGGTAAACAAACAAAGGAATCACCGGGTAAGTCTCATCCTAGGCTTGCATTGAACCAGGATAGGTGTAATAAGAATAGAATTTGGCAAACTCTAACACTTAACTCTCAGTTTCGAATCAGAAAGGTCACCTCGGTCAGACAAATCCCACCCCGGCGGAGATGTTCATTGACTGAGCGAGATGTTCTAGGGTTAAGGATAGAGACTCGAGCTTTCAGGGTCCTACTGGAATTTAAGATTATTCTATCATTGTTTTTCCCACAACTTTCAGCCAATCACCCTAGAATCACACAAAGAAATTAGTCACTCATCATCATGAAAGCAATAATCAAATATATGGAAAGAAAATGAATATTTAAACACAAGAACCTTAAGAACAAGGCTTCAATAACTAACTCAAATATCAAACAAATAAGCGTTCCTTGGATCACAATCCAACTAGACAATCAACTACAAAACCCTTCATAAAAGCTATAAAAGCTATCAACTTCCTTCCTTCAATCCTCCTTCAACCTCCAAAAATTCCTCCTAACTGCAGCTTCTTCAATCCCCCAGCGGTTATGATCGTAACGGCTGTATGCGGCCTCCTGAATCGTGAAAAATCCAACCCTTTTTATCGAAAAATTGCCTCCCAAAGATAAGAGATCTTAGAAAGATATTTTCCCACAAAATAGGTAAAAATATATCAGCTGAATATCTTCTCCCTTCCAGAAATCCAGCCTAAAAATATAAGATCCTCTTTCCATAATTAAAAGATCTCAGCCAAATAAAATATATCTTCGCCGCGTCCAAGGTGTTAGCCTCGGTCGGGACGATCCTCGAAATCACCTCGGTCGAGATGGTACTGTAGCAAACCGAGGTGGCTCTAAACTGAATGTGAAATCTCTTAAATCTGGTCCCAAGTAAATCTCTAATCCATTTCCATGCTTCCTGGATTCTTCCTTAAGCTCCTTAATGTAGCTCCTTTAGCTCCATTTTGATGCAAAACGTGCCATTTTACCTACGATTACAACGAAACTTGGTGTAGACCTTGATTCCCGCAAAGGTAGATGGAACGACAATATAATCACATAATATACATCCAAACATGCAGATTATTGAAGATAAAACGTCTAAACAAGTCCCAAAATATAGACTATAATTCATGCTATCAAAATACCCCATACTTGTCCCCAAGCAAGTTTCAAATCTAAAGTGCAAGATAGAATGGATTATAAGTCATAAAAATCAATGAAAAGTCTTTCAAAACATTTTAGTTGTGTGCTCCAATCATAGATCACTCTAAGAGAATGCTTCATGGAATTTAAAATCAAAATATGCTCAAAACATTTTATAGATATAAGAAAGTTGTTCATCTTTGCATAAAATCATAGAATGCATAATAAATCATAATTATCGAAATTAATCATGTATAATCAAGTTTAAACCACCAAGTCAATCAACAAGCTCGAGGTCCAAGGGCTTTCCAAAAGAAAGGTCAAAGAAACGTGTGAGGGCGGGATGTATATAGAGAATGTGGTGCTAGAATCCGGGAAAAGGATCTTCACTTCACTTCACTTGCTTTGAACTTTAACATTTTCCACCAATAAGCTTTGCTTATTTACTTTTTACTTTACTTTTTGGGATGCATGGACAGAGGTGCACAATAACCAAAGCCTAGGAGATCAGCAATCATCAATTTCTCGAGATGCCTAAAACCCTTGATGCACATACCATGACCCGTTAGGAATATCGCTCAATCCGACTTTGGCAAGACACAAACACCCGGCTATGTTAATGGTGTCGAGTTACTCATCATCATGATTGACTTCCCCAAACCTATTTGTTTCTTTCTAACTTTCAGCCAACATCTCAACTTTTCTTTTACGTGCTTTTCATTTGCTTGCTTCCAAATTCCCGGATAGGTAAAGGGGGCAAATATGTATATGAGGGGCTAAAGCATGATCAAGAAGAAGAAGAGAAGAGAATGAATTGCCTTGGTCTTTTCAGGAAGAAAGTGAGAGAACTTACAATGTGGTGTCAACCTTCAAATTCAACATAATTTAGATAAAAACAAAATATTAAACATGTCAAAAATTTCAAACAAAGCATTTAACAACTTAAATACATTATAAAACCTTTCAAATACATAAAGATTTCAAAACCAATTAGCAAACAAAATCATCACTGAGGTCATATCCAAAAAAGAAGCACGAAAATCATTTCGAAAACGTTCAGTTAAACCGCCTCGGTCGAGATGTTCTAAGTCAACCGAGGTGAAGCACCTCGTTGGTCAGAGTCAGTTCGGTCGAGGTCATAAATTTTTTTTCTTAAACCAGTTTTTGACGTTTTTTTCAATCAAATAACCTGTATGCATGCATGTAGTCTCAGATAAGCACATAAAGCATAAGGAAATCATAAATATCCAAATCAAGTCATACAAACATCCATATAAGTCAAATAATACATCCACATACCCCATACTTGGGACACATTGTCCCAATGGGTTAAAATAAGTCTAAAGAACAAAATATTCACCGGATAAAGCTAAGCTGCATAATAAATAAAGAAAAAAAAATCCTGCAAGCTCTAATCCCACTCCGGTGGTGGTGGTGGTGGCACGTACGGGTACTGAGATGGATCAAACGGGTAGCCCATGACCTACTGAAACTGAATCTCAACCATCCTGCACTGGTGGTGCTGGCTCTCCCGTATCTCCCTCATATCTAGGGCTAAGGCGGTGTAGGAGTCGATCATCTGATCCGTCAGATCATCTATCCGGCGGTGAGCTACTGGATCTCTCTGTCTGCGGGGTCTACGCCTGGCAGGTCGTGGTGGTGCTGGTGCATCCTCCTTTGTCTCCTCCTCGTCGAGGTCGACGACTGGTATACTAGTACCAGTAGTATTTGTACCTATGTCCATGACAGCACCGCCATCATCATCCTCATCTGCCTCCTCCTCGACCTCCTCATCACCTTGCTCCTAGGCTGCTGCTGCGTCTCTGGCGTCCTCCATAAGAGGGATCCACGCGGTGTACCAGTATTGAGGGTCATAAACTGTAAACTGAGATGACCATCTAATCCCTTGAGGTGCAGTCTGCTCCCAAGGCATCGCCACATATGGCGTAGTAAGTCCACGAGGAACCAAAATCCTCCTAGTGATCATCTCATGCAGGCCAAGCGGCTTGGCAGCCGCCACCATAGTACAAGCACTCAAGTCTATGTCCATGTAACTCGCAATGTGAGTCACTAGACCTCCGTAGCAGATATCTCCCTTCGCCTTGACCTTGATCTTGTTCAAATTCTCTGGCAGCATAACTCCAAAATCTGGAACTCCTCCGGTCACCATACAGTATAGACTCAGCAGCTCCCCCTGTTTGATCTTCTAGGGCGTCTCAGTACGTGCCAAAAGTGTCTTGCTGAAGATCCGGTGAGCAAGTCTAAAAGTTGGGTGGAAGATAATCCACTCCCTGGAATCTCCAGGTCTCTACCTATCAGCATGCTCAACCACGTGAGCTATCTGTCCCCAAAACTCTCGAGCAACAGCTTGAGAAGGAATGTCAACAACTGTGGGGGCTGAGAAGCTGAAGATGTCCCTCCAATGGTCCATAGGAACTAGATAGTTCTGGTTCATCAACCGGTACTTGATGGCACGCTCAGTAGGCAGGTAGGTAACTGAGCTAACAAACTCTAGAGTCGGCTCGAGGTAGGCTGGAGCTCTAATCTCAGTAAACTGCTCCAACCCCACCATAGCAATCATCCTCCTCAAATCACCATCTAAGTGGAGGCAATCAAACGCACCAACATCCAGAAATCGTGGTGCAATCACTGGACGCGCCGCTATACGGTCGTAGTCTATCTAATGACGCTTGTGGATCACCGGTATGGAGCAGCGTGAAGAAGAAGAAGGAGAAGGAGAGGATCTATCTCTCAAAACCAGCTGCATGTCAGAACTCATCTTTTTTCTCTCACTGTCAGACCACCTCAGTTGCCCTGACAACTCTCAAGAACACCTCGGCCGAGGCACAGGCCGACTGGACCGAGGCGAAGTGTTGCTCGATCGTACCTCTCAGAAATCCAGTTCTTTTCCGCCAATATCACTACTAATGGTTCCTATGGGATACTTAATCGTTTTCCAGCACAATGCAGGGGTAACCAAAGCCCAAATTGATAAAAAACAGTGAAGAAGGGAGAGTTAGGGTTTTTTCCAAATTACCCCAGATTTGGTCAATTTGGAGCGTTTTTGTTGCAGATTGTTGCTTGCAAACCGATCCTCCACCCTTTCCTTGCAGTTTGGAAGCGAGAATCGTCGAAAACGAGCGAAAATCAGAGAACGAGGTGATTTGGGGCGTTTCGGTCGAGAGGGTGAGAGAGGAAAGAGAGAGAAATCTCAGCCCCCTTTTATACCCTTTTCTGGAACTGCTGTCACCTCGGTTGAGATGGTCTCGACTGGACCGAGGTGATACTGACCGAGGTGGATCTTTAGTAACCCTATTTGTCTCGGTTGCTCAAGAATCATCTCGGTCGAGGTGCTGTGACAGCAACCGAGATGTGTCTTAGTCAAACTCTGTCTTCTAGAATTCTCGAACTTCTGTCCTTCCAATGTTGCTCCTGAGTTGTATTCCTTCCTTAGAGAGTACCTGGTTTCTGTCTAGGATGCCAACAAAGCAAAGCAAAGCAAACTATCTAGAACTAGATTAGAAAAAGGTAAAGGAAACCAATACCTTGGGTTGCCTCACAAGAAGCGCTTGATTTAAAGTCGCTAGCTGGACTGTACGGTGTCCTTAAAACAAGATATAGTGGTGCAACTTCCTCGACCGGGACTTTCGGTTTGTATTTCTTAAGTCTATGACCATTGACCTTGAAGCTTCCACTTGTTTCTCCCCAAATCTCAACTGCACCATAAGGGAAAACATGTTTCATAATATAAGGTCCGGTCCATCTAGATTTCAACTTACCTGGAAAGAGGCAGAGGCGGGAGTTGAAGAGTAGAACTAAGTCTCCTTCTTTAAGCTCCTTAGGGATGATACGCTTGTCATGCCATTTCTTCGTCCTTTCTTTGTAGATTTTGGCATTCTCATAGGCGTTCAAACGCAGCTCCTCCAACTCGTTGATGTCCAATAGCCGCTTTTCACCGGCGTCTTTGATGTCGAAGTTCAACCATTTGATTGCCCAATATGCTTTATGTTCCAGCTCAACGGGTAAATGACAAGACTTCCCATATACCAAATTATAAGGGATGGTACCAATGGGAGTCTTGAATGCGGTCCTGTAGGCCCAAAGAGCATCATCCAACTTCATGGCACAATCCTTCCTTGTCCGAGAGACGGTCTTCTCAAAGATTGCTTTGATTTCTCTACTTGAGATCTCGACTTGTCCACTAGTTTGAGGGTGATAAGGGGTTGCTACCTTGTGGGTTACCCCATACTTCGAATGAAGTGCCTTGAACTTCCGGTTGATGAAATGTTTCCCTCCATCGCTGATGATGATGCGTGGAGTCCCAAAACGTGGGAAGATAGTCCTATTAAAGAACTTTACAACCACCATGGCGTCGTTAGTGGGAGAGGCAATAGCTTCAACCCATCTAGAGACGTAGTCGACAACTAGAAGAATGTAGAGGTTTCCTCCGAACGATGGGAAAGGTCCCATGAAATCTACTCCCCATAAATCGAAGATCTCGACCTCCTGTATGTTATTGAGTGGCATTTCGTTCCTTCTAGATAGGTTCCCTGTTCTTTGGCATGCATCACAAGAGACAACAAATGTTTGCACATCCTTAAATAAAGTAGGCCAAAAGAAACCGGAACGTAATACCTTGGGGCACGTTTTGTGAGCGCTAGTATGCCCTCCACAAGGAAGTGAGTGACAATGCCGTATGGCACTAGTAACTTCATCTTCCGGAATACATCTTCGAAGCATCCCATCCGGACCTCTCTTAAATAGTAGAGGTTCATCCCAATAGTAATGGTGTACATCTTTAAAGAATTTCTTCCTTTGAGCGTACGTCAATCCGGGTGGTATTTCCTGGCAAACAAGATAATTAACAATGTTAGCATACCAAGGCCCTTTGTTATCAAAAGTTTGGTGGAGAAAGTGTTCCACCAACTGAGGATGAATGTCAGAAAAGGGAGTAAGAAGTTTGTTATTCTCAGTTGACATCATCTCGCTTTCGACCTCGGTCGAGGTCCAGAGAGGGTGACCGAGATGTTCTTCAGCTAAGAACACCTCGCTTGGTCCAAAAGGTGCCTCGGTCGAGGTACTGTAACTGGGACCGAAACTAGAGATCTTCTTCTCCTGGACTAGTTTTTCAATTTTTGCTCCTGCATCTTGTTCCAGTGCTTTTAAACTCCGTATATCTGCATCACAAGAAGCATCTATACCTTCCTCCATTAAGCTAAAACTAGTAACTCTCTCAAGTGAATCATTAATAAGGATAGAGCTCACCAATTCTCTTGATTCTTCTTCATCATAGATGTTGAAGGTGTCATCTCCTAGCTGCTCTCCCTTCATTGCAGCAAGCAATGCAAACTCCACTTCATCTCCACCAATATTGAATTTTAAATTTGCGTTCTTGCAATTCACATTGCAACCCGAAGTTGTTAGAAATGGCCTCCCGAGAATGATAGGAACGGGATAATCTGCGGGAATATCAAGAAGTACAAAGTCTATAGGTAAATAAAAGTTACCTAACTTAACCGGAACGTCTTCCAAAATGCCCACAGGATGGGTAATGGAGCGGTCCGCCATGTACAACCGTATCTTCACCGGCTTGGGCTCTCCAAGACCGATCTTTACACATAACTCCAGCGGGATGATGCTCACGCTGGCTCCTAGATCACACAATGCCTCACAAGTGACATCCCCTACTTGAATGGGAATGCAAAATGAGCCAGGATCTCTCAATTTGGGTGGCATCTTCTCCTTCATGATTTTAATAAGCTCCGAAGATTTAGATGTCATCCTTACTTCACCAAAATCTTCCAACTTCCTCTTCTTTGATAGAATCTCTTTTAAGAACTTCCCATATGCGGGCATCCCTAGAATAGCATCAAGGAAAGGGATATTAATATGTAGTTTATTCATCAAGTCAAGGAACTTACCAAAATGCTTGTCTAGATGTGCTCTGGCCCTTAACTGGGGGAGTGGAAGTGGTAGTTTATATGCAGGAGGTGGAACATAAACTTCAGTTTTGTCCGACGCTCTCTGAGGTTCGACCTCGGTTGGCATCTCGACCGAAGTGTTCTTCGGCTGTATCTGGACCGAGGTGTTCTTCGTCTGTACTGGCATCGACCGAGGCACTAGATCTGCAGTTTTCAGTCCACTTCTCGTTGTTATTGCCATGATCTGTCCCTTGGAGTTGCTCTCTATCCTTGCTGGGAGCTTCCATGGCTCTCTTGGCGCTTCATTACCCTTGTTAAAGAATTGTTGTTCCAAGGCTTTTTGTGCCTTCGAAAATGAAGTCATGGATGTCTCCATAGAGTTGAGCTTGATCAAGATCGCCTGCAGCACCGCATCTTTCTTTTCCGGCTGGGATAAACTTGATCCAGACTCCTGGCTCTTCAATGGAGTAGAAGAAGAAGAAGAAGAGAGGAAAGGATTAAAGGAGTCATTCGAATTGGAGTTAGAGTAAGGGTTACCCGAATTTTGATCGTTTGTCCTCCAATTGTTGTTGTTGGATCCTCTATTGTTGTTGTAGTTGTTGTTCCGGGAACCGTTGTTGTTGTTGTTGTTCCGGTAACCATTGTTGTTCCTTGAGCCTTGATATCTTTCATCTTCTTTCTTGGTTTGAGCCACCAAAAGTTCCTTCAATTGTTTCACATCATTCTTCAAAGATGTGAGTTGATCGTTGTTTGGTGGAGCTTCTTGAAAGTTAACTCTTTTAACTCCACCTTCAGCTCCTTGGTGGGAGTATTTCTCCATGTGCAAAGCTTGCTTCTCTATGAACTCCCAAGCTTCGTCAATCGGCATGTCCATGAACGTGCCGGCGGATAGTAGTTGGAGGTTAAACTGGGTGTTTCCGTCCAGTCCCTTGAAGTATATCTCCAACAACTCTATCTTTGGAATCCCATGATGTGGGCAATCCAAAAGGATGTATTTAAATCTCTCCCATGACTTGGACAAACTCTCCTTGTTCTTCATGATGAATGCATTGATCTTCCCTCTCATTTCAGCAGTTTTTGAGGGGGGAAAGAATTTAGTCAAGAACTTCGTCGTCATCTCCTCCCAAGTGCTGATTTTTCCGGAAGGAAGAGATTGATACCAAGTAAGCGCCCTATCTTTTAAAGAGAAGTAGAAAGGCCTTAGCTTGTAATTGTTGTTTTCTATTCTTGAAGGTCTCAAGGTCTCCATCAAGATCTCATACTTTTGCAGATGTTGATGCGTAGATTCCCTCTCTAGCCCTCCAAACTGACATTGCCGGATCATGGAAAGAACTTGCGGTCGAAGTTCATAATCATGCTCCGCTGGATCACCTAGGTTGACTCCTGGACGCCGCAAGTGCTGGTTAGGGTCCATCCTCTGCCCTAGGGTCTGTGGAATACTTGCTAAAAAAACGTTTCGGACTGGGATCCGAGGTGGAAGTATCTCGGCCGGGGTAGCTGGAACTGGGTCCTGCCTCGGTCGAGGATCTGGAACAGGGTCTTGCCTCGGTCGAGGATCTGGGTTCGGTCGAGGTAGATACTAGTCCCTTAAAGTCGCCATATTTGCTTCGATCGCTTCCGTCCTTGCGCGAGTTTCTTCCTTTTCCAGTCGTAATTCTTCTTTACTGAGGCGTAATTGTTCCAATGCCTCCTTCAATTCGGCTTCAAGATCGCGATTATCTTGATTGGCCATCTTTGCTTCTTTCAAGCGTCTTTTGTATGTCTTTTCTGGTTCGGGATCGTAGGGAACGATTTCCTTCCCAGCGCGGGTTCTTCGCATAAACCTAAGGAAAAGAACCTGCGAAAGTCACTCAAGTAGAGTGGTTAGTAGAAACAGGGGCAAGTGCCCCGAAAGATAACCGCAACCGGCTCGGTCTAGACCAAGTCCCCGGCAACGGCGCCAAAAACTTGTTCACTCCAAACGGTGTGTGCAAGCTTTAAATTTATAACCCTAGATGTATGCCTAAAACAAGGATGCGAACCCGCAGTGTACGGGTCAATCGTAGTAAAAACAAGAATTCCGGGGTGTCGATCTCAAGGACTTAGGTGAAATAAAGCAAGTATAGGCTGTCAATATTGCAACTAACCACAAAAGCAATTAAAGCAATCAAAGATGATAAAAGTCAATTAAAGGAAATATGCAATTCTAGGGATTAAAGCATCTAGTTGTGGTTCCAACTCAAGATCTAAAGATAAGGTGGACAAAACTGAGATTTTTGCATAGGGAAAGTGTTTCTAAAGTGGAATAGATTACCGGGTAAGTCTCACTACTCACAATCCCAAACCGCAACTCCTATTACCGGGTAAGTCTCAAGGAATTAAGGTAAAGAACTATAACCTCAAACCAACACACCACCTAAGGGAATAGAATCAACCTTTACTGGGTAAGTCTTAGGCTAACTCACAAAGATAGAATGAAGGCACACTCAAACCCCAATAAAGGATAAACCTTTATTACCTACACTTATGATTTGGGTAAGCAAACAAAGGAATCACCGGGTAAGTCTCATCCTAGGCTTGCATTGAACCAGGAAAGGTGTAATAAGAATAGGATTTGGCAAACTCTAACACTTAACTCTCAGTTTCGAATAAAAAAGGTCACCTCGGTCAGACAAATCCCACCCCGGCCGAGATGTTCATTGACTGAGCGAGATGTTCTAGGGTTAAGGATAGAGACTCGAGCTTTCAGGGTCCTACTGGAATTTAAGATTATTCTATCATTGTTTTTCCCACAAATTTCAGCCAATCACCCTAGAATCACACAAAGAAATTAGTCACTCATCATCATGAAAGCAATAATCAAATATATGGGAAAAAAATGAATATTTGAACACAAGAACCTTAAGAACAAGGCTTCAATAACTGACTCAAATATCAAACAAATAAGCGTTCCTTGGATCACAATCCAACTAGAAAATCAACACAAAAAAGGAATCTAAGAGAATCTTACAAAACCCTTCACAAAAGCTATAAAAGCTATCAACTTCCTTCCTTCAATCCTCCTTCAACCTCCAAAAATTCCTCCTAACTACAGCTTCTTCAATCCTCCAGCGGTTATGATCGTAACGGGTGTATGCGGCCTCCTGAATCGTGGAAAATCCAACCCTTTTTTATAGGAAAATTGCCTCCCAAAGATAAGAGATCTTAGAAAGATATTTTCTCACAAAATAGGTAAAAATATATCAACTGAATATCTTCTTCCTTTCAGAAATCCAGCCTAAAAATATAAGATCCTCTTTCCATAATTAAAAGATTTCAGCCAAATAAAATATATCTTCGCCGCGTCCAAGGTGTTCGCCACGGTCGGGGCGATCCTCGAAATCACCTCGGTCGAGATGGTAATGTAGCAGACCGAGGTGGCTCTAAACTGAATGTGAAATCTCTTAAATCTGGTCCAAAGTAAATCTCTAATCCATTTTCATGCTTTCTGGATTCTTCCTTAAGCTTCTGAATGTAGCTCCTATGACTCATTAGCTCCTTTAGCTCCATTTTGATGCAAAACGTGTCATTTTACCTACGATTACAACGAAACTTGGTGTAGACCTCGATTCCCGCAAAGGTAGATGAAACGACAATATAATCACATAATATACATCCAAACATGCAGATTATTGAAGATTAAACGTCTAAACAAGTCCCAAAATATAGACTATAATTCATGCTATCAAATCTAGGGATCAATTGATGTTGAATTCGTAGTTATGATGCTTTGTTGGGTTTGCTTAGGGTTCGGGTCAAGCGGCAGATTTGTAACACCCCAAATTCTCGGAACTCGGGAAGCTACTGGTTAGGACCTCACAATGGGTCCCGACCTTGGTTTAACAACAACTTTACTAAGATCTTACAACAATGCACAAATGTAATTAAAACAATTTCCAAAACATAATATTTTTAATGGTATGAAAGTACACATGTGACAGCCTTACAAACATACATAAAGATATATAACATGCATGACGTATGGAAGACTTCCCCGTCCCCATCTAATGAGTACGTGGACCCGGCTGACCATCCGTTCCGGATCTCTATGCAACGGTCTATCTCTACAGATATACAACACGGATAAACCGTTAGCTAACAATCCAAATATAAGTAGAATGACAACAGCACAAACACAAGCAGAAACAAAAATTAAACAAACATCATGCTGGCACTCAACCGTTTATTATCTATTATTTAAGTGATTCATCTTATTCAATTTACAGTTGTGGCACGAGAGCTATTAAAAATTTTCGCCTCCGTTCCTTATCCAACTGGGTGTAGGTCTAGCTGACCTCCGCCGGTAGCATCACTACAAACCGAGTATGGACTAGTCCCTAAAGAAACCCCCAGCGCTCGCAAGCTAACTGAGCAGAATGCCACCGCCCGTTACTCTTAGGCCAAGTATAGGTCGGTAAATATTTATCACAACCTATAACTCTAACATCTCAATCACACACCACTATCATCATTCATGCTCATATTTAGAAGTCAGCTAAGTAAGCCCAAAGGACTTACCTGGTATAAAGCTCGACTCTCTGTAAACCAAACTCGCTCTGTAAACTGTAGCAACTCAGTTGCCTGCCAAAGGAGATAAGTGCATTAGCACACTCCCACGTAATTAGAAGTCTAAGACTTCTAAGATAGAAGATCGTAATAGGACATAACCAATTACAATACTAATTTATGGTAAAATGACTATTTTACCCTTGGTCCCGAAACTCCCAGAATTTCCAAAACTCAATTCTAAACTTCTATTTGAGACTATAAAGTCATATTCTAAGTCCTAAAGTTTAGTTTGGTTACAAACTGTCACTTTTCTTATTTCCTATTTTCCGAAAGATCGTAAAGGTCCAACTTCGGTTTCAAATATAAAATTCGTAAAAGCTTATAAAAATTCCGAAACAATTCTCTAGATCATCTATGATGTTCCCTCTACCCTTAGGAGCAAGAATTTCTCAAAACTGTTCATCCATCATTTTTATAAAAATTCCAAAGTTGGTTACAACACTTGAAGTTTCCTATACTTCGCCAAAATCTGAGTACACTTTGAAAAATCATAACTCCTAAACCACTCACTGGATTTATCCCAAATTTTGATATCTTCTACTATAAAATCTTACCTATAATATATCCAAAATTCAGCCGGAAAGGATATCAAGAGCTTATTCAAAATCATCTCACAAAACAGCATCACTTGCTGTTTTCCCCCAACACTCAGCACATATATAAAAACGTCAACTTTGAAACACAATAACTCTCGAACCGTAACTGCGATTCTTCCCAAATTTTAATATGATCTACAACAAGATGTCAACTATATCATATCAAAAATTCAAGCCTAACAGAGATCAAAAGCCTATTCAAAACTATCTCACAAAACAGCATCCCATGCTGTTTTTCTCAACTCAGCACATTTATAAAACTGAACTTTGAAACCTCATATCTCTCAAACCATAACATGGATTCCTCTGAAATTTTTGTATGATCTACTATACTATATCAACTATAACTTGTCCGAAATTCAAGTCTAACAGAAGTCAATAACCCCTCCAAATTTATTCTACAAAACTGCATCTCAAGCAAATTTCCTCAAACTCAGCACACTTAGAAAACTGCATGAGAAGCCAACTTGATAAACTCATATCTCCTAAACTATAACTCAGAATTGGCTCAAATTTCAGTATGTTCTACACTGCAATACCGAAAATAACATATCCAAAAATCAACATTGCTGGAGTCTCCGGCTGGGTCTGTGAGGGACTGCTCGGATTGGCGACACGCTGAAGGTTGATACAACGACCCAAACGCAGCGCCAGGGAGGTTGGTGTGTACGAAGACGGGAGGCTGCTGGTGTACGGCTGGATCACGTCGGGAGCCAGGAGGAAGCAGCGGCTAGGGTTGGCGTAGAGAAGGAAGGAATGCATCTGGACGTGTTTGGGGCAAGGAAGCAGCGTGATCCAAGGAGCAGTTACGGTAAGTGGATCTTCCCTCTAACGCAACATTCACACCTGCTGGAGCTGATGGGCTTCACCTGTTGGGCTGGCGCCTTGACTAGCTTCCAGGCGGGCTTGCGGAAGGTCCGGTATAAGGCTGGCATCAATGGTTTGTTGCTCTCCTGGGCTGGTGAGATAGTTTTGGGCTTCTAGGAACACAAGGTTGTAACATCAAGGAAGTAAGGAGGTGGGCTGAAGTATTCATGTCATGGCTTTGTCATGATCTTGTCATGATCTTGTCATAACTCGTAAAAAGGGCGTCACGACTTTGTCAAAAACATGTCAATATATAAAAATAGGGTTTGATGGGTTAGGGTTTGCTATAAAAAAACTTATCATTTTATGTGAAGTGAGATTACATAAAATGATAAAATTTTGAGATATTGTGTTCAACTAGATAGACAATTAGGGATCAACGGATCGAAATCCGGTTTGCTACGGAATTAAACGAAATAAAAATTCCGGATATTACATCAGTACCCCCTTAAAATAAGTTTCGTCCCGAAACTTAAAAGAAGACTCGTAACGTTAGAGTCCATACAAAAGAACTAAAGCGCCGGAAAGAGGTCGCAACGATCGAGTTCTAATTTGTTTCCGCAATAGCCGAAAGAAATATTTCCGGGTATTACATCAATCCCCCTTAGAATAAGTTTCGCCCCGAAACTTAAAGTACGCCAGTCATAAGGTCAGCCCTCAAGGTACGAATCTAATGTATCAACTTGTTATCGCACAAGAGGCATCGTTTCCACATACAAGTATCCCGCATATCAAGGTCATCAATAACACACATCCTGACTAAGCACTCAAGCATGAAATAAACAAGTAGTCAGGCAACATAACACAGATATAGGGTCAAGCCCTAAATCGTCGCTCCCTAGATTACAACTATCTCCACAAAGGTCTCTAAAAGGTTATGTCTCATACTATCCATAGTATTCTTGGTAGCCTCGTCGGCTTTTCCTAAAACCACTAACTCTGAAATCTTTTCGTGTGCAGACCTCACAAGTGCCTGCTACTACGTTCTAGCGTGGTTATCTGATATTTACCGGTATCATTCGGCTTAATTGCCTGATCCTCTAAGCCGATGTCCTAACCTTTGTCTGGTAAGTATCCCTAAAACTGAATCCGTATAAAACTAGGGTTACACCCTCCCATAGGGTGAGGGTTACTAGTCCAACAATCACTTATAAACCACTTTACAGCCTCAAGTGGTCGCATTTTGCAACTCACGTCCCGATCCTTTGATGTCCGTACAAAAATTAACCTAGTCAACTTTAATTTCTTCCCTTCGTTATGATTACTTGACTACACCTTCAGGCCAAAGGTCTTAGACCTCTGCCAGCACTTTACTAAGTGCCTAGTGCTCTTCGTATCACGACCCACTTGATCTTGTCTTTTAATATGACTCATTCATCTTATTCTTCAGGTGAGGAATCATTACCTTTACCCTTTTCTGGTCTATCACTTGAGACACAAATCCAGTGGTCATCATCTGCATTTACTTGGCATTATTATAATATTTATAGATCTCTAATATATTGTTAACTCAACCTTAGGCTTCTCACGTATTTTTCAAGGTCTTGAGTGACATAAAATATGTCCGGAATGACGATATTAGTTACAAGGTGATCTCACATCACCGTCATTTGCTCACACTACTCAATAGTTGTTAACATTGCATTGTGTCCTATAATATCCCTCTTACTCAAAACGCAACTCGACTCCGTTCCGAGATAAAAAAATTTCTTATACTACACTCTTGAGATTCTGTTTTCTATATGTACGAGTACTGGTCTGTAAGTACACTCCCGTAGCTTCTTTTTCTTATCTGTCTTTCGATTCAACTTGATATTTACTCACCTTGAGCTTGTTAGTGCAGGCCCTACACAACACCTTTATTACTTCGTTACTTCCTTTCTCATTTCATCAAGAAACTCGTTCTAAAGTACCATGCTAGGTATTAAATTCCAATGTTACTGATCTGCCAACATGTGACTAGGTCGGCATGCTTCACTTGGATCTATAATGGGGTACCACTTTCTTTCTATATTTCTACGTGCACATACTTTCTCGTCTATCTAGTTGGTGATACAGTTCCTCTACAAAATTTCTTGTCACTCCACGTAGCCTATTTCACGTTCCTTCTAAACGAAATACATTTCACAAATTATCCTCGTCTTAAACTCGACACGTCCTTTTCAGTACTCTAGAGTTTCTTGTTCTGTGGGTTTGGACTCATCACGCTTTTGCTGCGCTACTTTGATAATTATGTTGTCACCCATTAATTATAAGAACATTTTCTGTGTGTCCACAATGATTGACTCTAGAACTCTCCCTCTCAATTACACCATAAGTCCTATCCGGGTGAAATACCAAGTACCTTCCTTACTTGCCTTAAGGAACTAAGATAATGATTGTAAGACGACCTCTCCCGTTAAATTTTGGAATTTTTCTAACACGGATCCAAACTCTCTGATTCAACCGGAGTTTGATCTTAACCAGCCAATAAGAAATCTCGAACACAATTCTCTTCATGCCTTTAATTAAACAAAGAAGGTTGTCATTACCTACTTGAGGAAATCCTCCAAGGCATCGGTAAGGCTAATTCATAAATCCACAGTCGCGAATATCTCTTCCTAACGGCACATAACTCACCAATACCAGCAACACTTGCACGTCCTCCGTTGACATTGATTAGCTTACAGTTGACTTACCTCAACATATCGTACTCACTCTTCTCATACTTCTAATGGCGTAAAATTCCTGGTACGCATCCACTGCTCGGTTAACTCTTTTCCCCTTTGTTAGTTCGTTCTATCCTCCCCACTTCCGTTTCCTTAGACCAATTCTCTTTCGCCAGTCCACTAGGTCATTATCACATGTTCCTTCATTAGCGTTATTTATAATATTGCTTTGTTGAACTCCATTGACTCTGCTACCGGCCTCTTACTCCTTTTGATACTGGTATCGTCATTCCTTACAACTTCTTATATCTCTGACGAGGTCAAAACTCCTCTACACTTGTGGAGTCTATCTTCGCTCTTACTCTCAATTGTAGGTCTTCATTCTGTGTATCTCTTAGTCACAAGGGTCTCTTCCGCCCATATCGTAGGAGAATCATCCTTCTTCCTTGTATGAAGTGATACGCACACTCTGTCTTGGCTGACATAGAATCTTATCAAGAGTGTATACTTCTTACTCATCTAGTTCTCCTTTTAGAATCCATCTGTACTATTTGTGGTATGTAAATCACTTACAGAGTTCCCTTGGTCTCAAATAACATAAAGGGGTCATTCCTGGTCGTCTAGTCTTTCTTCTCAAGTTCTTAATTAGGGTTCCTTGCTCGAACTCACTCCATGTTATTATTAAGGTACTAGCACGCAGATCGATTTAGCTTCACATTTGTCGTTGTTGATCTCTTGAAGGGTCCTCTAGACGTCTATAAAATTCTTTCATCATTCTATGGTTATCCTCCTTATTTGATAACCAGTTACCACTGGTTGACCCGCACGTGTTATGTCTCAATTATTACTGACTGGTATGTAGTTGACCTTCCATAAGATCACAGACTTATTGTTCTTCTATCTCTTTTGAAGTTTGATAGACTTGGTGAAAATCTATCTCCTCTAGTTTCTTTGTTAATACTCTTTTAGTTTCTTCCACAGTCTGCACTTCTCTTGTTCTCTTATGAGGTCATTATACTCTTCTGAGTCTAGTCCTAGCATTCATCTGTCGTCAATGAGTTCATCAAGTCTTCCACATTAGCTTGTAAGCGTGTCTTCGCGATTCTCCTTACTTTAGTCATCATCTGTTTGCGGTTCTCTGGTATGAACCGTTAGTGTTGGTAACTTAAATCTCTTTGTAAATAAGAAATTATTGCGGACCCTTGAGTCCACCAATCTCATTTTCTCATATTCTTCCGAATTGGTTGGTGTAGTTCTGTGATTCCACCTTTATAGAAATATGTTGTCGAAATTTCAAACTTCTATTGTATTTGATACTTGTTTCATGATTTCTTTCAAAATTCTTGAATCTTTAAGGAAGTCAAGCCATCTCTATGATGAAGAAATTTATTTCTCGTCTGTAACTCTTTTTTTTTTTTTAATTTCTGTCTTTGTACTTCTTTAATTCTTCACATCGGGGTCAACACCATATCTTCTTTGTACTCTCAGGCCCATACTTGCCTATGGCGCCGTCCACCTTTGTTGCACTGTCATTTAACCCGCCAAGTGTAGTTGTACTCGACACCACTTAATTTGTATTCCGATTTTGTGCGCTTCAATTTGCGCTTCTTATCAGTCCTTACGTATATTCTTGAGTTTCATCTCTCGTCTTCCCACCGCTAAATTCCTTGTATGGACTTCTATCACTTCTATCTGAGTTTATTTGATATTCTTTCTTATCTAATTATTCTCGTGGTTAAGAATCATCTTTTAATCTTCACTTTATGTCAATTCGTTCTTCAAATGATTGTAGGAATCGCCAGAATGTACGTCAGGACACATTACTTTACTCCGAGGTCGGAGTCCATTATTTTCCTATAGAGATACTCTTTACGATCTACTAAAATTTTATCATAAGGCGATGATCACATGATATTAACTCAACTAAAGTATATTTCCTATCCTTTAAGGTACTAAAAAGTTACATGCATATAGATATACATATAACTTATATAAACATACAATACTATAAGTCCACAAACTATTTCTCATCTACTAAGCTGCAGAGATCCACGGAGAACGATGGTGGTCCGACGTACTACTATAAACCCAACAACCCGACTATGCACGTGTGTAAAAACAGAAATCCGTTTTGAAAATCTTAGACCCCTTTCGGGTTCTAGTTATTTTATACATTCGGTCTTTTAGAAGATTTCAAGTGCCATTGTTGCCAACCCAGAGCTCTGATACCATGTTGTAACACCCCAAATTCTCGGAACTCGGGAAGCTACTGGTTAGGACCTCACAATGGGTCCCGACCTTGGTTTAACAACAACTTTACTAAGATCTTACAACAAGGCACAAATGTAATTAAAACAATTTCCAAAACATAATATTTTTAATGGTATGCAAGTACACATGTGACAGCCTTACAAACATACATAAAGATATATAACATGCATGACGTACGGAAGACTTCCCCGTCCCCATCTAATGAGTACGTGGACCCGGCTGACCATCCGTTCCGGATCTCTATGCAACGGTCTATCTCTCCAGATCTACAACACGGATAAACCGTTAGCTAACAATCCAAATATAAGTAGAATGACAACAGCACAAACACAAGCAGAAACAAAAATTAAACAAACATCATGCTGGCACTCAACCGTTTATTATCTATTATTTAAGTGATTCATCTTTTTCAATTTACAGTTGTGGCACGAGAGCTATTAACAGTTCTCTCCTCCGTTCCTTATCCAACTGGGTGTAGGTCTAGCTGACCTCCGCCGGTAGCATCACTACAAACCGAGTATGGACTAGTCCCTAAAGAAACCCCCAACGCTCGCAAGCTAACTGAACAGAATACCACCGTCCGTTACTCTTAGGCCAAGTATAGGTCGGTAAATATTTATCACAACCTATAACTCTAACATCTCAATCACACACCACTATCATCATTCATGCTCATATTTAGAAGTCAGCTAAGTAAGCCCAAAGGACTTACCTGGTATAAAGCTCGACTCTCTGAAAACCAAACTCGCTCTGTAAACTGTAGCAACTCAGTTGCCTGCCAAAGGAGATAAGTGCATTAGCACACTCCCACGTAATTAGAAGTCTAAGACTTCTAAGATAGAAGATCGTAATAGGACATAACCAATTACAGTACTAATTTATGGTAAAATGACTATTTTACCCTTGGTCCCGAAACTCCCAGAATTTCCAAAACTCAATTCTAAACTTCTATTTGAGACTATAAAGTCATATTCTAAGTCCTAAAGTTTAGTTTGGTTACAAACTGTCACTTTTCTTATTTCCTATTTTCCGAAAGATCGTAAAGGTCCAACTTCGGTTTCAAATATAAAATTCGTAAAAGCTTATAAAAATTCCGAAACAATTCTCTAGATCATCTATGATGTTCCCTCTACCCTTAGGAGCAAGAATTTCTCAAAACTGTTCATCCATCATTTTTATAAAAATTCCAAAGTTGGTTACAACACTTGAAGTTTCCTATACTTCGCCAAAATCTGAGTACACTTTGAAAAATCATAACTCCTAAACCACTCACTGGATTTATCCCAAATTTTGATATGTTCTACTATAAAATCTTACCTATAATATATCCAAAATTCAGCCGGAAAGGATATCAAGAGCTTATTAAAAATCATCTCACAAAACAGCATCACTTGCTGTTTTCCCCCAACACTCAGCACATATATAAAAACGTCAACTTTGAAACACAATATCTCTCGAACCGTAACACCGATTCTTCCCAAATTTTAATATGATCTACAACAAGATGTCAACTATATCATATCAAAAATTCAAGCCTAACCGAGATCAAAAGCCTATTCAAAACTATCTCACAAAACAGCATCCCATGCTGTTTTTCTCAACTCAGCACATTTATAAAACTGAACTTTGAAACCTCATATCTCTCAAACCATAACATGGATTCCTCTGAAATTTTTGTATGATCTACTATACTATATCAACTATAACTTGTCCGAAATTCAAGTCTAACAGAAGTCAATAACCCCTCCAAATTTATTCTACAAAACTGCATCTCAAGCAAATTTCCTCAAACTCAGCACACTTAGAAAACTGCATGAGAAGCCAACTTGATAAACTCAAATCTCCTAAACTATAACTCAGAATTGGCTCAAATTTCAGTATGTTCTACACTGCAATACCGAAAACAACATATCCAAAAATCAGCAAGAAAGGAGGTGTCTAACATACCCAAATCTGGACCCAAAGATGATTGTTCGTCACTTCATGAAAATTCAGAAAACTGCATGAATCCTTACTGCTCATCTATGGCTCATCTGGTAGGCTTAGGACACATCAAAGGGCACTCGTTAGGCATGTATTACCTGGACAGAAGTGCACTGGAGAGAGCGGTATAAGCTTACCCGATTCGGAGACTCGAAGGTATGAAAGACGAAGGCCCGAAAATTGTTGTTGCTTGCTGTCGCTGGACGCATTTGCTGCAAGTAGAACATGCACCTGCGTCTAGGCCAAGGCGTCCCCGTGGTCTGGGTTCACGGCCACCCCGCGGCTAGGGCTAGGTACTTCTGCAGCCCTCCGTTGTGCTTGCAGTCGCGCGACAGCATTGCTGGAGTCTCCGGCTGGGTCTGTGAGGGACTGCTCGGATTGGCGACACGCTGAAGGTTGATACAACGACCCAAACGCAGCACCAGGGAGGTTGGTGTGTACGAAGACGGGAGGCTGCTGGTGTACGGCTGGATCATGTCGGGAGCCAGGAGGAAGCAGCGGCTAAGGTTGGCGTAGAGAAGGAAGGAATGCATCTGGACGTGTTTGGGGCAAGGAAGCAGCGTGATCCAAGGAGCAGTTACGGTAAGTGGATCTTCCCTCTAACGCAGCATTCACACCTGCTGGAGCTGATGGGCTTCACCTGTTGGGCTGGCGCCTTGACTAGCTTCCAGGCGGGCTTGCGGAAGGTCCGGTATAAGGCTGGCATCAATGGTTTGTTGCTCTCCTTGGCTGGTGAGATAGTTTTGGGCTTCTAGGAACACAAGGTTGTAACATCAAGGAAGTAAGGAGGTGGGCTGAAGTATTCATGTCATGGCTTTGTCATGATCTTGTCATGATCTCGTCATAACTCGTAAAAAGGGCGTCACAACTTTGTCAAAAACATGTCAATATATAAAAATAGGGTTTGATGGGTTAGGGTTTGCTATAAAAAACTTATCATTTTATGTGAAGTGAGACTACATAAAATGATAAAATTTTGAGATATTGTGTTCAACTAGATAGACAATTAGGGATCAACGGATCGAAATCCGGTTTGCTACGGAATTAAACGAAATAAAAATTCCGGATATTACAAGATTAACCTTGCGATTCTAGATTTCAAGAGCAGTGACCCTTATGTTATTATCCGCCTCGGCAAACAGGTATTTTACCAAACAGGGCCTTATTTTGTACGCTCTTTTCCTACAGGCTTTTGGCTATGGCTGACTACACTATCTTTTAATTCCATATGATTAGGACTCGCTTGATGTCAAAGAATCATAGATTTCAAAATCTTTGTTTACTTTCTTTGTCTCACAAAATCGTCAACTCGGATTTGTAATTAAGGATACGTGTTTTCAGACCTAAATTTAACAAAAAAGTCTCAGATTATTAACAATGTTTTGGTGGTATCATATAACTGAAGTTGAAGACTCAAGTTGTGAAGAAATGTCTAAATCACAAGCGGAACGAAGACTTGACGCTATACATCACAGATCCAAACCAGCCTGTCAAACTTGCAAGTCTCTACGCAACTCCGACAACACTATCATGTTTTTTAGGATTGTAGATTTTGCTTTCGTAAATCCTCACTGTCATTTTCAATTTCCTTACAAATGGTCTATGATAGGTACACTTTCTCATTTGACGACAAGATATCAAGCGTTTCTAGAAGTCGTGAAGATGAACTTGAAGGGCGTTCCGGGTGGAACGATCATAACTCGGATGAAACCCGGCAGGGATAATTGCTTGGTTGAGGTTGTGCTGAACATGTCTCTCCGGTTGAGAAATGTCGGCGCAGTCGAGCTTGAGCTGCGGCGGACTGATGTTCTTGGTTGCCTGGGCTTGTAGAAGATAATGGTATCGGGCTAGAGAGTTTATTTTGTGATTATGGTGTTTAAGATGTTAAATTTTTTGTGTCAATTGGGATCATGGAGTGTTTTCTTTGTTACCCCTTTGAAGTACTTCGATCCCTACTGATGATGTAGGTTTATAAGAGAGTTTCATGGTTTTGTAAGCTTGGATCCTGATTTCTCAAATTATACAGTGTGTCTATGTTCATATGGAGTTATAGAGTTGGCTCAGCAACCAACATATGAAAACTCAATTTACTTGAAACTCGAGTTTTTTAATGTTCACCAAGTCTCCAATCCCATAATTCGCATATCTATATCAAAATGTTGCTTCCATTCTACTGTTGATCATTAACATAATAACATGTAGTCGGAACACAATGAAACTGAGATTGCCTGCAGAAATTGATTTCATACATATGATTATGCAGAAAAGTGATGAGAACCTCAAGACTACTTTAGGGGTGCTCTCAAGCAGCACAATAATGGTGCAGAAAAGTCATGTTAACATTTCATAAGAACAAGAAAAGTAAGTAGAATGAGGATGCGACCTTGTCTCCCCGTGCCTTCAAATCCCAGCCTCACTTGCACATACTAATCAAACAATCGAAATGAAACCATTCAAGCATTCAATCAAACAATCGAAATGAAACCATTCAAGCATTCAATATTAGTCTCATATGGATGGTAAATTACGTTATCTTGACACTTGTATTGTTATTAAAATGAATGAGTTATTATAAATATATAATAAATTTTTTTAAAAAATAGCTAACAATTCTCCGACATTATTTATATTATAAATTATCGTACATGAAATATATTAACTCCGCACGTATAGTATAATACAAATGAATAGAGAAGAGAACGTATAGTTGAAGTTTATCTCCACTTTGACAGAGTCGGAATCAACAGTAAGGTAATTAAGACATTTATCGTAAGGTTCATTACTTCGCTGTAATATCTTATCAATAGAGTCATCCCTTTCATTTTCACTTGCTACGTATTTGCCATCATTTAAATTATCGTCGTCATCTTCCTCATTACTATTCTGACATAGGTACCTTGATGCTCAAGCTTTTTTCATCACAAGGGAAGTTGAGCAAAGTAATCACTTTTTACCCCGTTTGGTTAGAAGTCCGGAATAGGAAACGGAATGGAAATGAATGTAGTCCATATACTTACCTTATTTATGATATTGGAATCATTCCTTGTGGTTGCATGTAAAATGTAGGAATTTTTCTTTTTTTTTTTTTTTTTTTTTTT
>BSUD01000003.1:136073252-136103961 GCA_033239045.1 Fagopyrum esculentum
AATTTTTTTTTTTTTTTTTTTTTTTTTCCTATAGGGTATCAACACTAATCAAATTTTACTACAATTACTTAAAACCACAAGGAATGATTCAATAAAATTTCATGAATAATAGTATATATATGGACTAAATTCGTTTCCGTTTCTCTTAGTGTTGTTTCCAAGTATGTCCTCGATCTTTGCAATGTTCGCAATAGACAACTCGAGAGGTAGATGCAAGAGTATTCTTGGGGACTAAACCTTTGCTAATAGAGTAAAGATGGATAAGGCTACCTCATTACGAAATGAACATTGAAGACACCGCAAATCAAATCTAGTTTCAATCTCAAATTTGATCCTCTCCGACAACAATCTAAGCTGAAATGCCCAACAACTTTGATTCTCATATTGCAACCATTTCCATCAATTGCGGCTCTCCTCTCTCGCACCTCAGTGTCCATGAATGTATTTGTGCAAGACAATTTTGAAATCTATAGGATTTAGGTTGCGGACCTTTTTGTTCTTGAGACGTCATTGTAAAAGAGCATGGGTTAAGAAACATTCATCCAAAGCGTTTCATTCTTATATATGCCACGTGAGATTTCATATATCCTGAGTCCATATGTATAAATAATGATCTTGAATACCTCGAACTACATATTTCTTTTATCTGAATTGGACCTCTCCTTATTTGATTGCTTTGACTTTCAATTGATATATATAATCGATTGCGAGTCCACAAAAACCCTTCAAAACCTTTTTGATCTTTCTTCGCTTTCTTTTCCATCCCCTCTCATTCTAGATTTGTACTATCATAAATCAATTTCATTGTCAATCTAACTTGTCCTGAGATCGACTCCGGAATACCTATTTATTGCTGCATCTGATCCATACACTGTGGGTTCGCTGCATTAAGTAATATCACGGAAATTATAAATTTAAAGCAGGCTTGTCGTTTTGCTATCCTGTGAGTTTCTATCATTCTTGATAGAAATTTATAGGTGGTAAAACCAGCGAACAAAGATCTTATGAGAGGAGGATGAAGATACAAGGGCTTGGTGAAGATTTGTATGAACGTTGTATTAAGATCTTATGAGAGTTATTTAAACATTCCTACACATCTATTATATCTTGCGGAAATTTAGTTATTAATTCATGCAACTCTCGCATCTTGCAAGCAAACACCATAAAGTACAAATATAGCATTTAGGTATCAAAAAACTGATATTGGGTGGGTATCTCCCAACATTAGTCTCCTTAGAAAAAGGTTGCAAAACTCAATTTAGTGCAAAATGCGACGTTTGGAAGATGTGGATACAAGCTCGTAAAAATGGACCAATCAACTCAACCGAATGGTTTCAATTAGCTCAATTGGTGATGATAGCTCGATCAATCTTCATTTCTTTGCTCTCAACTCTCGATCAACTCAGTCTTGACTTGGACTTCAGTGACAAGAGGGAGAACCTTAATGTATTGTAGACACTCTTCCATAAATAACTCTTTTTAGCTCTTAGAAGGAATAGAATATCAGCAATGTTATGAAATCACGAGTATATCTCTACACCTTTTTGTGGATTTCTGCAAAATCACAATCATATTTTTACAATATTTTTTTTATATATAGATTAGGCTTTATTAGAAGTTCTCAAGCCAACTTTTAGGGGTACTATCATGGTTTTTGGGTACAATTTTTGTGCTCTAGTTTAAAATTAGAAAAAAGGGAGTTTTAAGTATAGTGTACAAGTACAAGGTTACTCATCCTATTGTCCATTGATTTTAAGATGGAACTTGTGAACTTGTGGGTCGGAATTGAAGAATTGGTCCCGACATTGATTTATGCACACCTAATGGGTATTGGAGTTGAACATTCAGTGCTTGTTTGGTTGGGTGTAAAAAATCCAGTAAAGTAAATTAATCTATTAAATGGGATCCAATTAAGGTGTTTGGTTGCAAAATCAAAAATGATAAACACATTAATCTAATTTACTAGATATTTTCCAATTACCTCAAATGAAGTATTTACAATTACCCACTTCTCCCTAGGTAACAAATCAATTAACGTGTTATTTTGATATCAAATCTCCCAATTACCCTTAAAATTTTCATCTCCCAGCTAAATGGATTTGAAAATGAAGGTTATAATTGTCATTAACTAATAATGTCTATGAATTTAACACATTGCATATTACTAATATTTTTTTGCTACCAAACATTTCTTCTCAATTCTCATCAATTATAATTCCCATTAATTCAATTCCTAGGAAAGTCAATTCCCGAAAATTATAAATACATTGTTTAACCAAACAAGCACTCACTATGTGTTTGTTTATCGCCCATTTACATCTTAAGCAATTATCTGGATAGAATAATTTGAAATCAATTTAGAGGAAGCGGAAATTGATTATAAGAGATTTGGATGGTAGAGAACAACATAAACCGAACATGTGTCAATCATAGCATATAATTCGAAATGGGAAAGATTTTGACATGGTTAAGAGAGCGACACCATGCCTTGGTATTTGTTGTCGAACAAGAGAAGAAGAAGAAATTCTTCGTCTTTTGTTGGCCATTTGGCAATGAAGGATATTGGTCACCTCTTGTAGTTGATCGTCTTCCAAAATGGTCGACCATTTTAACGTGTCGTTTCTTCAAGAATCGAATGAGTTGGTATCAGACCATTCCGACGACGATGAGAATTCGACGTCTACGCAACACCAGGACGGTAACTCCGAAGAACAATGCCAACCCAAGAAGAGCAAGAAGAGGAGAAAGAAGATCACTCGTATCATCAAATTTGTCGTCGACTTTTCTTGTGTACGTAATTATCAAACCCCTTTCTTTATTTCTTTCTTTCTGCGCGCAAATATATATATGTATGTGTGTGATTATTTTCTTGATTATTGAATAGGTGAAGAGGTTAAAGATCCATCGAAAATCTAGAAAGCAAAGAATGAACGATGAAGACGACGAAACTCCGACCACAACTCATAGCCATTACTCAGATGAGAAGAATAAGTATCCAAGTCGAACTCCGTCTCCATTGATATACAAGTCATTTTCGTCGTCGCCTTTATCAAATTACATCCCATCACCGAAGAAGCCCTTAGCACCAACACCGACGACAATGGAATTGAAGGAAATCAAAACTAAGAGGCAGATCTCCATGACGATGTCGAAGAAGCAAGTTTTGGGGTTTATAGGGATGCATGTTATGCTAATAGTGAGCCTTGCGGCTCTTGTTCTCTCTGGTAAGGCTTGCTCGATTTTATGCACCATGGTGTGGCTCATTTTGCTTCCTCTCACCTCAGAGTATAGCAACGGCCGTCTCCAAATGAGAAGCCCCAAGATTGGAGGAAATAACAACGTTACTAAATTGTTCGCTTTTTGATGTCTCGACACGTCCGATGTTGTTGTCTCTTGCTACTTGGAAGGTCGTCTTCAAATGTATGTGTATGAGAGGTGATTCATTTACCCATTTTGATTGTCATTATAATTTAATGTAATGAATATGTGTTTGAGTAATGAGGATCAAAAAGGAATGAAAACGGAATGAAAACGAATCTAGTCCATATGTATACCCTTATTCATGAACGTTTTTGGAATCATTTCTTATGGTTTGAAATAATTGGGATAGAGTTTGATTACTTTTGATACCCTATATGAAAACAAAACAAGTGCATTTTGCATTAAAACACAAGGAATTGTTCCACAAAATGTCATGAATAAGGTTATACATATGGATTAAATTCGTTTTCATTCCGTTTCCGGGGTTTGTACCAAACGGGCCCTAATATCAAATAGATTTCATTGCATACTTTGATACAACCATGTTCTTGTGTACTAACTCATCTATTAAATATTACCGATTGTTTTTACATGAAGTCGTCACTTTCAATATGTTAGATCATGTTGATGACGTCTAGTTACCTTCCTAATTGGATTACTTCAACTTACCACAATTAGGAATATGACCTAATTTTGCGTTAGTCTTTGTGACTTGTTATTTCATGTCATGTATATGGGAGAATAAGGTTATTCATTAATCGAACAAGGCAAACTTTGTTGTAAGGAATTGGAATTTCTTGAGGAAACCTACACATAAACTTCCTCGTCATGAAAAAAGACATTGTTAATATGAGTTGAGAGATAAGTCAATGGTGATAAGTAGCAATTGTTACGAGACATCTCACATTGGCCATTTAAATGACCGGGGAGAAAGTATCGGATCGTCTATGTTGAATTGTTGAGTGTATTATGTTGCTACAAGTCTTGCTTTGAACCTTTTTAGCGAACCATTGATTTGAATTTGATTTTATACACCCATTTTCATGAAATCAGATTCTTTTCTTATTCATTGCATCAACCCATACTAATCTTAAGAAGCAACTTTGAAAGAAGAAGGTTTAAAGGAAGGTATATGATAAACTAAAAAAGCTTGGGTGAATGAAGGAAAAGAAGTGAAACTGCAACATTTTTTGTAAATTATTCAAAGAGCTAATAGAGTAACAAACATAATCTCAATGTATGTTAAGGAGTTGAATGTAGTCGAGGAGATTTTCTTGGAGGAGGATTCGTTGGATGAAAAATATTGGTATGGAGGAAATATTTGTAGACGATGATTTAGAAATGAGAATGACATAAACTAACTCACAAGTAAAATTAAAATCAGACATAGGAGAAAAAAGTGAATGATGCTGGAAGAGGTAGATGAAGAAACAATATTTGAGGCAGCAAAAAACTAGAGGAGATAAAGTAAGGAAATATAGGAGGCAAAGATTGTAAGCGAGTATAAGACCCCGAATTCTCAGAACTCGGAGCATTAATGGTTAGGACCTCACAATGGGTCCCGACCTCAGTTTGATAACAGTATTACTAGAATCTTGCAACAAGACACAAATAAGAAAAATCGAAATTCGTAATAATGTATTTTTTTAACAAGATGAATGCAACAAAGTCTGACTGCCTATAATACTTAAACGACGGAAAAGACTAACTGTCTTAACAAAAGGAAAAAAAACAACAAAGCAACAACCCAAACCCCCACTCTAAGGAGTACGGAGACCCGGCTGACCACTACTTCCGGATCACTCAGCTGCTGTTCTAACCTGCGGTAAATCTAAAAACACAACAAAACAACCATTAGCTAGTTATCTAAACATTAGGAGAATAATAATAGCACACACACATAAAATAATAAACACTCACCATGCTTTCAAACAATCCGTTTATTATCTTCATTTAGGTCGTTCACTCTTACTAATGATACTTATTTTGTGACACGAGGGGTCCCCAAACCTCGCCTCCGCCCCCGTGTACCCATCAGGAGTGGATCCGATGCATCTCACCGTGTACCTGTATGGTCTGGGTATAGAGAACCTCCCAGTCTCCTGGCAGAGTTGGGCAGTGATGTCACGGCCCGTTATACATACACTTGGGCCTTAAAACATAATAACCACGGTCGTCCTATCAAGTTGTTATTTATTATAACACACATTGCACACACACAACCATTATCACCCAACTAATATCCAGAAACCAGCTAAGTAAGTCGCAAGGACTTACCTGAATCAAACCACAACTCTCAAAATCTCAACTTGGTCTACAACCGTAGCAATTCAAATGCCTATCATACAAGGCACGTGGATCAAAATACAACCCATAATCTTAGAAGTCTATAAATTCTAAGATGCACAAACTCATCCAGAGAAAAATTTACTAGAATGCCCTCTTAAGGAAAAATGACTATTTTACCCCCGGTCCTGAAAATTCTCAAAAGTTTATTCTTAATTCCTAATATTTTCTTTTAGAACTTGTTTCCATAATCTGATTATTCCAGGGTAGTTTACTAGAGGATATAAGGTTAAACTCAACTACTCGTCAAAGAGAACCACACTATACCTTTCCCGGTTACCCTACTCCTATACATATGTGTGTACGTATATAATGCGTTACTCTTACCCATCTATGTATATATACTTATGTATATATACACTCTACCTATTCATATATATATATATATATATACTTATATATATCTTACACTTATACTCATACATACATACATATATATATATGAGTATAAGTGTAAGATATATATAAGTATATATATATATGAATAGGTAGAGTGTATATATACATAAGTATATATACATAGATGGGTAAGAGTAACGCCTTATATACGTATACACATATGTATATATACACTCTACCTATTCATATATATATATATATATATATATATATATATATATATACTCCTAATTATACTACCATGACCTATATACGAAATTTACACAACTCCAAACTTATCTATCTATGTATCTATAAATGTCCACTTAACTTATTCTTGTCTAACTCTATTCATCTCTCCCAACTCTTAATATACACTTCTTAATCTATTTTGTACTTATGGTTTACATACCCTGCCCTTATACGTATATATACATACATACTCGGTACCCTCAACCTATAACTCCATCTCGAAACATACAGCAGTGCACGGGACTGGATTTACCTACACAGGCTGCCGGTAGTCCGGTTTCACGGCTGTTGGGCGTAGCAGGGCGTCTTGGACCGGGCTCGAAGGCTGGCTCGAAGATGCTCTCAACAGTGCATTCTACGCTTGGCTAAAACACACTGCATCGGAGGAGAGGGACCGGTTTCAGTCGGTTAAACACACGAAAAGAAGGCGGAATAGGGACGAAGGGCGAAAGGGGACGAAGACTCACCACTACAGCGGAGGAGAAGACCCGTCACGGTGTCGATCGGCCCTCTGCAGCACTTCACCGGCGTCCCGTATCGTGGCTGGTGGTTGACGGTACCGGCGGTTTGTGGCGATGTTGTTGCTGGGTTGCGATGGGTCGTTGGTTCGGCTTCGGCTTCTGCAGTGGTTCCAACGATCTTCACATGCGGAACAGGAAGGGTAGCAGATGGTTTCCGCTTAGACTAGAATTAGGGAGGTTTAGATTAGGTTAAATAATTAGATTAAGGTTAGAGTAAGTTTAAGGAGGTGGGCCAGCTAGAAGGTCATTGGGCCTGGTTTTGGGCCAAAGCTGGCCTGCTCTTTTATGAAAACAAAAGGGCTGAAGGAAGACTCGTTAATCGCCCGGAACCGTTAAAGTACGGAAAAAATAATTACGGAATTTATATAAGTTATCATTTTATATAAATCAAAGTCACATAAAATGATAGAATTTAATATCGTGTTCTTTTATTTAAAAGAATTAAGTTTGGCGGATCGGAATCCGGTCTGATCCGGTATTAAACGGAGTTTAAAATTTTCGGTTATTACAACGAGTAAGGATGTCAGTGGGTCGGATATGGGTCGGGGAGTACCCTATTCATCCCCATACTTGTTTAATATAAAGGCCCCCGTTCCCATTCCCATCCCCGTTCGGGTATTGAGAATTGTCCCCATCCCCGTACCCGTCGGATATTCGTCCCCATCGAGGAATCCCCGTCCCCGTTTAATTTCTCCATTTTAGAACATTATTGGATTTTCCCGTAAAAATCCCCATCCCGTTTAACTTTTAGGAGTTTGACAAAAAAATATTGACTCGGATAATAAATGTGAAATTAGACCATAAAATACAAAATTGTTATTTTGTTTAACTATATAAATAAATAAATAAACACTAGTAAAAAACGGAAAGAAGAAAATTTTACTTTTTTAAAAAACGATACAAATTTGGCAAAGTAAAGTTATACCGTCTATATATTAGGTTTCTTTCGTTCAAGTAGGATCGAGACCCGTAGTACAAACTTGTATAAACTAAATTAATTATTGTTAACATTTAGATTACGATCTTAAGAAAAAGTGTTATATTATTTTATCATTTTAATTTTACAGTTTAAGATTTAGATTGCACATCAAAACACGTATCTAAAAGAGTAAGACATATAAAAAAAACACAACATGTAGTGGGATGTGCATTTGATCATCATGATTTGACGTTCACGACGTATTCAAAAATTTCACTAGGTGTTATCCTCATATGATCGAAAATCAAATTAATATAGGTTAGCATTAGTATAATTTACACATATAATTATCAAATAAATATTTAAGGTTAAAATACATTTTGTGTAAGTAGGAATGAGTAATCTTAAAGTACAAAAGTTTATATAGCTTGAAATTATAGTAATTATCGACAATTTTTTAATTAAATATGAAACTAGAAAGAAATTGTAATATAAATACAATTTGTTTTTATATGTATCCACAACATATTCTCCGTCGGGGATCCCCAACGGGTTCGGGTTCGAATCGGGGAGCGGGGCGAATACCACTATCTTCATCCCCGTCCCCATCCCCAAGTGGGGAATCGAAATTTTCCCCATCCCTGTCCCCGTCCCCATTTAAAATCCCCATCCCCTTCCCCATGACGGGTAATACCTGTGAATTTCGAGTAATCCCCACCCCGTTTACACCCCTATAAGGGAGATAAAGTATGGAAGGAAAATAATTTCTCATGAAATGAAACATCGCAAGAAATAACAATTTTGTTTGTAAGAATATGTTGAGATGTAGGGAATAAGAATCCCACATCGGTAACACGCAATGAAGTGAACCTACCATATAAGCATCCGGCCTACTCCTCTTATTGCCAATTGGTTTTAGGATGGAACCCCGTGTGCTTTTATGTGTGGTTCACCGGACGTGCGCCCTCCGCGTCATTTGGTCCCGGGACGAATATAAGAAAAAGTAACAGAATATTGAAACATTTGTAAGATTTGTTGCAAAATGGATAACCCAAAAAATGCACATGCCACTTTGTGGGAAGAATTTATTTTTGGATATTTTTTTACTGTGTTAAAAAAACACAAGCGATATAGGGTGATTATATAACGGTTGGTGATTGAACAACAACCAATAAGGAAGATACGGGAGATCGACTTTGTTGTGTTGTACTATATCACTCAAATTAGTGTTTTTTTTATTATCATTTTATTCCATTTCTTTCTCCTTTGGGCTTAATAACATATTGTATTGGTTTTCACCAAAGATATTGGAGACAAAGAACAAAAAATAAACATCTACAAAAATGTTGATACAAATTCTAAATATTTTAACCGCATTGCTACGGGTAGAAGAAATCGCAAACGCATAAAAATATTGACAACTTCAAATGGAACTCTGCTTTCTTGTGAAAATGATATTGGCTCTGAAATCAGGACGGATTTTATGAAAAAATTTACAAAAACACAATGGACAACCCTCTACTTGAAGAAAAACTCCAACTTATTAAAAACAAAGTTACTAATGATGATAATTTAAATCTAACAAAGAACCCGACAAATGCTGAAATAAAATATGCTATCTTCGACATTGGTTGTGATAAATCCCCGGGTCCTGATGGCATGTCAGTTGGCTTTTACCAAAAATATTGGGCCATTGTCGGAAACGACGTTACAAAAGCAATTAAAATCTTTCTTTAGGAGTGGTAAAATGCTCAAACAAATCAACCACACTTTTATAACCCTTATCCCTAAAGTGGATAACCCAACAACAACAAACCACTTTAGACCAATTAGTTTGTGTTCTACTGTATATAAAATCATAGCAAAAATAATAACAAATAGAATGGAATCAATCATACCAAAACTAATCCATCTGTTGCAAGGTGCGTTTGTCTCAAACCGATCAATTCATGACAATATTCTTATTGCGCACGAGATTTTTCACTCCTTTAGATTAAAAAAAAGACAAGGAAGGGTGGGTGACCATCAAACTTGATATGGGAAAAGCTTATGACCAAGTTGAATAGAATTTTATCTTCAAAATTTTGAGAAAATTTGGATTTTGCAACAAATTTGTGGGATGGATTAAGGAGTGTTTAACCACGGTTTCCTAAGTCCTTTGTGGGATGGATTAAGGAAGGGTGGGTGGCCATCAAACAAGGAAGGAAACAAGTCAAGAGACGGGCACTTTCTGTTGTCAAAAATTGGGTGATTTATGAATAAATCGGACGAGTTTCCTATAGGATAAATCGATCGAGTTTCTCCCTAGATCACCCGAGTTTTGCTTGTAACCATCTAAAAATATTACGTTCGAAAGCCCATTGCTTTTGGGCTTGAGAAATGATATGTCAAGCAGCCCATTAGTGAGAAAGTATACATTGGAACCCTAGGAACGAAAATCGGGGGTTCGTAGTATGGAAGATTTACAGGATTTTACGGAATTGAAGATTCTTGGAGAGGGGATTGAAAAAAGGAACAAAAAGTCAAGATTCAAGAAAGTTTGTGAGATCTTTTCTTTCCTTTCTAATTATTGTGATTTGTGAACACATTGTGTAATATCCGTAATTTTATTCCGTTTATTTCTGTAACAAACCGGATCTCGATCAGTTGATCCATATCCGTCTACTTAGTTAGACACATTGTTTCAAAAATTATCATTTTATGTAGCTTCCCTTCACATAAAATGATAGGATCCTTGTTTCAAAAATCTATCATTTTATGTAGCTTTCCTTCACATAAAATGATAGAAGCCTTATAACCAATCTTAAACGATATCATGATCCGTATCCGTCTATTCCGTGCACTCGTTAGTCGGTGATCTCGTTTCCGGACTGCAGCGAGCACCGGACTGCTGCTCCCTTGCGCCAACTCCAGCCCGTATGCCAGCGCCCGGCTTCGATCAGCCCAGTCCGTGATTCAGCCCAGCAGCGCCCAGCTTCAGCAGCTTGTCCGCAGCGCCAACTTCAGCCCAGCAGCAGCTTGCCATTGTGCCCAGCGCCAATTTCAGCCCAGCAGCAGCTTGCCAATCAGCCCAGCACCAGCTTTAGCCCAGGAGGCGCCAGCCCAAGGAAGAGTAGCTGCTGGGACGCCTAGAGTTGCTGAGCTGGAATAGGAATGCAGATCTTCTCCAAATAACTGCTCCTTAATTCACGCTGGAAGTTTCCTTCTGAATGCAGCCTCACGTTCCACATTTTTGTCCACATTCAGAACCTCCTCCTCCGCCTTTATTCTGCAGTACACTACGCCTCACAATCCCTTGCTTCTGTACCCATTCGCAAACTGGCACCGTACTCAGCGAGCCATCCCTCAACACAGATTTACCACGTTGGCTTATACTTCGCACAGCAGATCGAGTTTCACACCTACGCACTCACCTTGGCCATTCTGCAACTCAGTTGACGCCGGGAGTAGAAGCATCAAGGAGGACGTCCGTCTGCTGCTTCCTTCCAGACGAAACAAGTACACAGGAACTACAGAAGAATCCTTAGCCAGTGGTGAGCCCTCTTATCCCTTCATTCTTATCTCTTCTCTCTCAGTCAAGTGAGAGTGTGGTTGGATGACGTTGAATGTATCCTCCTCAGTGCAGTTCCCTTCGAGACATCACCCCGCTGAAATCAATCAAAAACGCCTTTGTCCAGTAGCTGCTGAAGGAGGTGAGCCATCTCTCTCCTGCAGTCCAGTCTATGCCTTCTAGACGTTATGTTTGTATAGATTATAAATGTTTTTGGTTTTGTTGTGAATGGAGATCAAGCCAGGGAAGTGGAGGTGTAGTAAGTGAGCTTTGTTGAAGCCTCCTACGGTTCCAATTTATGATCACTGGATGACAATGAGAGTAGATCAGATTGCCCTAGAAATAGAAGTGAAAAACTCCTTTTTAGAACTCAGCTTTGTAAGTGGGTAATGATCACTGTTGTAGATCAATGTTTGAGAGTTAGGTTGAAGATCCACTGTTGAAATTTTAATAGATGATAGGTAGATGTATGTAGTTTACCGTATTAAAATTTGAGAAGAAATGAACGGTCGGATTAGAAGTTATAAGCTTCCAAAGTAGAGTATATAAGCAGTTTTTAGAAAACCATGAAATTTTGGCTAAGTATAGAAAATGTAAGTGTTGTAGCCAACTTTGAGAATTTTTATAAAAATAATGGATGAACAGTTTTGAGAAGTTCTTGTTCCTAAGGGTAGATGGAACATCATAGAAGATCTAGAGAATTATTTCGGAATTTTTTTAAGCTTCTACGAATTTTATATTTGAAACCGAAGTTGGACCTTTACGATCTTTCGGAAAATAGGAAAATAGGAAAAGTGCCAGTTTGTAAGCAAACTAAACTTTAGGAGTTAGAATAGGACTTTAGAGTCTCAAATAGGAGTTTAGACATGAATTTCGGAAAATTTGGAAGTTTCGGGACTGAGGGTAAAATGGTCATTTTACCATAAATTAGTACTGTAATTAGTTATGTCCTATTACGATCTTCTATCTTAGAAGTCTTAGACTTCTAATTACGTTGGAGTGTGCTAATGCACTTATCTCCTTTGGCAGGCAACTGAGTTGCTACAGTTTACAGAGCGAGTTTGGTTTACAGAGAATCGAGAGTTATAACAGGTAAGTCCTTTGGGCTTACTTAGCTAACTTCTGAATATGAGCATGAATGATGATAGTGGTGTGTGATTGAAATGTTTAGAGTTATAGGTTGTGATAGATATTTACCGACCTATACTTGGCCTAAGAGTAACGGGCGGTGGCATTCTGCTCAATTAGCTTGCGGGCGCTGGGGGTTTCCTTAGGGACTAGTCCATACTCGGTTTGTAGTGATGCTACCGGCGGAGGTCAGCTAGACCTACACCCAGTTGGATAAGGAACGGAGGCGAGAACTGTTAAGAGTTCTCGTTCCACAACTGTAAAATTGAATAAGATGAATCACCTAAGTAATAGATAATAAATGGTTGTGTGCCAGCATGATGATTGTTTATATTATTCTGAGTGTGTTTGTGCTATTATTATTCTACCTATATTTGGATAGTTAGCTAACAGTTGTTATGTTGTGTAGACGTACTACAGGTTAGACCAGATGCTGAGTGATCCGGATGGTAGTGGTCAACCGGGGTGTCGTACTTTTAGGATGTGATGCAGTTTCTTTATTTGTGGGATTTCCAGTTAGACCTTGGTTCTTTTCTTTCTTTTCGTACTTTGTTATCTTATGTTTTCCGGCTGTTGGTTGTTTTGGTCACATTCATACATTGTTAAGACTTAATTCATGATTTCCGGTTTTTCCTTATCTGTGCCTTGTTGTAAGATCTTGTTAAGTTGTTGTCAAACTAAGGTCGGGACCCACTGTGCGGTCCTAACCAGTAGCTCCCCAAGTTGTAAAATTTGGGGTGTTACAACATGGTATCAGAGGTCTAGGTTGGCAACAATGGCACTTGGAATCTTCTAAAAAGGTCATATAAGTAAATAAGCAGAACCCGAAAGGGGTCTGAGTTTTTAAAAGGAATTTTGGTTTTAAAATGCATGCATAGTCGGGTTGGGATAGAAAGTACGGATGACCACCACTACCTCCGCGGATCTCGGTATTCTTAGTATTATTATTATAGACTTTTACTGTTTATGATAGATTAGTTAGTTTATAACTGTAGTTGTTACCGTTCGTGTAGATGGCACGTACTAGGGCTACACCAGACTGGCCGAGGTAGGGGTCGTCCCCCCTTCCCCCAGTTAGACAGGATCGAGCTGATAGCACCCCTGCTGTTAGAGGGCGTGGTCGTGGGGGTAGACCTCCACTAGGGAGGGGTCGAGGACGAGTTCCTCGAGAGGATCCACCTGCAGCAAGCATACCAGAAGCTGTTGTGGAGGAGGTAGCTGAGAGTGTAGGCCCCGAGGTCAGGCATGAGACCGCCGCTAGGTCTGGAGCGCAGGGAGCACGTTCGACTGAGTCAGGACGTGTTTCTATTGGAGCATCTGAGTATAGGGAGTACAGAGCATACGTTGAGCGTATGGAGGAGGCTGCCAGAGTTGAGAGGCTTACCCAGGTACCACCGGTGGTACCGGCTAGGTCAACTCAGGTGACACAAGGAGTGTCTCAGGTGCCGGCTGTACCGGAGAGGAGAGCTAATGCTGATAGAGCGTCTGCTGGGACTAGAGCACCGAGACCGGATGAGTGGTTGAAGGCTTTCAACTCTCAGAAGGTTCCCTCATTCAGTGGAGAAATAGGGCTAGAAGTGGAGCACTGGATAGGGAAGATAGAGACTGCTTTAGAGGCGATACGTTGCCCCGAGGATCGACAGGTGGATTTGGTGCAGACCTGTTTCACAGATGATGCTCACTCATGGTGGCGTACCATTCGTAGTCGAGTCACTAGTTGGGAGCAGATGAGGAATATTGTTAGGGACAGGTACCGCCCTGTCTCGCTGAGGAGGGAGAGATTCCAGGATTTCATTGAGGCGGGATTTGAGGATATCCCGATTGCTGCAGCCATTAAGAAGTTTCAGAAGGAGTTGACCCTACTTGGACCAGCTGCACCTCCAGAAGAGCAGCATGTTTACCTTTTCTCCAGGAGATTGAGAGAGAGTACTCGATCATATCTAGCAGGATTCCGCTGTGAGACTTTGTCGGACTATCAGGATAGGGCCTCTGCTTGTGAGAGAGATAGGCCAGCTTCGAGGAAAGCAGTTCAGTCTGGTGGGCCGGATAAGCGGTAAAGGACAGGACATGCTGGTAGTAGTGCAGCAGTAGCAGGTTATGGTCGAGGAAAGACTCAGGGGAGGTCCAGCTACCACCCTACAGTTCAGGCTCCCAGTAGAGATCGACAGTGCTTTAACTGTGGTAGCCGCGATCACATTAAGACAGATTGCAAGAGACCACCTACCACTTGCTTCACTTGTGAGAAGCCGGGACACAGAGCTACTTTCTGCCGTCAGGGTAGGGCCTCGTCACAGCAGGGATCTTCTCCTGCGGGTGCTGAGAAAAGTGTACAGAGACCTCCTCAGTACCGAGCACCGAGTCAGTAGCAGCAACAATACCGGGCTCTAGGACATCCTGCTTCATACAGTACGGCACAGGGATCAGGTCGTGGCAGGGGACGTGGTAGTACCACTGACACCAGAGGAGGACCATCGAGAGTGTTCGAGCTGAGGAGCACTGAGCAGCCTACAACACCTGCGACCACAAGTACTATTTGGATCCATGACTTACCTGTGCGAGTTTTATTTGATACGGGTGCTACGCACTCCTTTATATCAGATGCATGCGTAGATAGGTTATTCTTAGCTATAGTAGAGGGTGTACCTTTTGTGGTTGGGTTACTAGATGGGGGTAAGGTTAGAGGATCCCGAGAGATTTATGACTGCCCTATTCATCTGGAAGGCCGGATTTGGTTATTAAATTTTTTAGTCATGCCCTTAGCACATGAGGACGTGATATTGGGGATAGATTGGATGACTAGACATGGAGCAGTCTTAGATATTGGTAGGAGAACTGTGACTGTCGCCACTGAGGAGGGTCACAGAGTGATATTCCGAGGTTGGGACCTCGGAAAGTCTAGCACAATTATCAGCGCAGTGAGAGCAACCAGATTGATAGCACAGGGTTGCGAGGCCTTCTGGTGTTATGCCATGAAGGAGCACAAGAGCCTAACAGTAGAGGAGATACCAGTTGCGTGCGAGTTTGCAGAGGTATTCAGTGACGACTTACCAGGGCTACCTCCACAGAGGAGTGTTGATTTTAGCATTGAGTTAGAGCCGGGTACGAGACCGATCTCGAAGGCCCCGTACCGCATGGCCCCGATAGAGCTGCTTGAGATGAAGAAGCAGTTAGAGGAGTTAGCAGAGAAGGGCTTCATACGCCCTAGTGTTTCTCCCTAGGGAGCACCAGTATTATTTGTGAGGAAGAAGGATGGATCGATGAGGCTTTGTATTGACTACCGGGAGTTGAACAAGGTCACAATCAAGAATAAGTATCCACTGCCTCGCATAGATGATCTGCTGGACCAGCTGCATGGAGCGTCAGTGTTCTCGAGGATAGACTTGAGATCGGGTTATCACCAGCTGAGAGTGAGAGACCAGGACATGCCTAAGACGGCATTCCGGACTAGGTATGGCCACTATGAGTTTGTAGTGATGCCATTCGGGCTCACTAATGCGCCAGCAGTATTTATGGAGTTGATGAATGGGATTTTCATCGACTTCTTAGACCAATTTGTAGTGGTCTTCATTGACGACATTCTAGTTTACTTTAGAAGTCGAGAGGAGCATGCCGGACACTTGAGGACAGTATTACAGATTCTACAGGATAGCCAGCTATATGCTAAGCTATCCAAGTGCGAGTTCTGAATGTCAGAGGTGGCTTTCCTAGGCCATGTAGTGACTGCTGAGGGGATTAAGGTCGACCCGGCGAAGATTGAGTCAGTGTCTTCTTGGCAACCTCCGAAGAATGTTAAGGAGGTTCGCAGCTTCCTTGGATTGGCAGGTTATTACCGTCGGTTTGTGGAAGGGTTTTCCCTGATTGCCCGACCACTTACTTGTCTCCTGAGGAAGACTACTCGGTTCGTCTGGTCTGAGCCGTGTCAGCAGAGTTTTGAGGAGCTGAAGAGGAGATTGACGTCTGCTCCGATTTTAGCACAGCCTGAGGGTACAGAGGACTTTGTAGTGTACAGTGACGCATCCAAGCTGGGCTTGGGGTGTGTCTTGATGTAGAGGGGTATGGTCATAGCGTATGCGTCTCGACAGCTGAAGACGTATGAGGAGAACTACCCCACCCATGACCTGGAGTTGGCTGCGGTAGTACATGCTCTTAAGATCTGGCGTCATTATCTCTATGGAGCGACCTGTTAGATCTTCACAGACCATAAGAGTCTGAAGTACATATTCACTCAGCAGAAGTTGAATAACCGCCAGAGGCGGTGGATAGAGTTGATCAAGGATTTCGACCTTGAGATTCTCTACCACACCGGGAAGGCGAATGTAGTTGTTGACGCTTTGAGTCGGAAGACGCCTCGGGAGAAGGCGATAGCCCAGTTGACAGTACAGCCGCAGTTACAGAGAGACTTAGCTTGGTTGGAGGTAGAGATACAGTTCCCCGATACAGCCCATCAGTTAGCCACCTTAGAGTTACTTCCTGATATGTTGGGTGAGATCCGACAGAAGCAGGAGACTTGTCCGACTTTAACCCGGATCCGAGACCGGATGTCACGAGATGAGGCACCTCAGTTCACTATTGGTGCCGATGGAGTGATGAGATGGCAGGACCGTATCTGTGTGCCATCAGACAGTGAGTTGAGACAGAGGATACTAGGTGAGGCTCATGCTACCCCATACTCAGTACATCCTGGAGCGAGTAAGATGTACAAGGACGTGAGACGTTCCTTTTGGTGGGGTGGTTTGAAGCCTGATGTGGCCCGATATGTAGCCCAGTGTGCGACCTGTCAGCAGGTCAAGATTGAGCATCGTAGGTCCGGAGGAGAGCTCCACCCACTTCCAGTATCACATTGGAAGTGGGAGGATATATCTATGGAATTTGTTACAGGGTTGAGGCTCAGTAGAGGTTTTGATGCCATTTGGGTAGTGGTAGACCGTCTGACGAAGACCGCACGTTTCATTCCGATTAAGGAAACGTGGCCGGTAAGTCGTCTAGCTGAGGAGTTCACCAGACACATTGTGAGACTCCATGGAGTACCGAGGACTATCGTCTCCAACAGGGATGGATGTTTTACCTCGAGATTTTGGCAGCAGGTACATACTGCTCTGGGGACGAGTCTCCACTTTACCACTGCCTATCACCCACAGACAGATGGACAGTCTGAGAGGTCCATTCAGACCTTAGAGGACATGTTGCGGGCATGTGTACTAGATTGGGGACAGGTATGGCTAGATCATCTCCCACTAGTAGAGTTTTCATATAATAACAGCTGGCACGCGTCTATTGGGATGGCACCTTATGAGGCTTTGTACGGGCGGAGATGTCGTACACCGTTGTGCTGGGATGAGCCTAGCAAGGCTGGTGGGGTAGCACCAGACCAGATACAGGATGACATCGCTCGGATTGCCCTAGTCCGAGAGCGGATGTTAGCAGCTCAGAGTCGTCAGAAATCCTACGTCGATAAACGGCGTCGACCTTTGGAGTTTAGAGTAGGTGCACAGGTGTGGTTGAGAGTGTCACCTACGAGAGGAGTTAGACGTTTCGGCATTAAGGGGAAGCTGAGCCCCCGATATGTCGGTCCATTTGAGATCTTAGAGAGGGTCGGAGAGGTTGCCTACCGATTAGCACTGCCACCGAGATTGGAGGGAGTACATCCAGTTTTTCATGTATCTCAGCTGAGAGAGTACATACCGGATCCTAGACACGTCATTAGTAATGAGGATCTGATAGTCGAGCCAGACCACACTTTTGTGGAGTACCCAGTAGCCGTCCTAGAGCGTAGTACTAGGCGCCTGCGTTCTAAGGAGATACAGATGTTGAGGATCCAGTGGTCTAGACGAGGAGCTGATGAGGCTACCTGGGAGACAGAGGAGAGTATTAGACGTAACTATCATGAGTTCTTTGCGGAGTTAGCCGCTACCTCAGTACCGACGGGTTAGTACTTAGATGATACCTTATATGACTTCTGTGATTATATGTTTAAATGAGTGTTTATGTTTACATGATTATTTCATCATGAGTAGTTCCATATTAGAAAAACGAGATTAAAAATTTGAGTGAGACCAAGATATACCTTTTGAGGAGAGATTGTTTGGGTAGATACATTATTCTAAGTTTCGGGACGAAACTTATTTTAAGGGGGTACTGATGTAATATCCGGAATTTTATTCCGTTTATTTCTGTAACAAACCGGATCTCGATAAGTTGATCCGTATCCGTCTACTTAGTTAGACACATTGTTTCAAAAATTATCATTTTATGTAGCTTCCCTTCACATAAAATGATAGGATCCTTGTTTCAAAAATTTATCATTTTATGTAGCTTTCCTTCACATAAAATGATAGGAGCCTTATAACCAATCTTAAACGATATCATGATCCGTATCCGTCTATTCCGTGCACTCGTTAGTCGGTGATCTCGTTTCCGGACTGCAGCGAGCACCGGACTGCTGCTCCCTTGCGCCAACTCCAACCCGTATGCCAGCGCCCGGCTTCGATCAGCCCAGTCCGTGATTCAGCCCAGCAGCGCCCAGCTTCAGCAGCTTGTCCGCAGCGCCAACTTCAGCCCAGCAGCAGCTTGCCAGTGTGCCCAGCGCCAATTTCAGCCCAGCAGCAGCTTGCCAATCAGCCCAGCACCAGCTTTAGCCCAGGAGGCGCCAGCCCAAGGAAGAGCAGCTGCTGGGACGCCTAGAGTTGCTGAGCTGGAATAGGAATGCAGATCTTCTCCAAATAACTGCTCCTTAATTCACGCTGGAAGTTTCCTTCTGAATGCAGCCTCACGTTCCACATTTCTGTCCACATTCAGAACCTCCTCCTCCGCCTTTATTCTGCAGTACACTACGCCTCACAATCCCTTGCTTCTGTACCCATTCGCAAACTGGCACCGTACTCAGCGAGCCATCCCTCAACACAGATTTACCACGTTGGCTTATACTTCGCACAGCAGATCGAGTTTCACACCTACGCACTCACCTTGGCCATTCTGCAACTCAGTTGACGCCGGGAGTAGAAGCATCAAGGAGGACGTCCGTCTGCTGCTTCCTTCCAGACGACACAAGTACACAGGAACTACAGAAGAATCCTTAGCCAGTGGTGAGCCCTCTTATCCCTTCATTCTTATCTCTTCGATCTCTCTCAGTCAAGTGAGAGTGTGGTTGGATGACGTTGAATGTATCCTCCTCAGTGCAGTTCCCTTCGAGACATCACCCCGCTGAAATCAATCAAAAACGCCTTTGTCCAGTAGCTGCTGAAGGAGGTGAGCCATCTCTCTCCTGCAGTCCAGTCTATGCCTTCTAGACGTTATGTTTGTATAGATTATAAATGTTTTTGGTTTTGTTGTGAATGGAGATCAAGCCAGGGAAGTGGAGGGGTAGTAAGTGAGCTTTGTTGAAGCCTCCTACGGTTCCAATTTATGATCACTGGATGACAATGAGAGTAGATCAGATTGCCCTAGAAATAGAAGTGAAAAACTCCTTTTTAGAACTCAGCTTTGTAAGTGGGTAATGATCACTGTTGTAGATCAATGTTTGAGAGTTAGGTTGAAGATCCACTGTTGAAATTTTAATAGATGATAGGTAGATGTATGTAGTTTACCGTATTAAAATTTGAGAAGAAATGAACGGTCGGATTAGAAGTTATAAGCTTCCAAAGTAGAGTATATAAGCAGTTTTTAGAAAACCATGAAATTTTGGCTAAGTATAGAAAATGTAAGTGTTGTAGCCAACTTTGAGAATTTTTATAAAAATAATGGATGAACAGTTTTGAGAAATTCTTGTTCCTAAGGGTAGATGGAACATCATAGAAGATCTAGAGAATTATTTCGGAATTTTTTTAAGCTTCTACGAATTTTATATTTGAAACCGAAGTTGGACCTTTACGATCTTTCGGAAAATAGGAAAATAGGAAAAGTGCCAGTTTGTAAGCAAACTAAACTTTAGGAGTTAGAATAGGACTTTAGAGTCTCAAATAGGAGTTTAGACATGAATTTCGGAAAATTTGGAAGTTTCGGGACTAAGGGTAAAATGGTCATTTTACCATAAATTAGTACTGTAATTAGTTATGTCCTATTACGATCTTCTATCTTATAAGTCTTAGACTTCTAATTACGTTGGAGTGTGCTAATGCACTTATCTCCTTTGGCAGGCAACTGAGTTGCTACAGTTTACAGAGCGAGTTTGGTTTACAGAGAATCGAGAGTTATAACAGGTAAGTCCTTTGGGCTTACTTAGCTAACTTCTGAATATGAGCATGAATGATGATAGTGGTGTGTGATTGAAATGTTTAGAGTTATAGGTTGTGATAGATATTTACCGACCTATACTTGGCCTAAGAGTAACGGGCGGTGGCATTCTGCTCAGTTAGCTTGCGGGCGCTGGGGGTTTCCTTAGGGACTAGTCCATACTCGGTTTGTAGTGATGCTACCGGCGGAGGTCAGCTAGACCTACACCCAGTTGGATAAGGAACGGAGGCGAGAACTGTTAAGAGTTCTCGTTCCACAACTGTAAAATTGAATAAGATGAATCACCTAAGTAATAGATAATAAATGGTTGTGTGCCAGCATGATGATTGTTTATATTATTCTGAGTGTGTTTGTGCTATTATTATTCTACCTATATTTGGATAGTTAGCTAACAGTTGTTATGTTGTGTAGACGTACTACAGGTTAGAGCAGATGCTGAGTGATCCGGATGGTAGTGGTCAACCGGGGTGTCGTACTTTTAGGATGTGATGCAGTTTCTTTATTTGTGGGATTTCCAGTTAGACCTTGGTTCTTTTCTTTCTTTTCGTACTTTGTTATCTTATGTTTTCCGGCTGTTGGTTGTTTTGGTCACATTCATACATTGTTAAGACTTAATTCATGATTTCCGGTTTTTCCTTATCTATGCCTTGTTGTAAGATCTTGTTAAGTTATTGTCAAACTAAGGTCGGGACCCACTGTGCGGTCCTAACCAGTAGCTCCCAAGTTGTAAAATTTGGGGTGTTACACATTGTTGAGTGCTTTGATAGATTCTTTAAAAGATTTTAAGGTTTGGTTACAAGTTTGGAGATTCTTTGGTTTTTATGCAAAGTTTGGTTTTTATTTGGTTTTCTTTATTCAATCTTGATTTTGATTCAAAAATAAAAATGATTGGCTAAAAACCTTGTGATTCTGGGGAGCATAGTTGATGATTGAGGCTTAGATGATGATAGACTGAACTCATTTAACCAATTGGACCCTGAGAGTTGAGATTTAACCTTTGCGACACCGAAAAATCGGATTGTTCTTGAGCAGATCGGCCGAGTTTTACCAAGAACAGCCCGAGTTTTCCCTCTGACGTCCTTTAATTGCTTAATCCTTTAACCAAAGTTAAACCTTAACTAAATTCTAACCTTGCCTAACCTTTCTAACCTCTATCCAAGTGTAAGAAGATACTTCATCATTGATTCTTCATTTGGTAGCAAAAGTTGCAAGATTTGGGTAATGGAGAGACTAAACTTCCTATATTAAGGTTGAGTGTGCTTTTCATCTTTACCTTAGAGAGTCAAAGATTTGGGTTTGGGTGGATAATTTGAGTGTTAATCCTTCCTGTGAGTACTCTTCTTGATGAGTCTCAACATCCTTCTGGTTGATAGCTTTTAAGTAGGGATAAGTGAGTGTTGGAACTTCACCGTACAATATTCTTTTCTTCGAAACACATAACCTTGGCAACGCCAACTCTGTCCTTTGAATATTTAGAAGTGCCTTGAATCGAAATCCGCAGTCGGATACTTGAATCCTTGGGATCATTGTCTCCCTTATATTTACAAAAGCTTTTGCATCCTGTCAGATATTTTGAAATCGATTTTATTCTCACCAAATCCCTGAGTTTGACTCTGGAATTCCTTGCCTTACTACAGCTGATCCGTACACTGCTTGTTCGCTTTTGAATAAGTTGTGGATATAAATTTAAGACTTTGATGCACACATGTTCGCTCCAAACGGTGTGTGCAAGCTTTAAATTTATAACCCTAGATGTAAGCTTAAAACAAGGATGTGAACCCGCAGTGTACGGGTCAATCGTAGTAAAAAGCAAGAAATTCCAGGGGTCGATCACAGGGACTTAGTGAAACAAAGTCGGAATAGGTAAGCTTTAGCAATTACTAACCACAATAACAATTAAAACAATCAAAGATGATATAAAGTCAATAAAGGAAATATGCAATTCTAGGGATAAAAGCATCTAGTTGTGGTTCCAACTCAAGATCTAAAGATAAGCGGACAAAGCTGACATTTTTGCATAGGGAAGGTATTTCTAAAGTGGATTAGATCACCGGGTAAGTCTCACTAATCACTAATCCCAAACCGTAACTCCTATTACCGGGTAAGTCTCAAGGAATTAAGATAAAGAACTATAACCTCAAACTAACACACCATCTAAGGGAATAGAATCAACCTTTACCGGGTAAGTCTCAGGCTAACTCACAAAGATGGGGTGAAAGCACACTCAAACCCCAATAAAGGATAAACCTTTATTACCTACACTTATGATCTTAGGTAAACAAACTAAGGAATTACCGGGTAAGTCTCATCCTAGGCTTGCATTAAACCAGGAAAGGTGTAATAAGAATAGGATTTGGCAAACTCTAACACTTAACTCTCAATTTCGGATCAGATAAGTCACCTCGGTCAGCCAAATTCCACCCCGGCCGAGATGTTCATCGACTGAGCGAGATGCTTAGGGTTAAGGTTAAAGACTCGAACTTTCAGGGTCCTACTGTGATTAAGATCATTCTATCATTGTTTTTCCCACAACCTTCAGCCAATCACCCTAGAATCACACAAAGAGATTAGCCACTCATCATCATGAAAGTATTAATCAAATATATGGGAAGAAAGTGAATATTTGAACAAGAAGAATTTAATGAAAAGACTTCAATAACTGAATCAAATATCACAACAAAGCGTTCCTTGGATAGAAATCCAACAAGACAAGACAACAAGGAAGGGAATCTAAGACAATCTTACAAAAACCCTTCAAAAGCTATTAAAGCTACAATCTTCCTTCCTCAACCTTCAAAAAGGTTCTTCAAATCTCCTAACTGGAGTATGGCTGCTGCGGTGTATAAAACACAATCGGTGGTATAGCATGCGATTCGGTGTAAGCGGATGTCGGATTTGTGGGAAATCCGACCCTTTTTATAGGAAAATTACTCTCCAAAGATAAGATATCTTAGAAAGATCTCTTCCCATAAAAATAGGTAAAATATATGATCTATCATATCTTCTTCCTTCCAGGAGCCAAGCCCAAAAATATAAGATCCTCTTTCCAAAGATAAAAGATCTCAGCCAAGAATAAAATATTCTCGCCGTGTCCAAGGTGTTCGCCTCGGTCGAGTCGACTTCTCTGGATCACCTCGGTCGAGGTGACTCTGTAGTCAACCGAGGTGAATCACAACTGAATGTGAAATTTCTCAAATCTGGTCCAAAGTGAATCTCTAATCCATGGCTATGTTTCCTGGATGTTTCCTTATGTTCCTGAATGTAGCTCCAATGACTTCATAGCTCCTTTTGCTCCTTTTTGATGCAAAACGTGCCATTTTACCTACGATTACAACAAAACTAGGTGTAGACCTCGATTCCCGCAAAGGTAGATGAAACGGTAATATAATCACATAATATACATACTAACATGCAGATTATTGAAGATAAAACGTCTAAACAAACACCAAAATATAGACAATAATTCATGCTATCAACACACTTTTGAGCAAACAAGTTTTTGGCGCCGTTGCCGGGGATTTGGTCTAGACCAAATTTGGTTTTCCGGTTGTCTTGCTTGGAGCTTTTACTCTTGTTATTTGATCTATCTACCTTTGTGATCTTGCAGATTTCTCTTTAGGTACATGCGAAGGTCTCGATCCGCGAAATACCTCGTTCCTTTTGAACCCGAACCGGAGAAAACTTTGAAGAAAAAACTAAGAGAGAAGAAGATGGTTGAACATAATGAAAGGAACTTCCACGAAGAGTTGGATGAAACTCGTGCTCAACTCAATACAAGCGAAAGAAGACGTATTGAAGAGCAACCTGTTGCTCGTGTTGATAGAGAGCGTAATCAAATCCAAATGGATGAGCTTAAAGCGATGAATTTAGAAATGAAATTGGAGAGAAGTGGTGCCAAGAGTAAGAAAGCTAAATCATGTAGAGTTGAATCATCCGATGATGATGACATGCCGGAGCTGGAGGAGATACCACCGGTAAATCCTCGAGCTTATGTTGATCCTCGCCCTAATGCTAGAGAGGTGAGAGTTGCTGATGTCGTGGCAGAACCACGAACCCTTGGGCAACGAATGGACCAAATTCAGCAACCACGCCATCTAGATGTGAATCTTGGAGAGCAAGATGATCATGACTTTAGAATGCGTCCACAAGTCATTACTATGATCCGTCGAAATCAGTTTGGTGGAACGGAAGCTTAATCTCTGCATCAACACTTGCAAATTTTGAGATTCTCATGAAAACTTTGAAACCTCAAAGGGTTACCAAGAACAACTACAAGTTGAGACCGTTATTCTTCTCTTTGAAGGACAAAGCCTTAGCTTGGTATCAAGCTCTTCCAGCTGGAAGACTTAATACATGGGAGGACTTGACTTCGGTATTCCTCACCAAGTTCTTTCCGCCATCCAAAACGGCGGAATTGAGAGGTAAGATAAATGCTTTCTCTATGAAACCTAACGAAAGTTTGTTTAAATCTTGGGAAAGGTTTCAAGATCTTCTATTGGATTGCCCACACCATGGCATTTCAAAGCTGGAATTGTTGGAGATCTACTACAAGGGATTGGATTTGGAGACACAATTCAAACTTCAATCTCTTTCTTGTGGTACATTCATGGATATGAGAGAAGATGAGATCCAGGAGAAAAGTTAACTCAAGCTGCACAAACTCAAATCTTTTCCCTCAACAATGAGATCAAGGAGCTGAAGGAAGTCATAAAATCTAGCCTTCAAAGGACGAAGGATCAAGATGTTGGCTACCTAGGAAGGGAAGACAATCAAGGCAATAGGAACAACTACCGAAACAATAAATAGAACAACAACAATAACAGGAACTCCAACAATAATTGGAGATCCAACCAATAAAACCCCCGTAATCCCTATTCACATATTGAAAATGAGCTAACATCTCCATCTTCCTCTACTCCTTTGAAAAGCCAAGGTCAAACATCAAATGGCTCGAGCAAGCCGGAGAAGGACAGGCTCGATGTCATGATGGAGACCATCTTAGGCAAGATCCAAGGAATGGAGAGTCACATTACTTCGATTGATAAAGCACAAAAAGCTTTAGAGAATCAAGTACTCAGCAAAGCCGGAGAAGTTCCTAGAGATCAAGGGAAGCTTCCCGAAAAGACGGAGGACAACCCAAAGGGGCAAGGAATGGCAATTACTACCAGAAGTGGTGTAACAACCACCGATCCACAACCCAAACTAGTTGAAGCTCCCGCTGAAAAAGAAAAGGAAAAGGAAAAAGAGAAGGAAGATGTCTATGTTCCTCCTCCCGCTTACAAACCACCTCTACCTTTTCCCCAATCTAGAGCAAGAGCGCGTCTAGACAAACACTTCAGTAAGTTTATTGATCTAATGAGCAAGCTGCATATTAATATACCTTTTATGGATGCAATTTTAGGTATGCCAGCTTATGGAAAGTTCCTAAAGGATATCCTCTCTAACAAGAGGAAACTGGAAGATTTTGGTGAAGATAAGATGAGTACGGAGTCATCCGAACTTATCAAAACTATGACGGACAACATGCCACCTAAGCTGCGTGATCCAAGATCATTTTGCATACCTATTACCTTAGGGAAAGTCACGTATGATGCACTTTATGACCTTGGAGCAAGAGTAAGCATCATACCACTTGCTTTGTGCAAGGCAGTTAGTTTAGGAGAGCCTAGACCGGTGAAGATGACACTCTACATGGCTGATCGTTCCATAACTAGGCTTGTTGGTATAACACCCCAATTTTTAGGCGCGTTTTCGATATTTATTCTCCTACTTTTATCGATACTTATATAGCTTAAATATTTTACGAGAATGATTTTTATATCATAAACCATATTCGTATAGATGTTATTTACTTTTATTTTTATTTTTCCATAATTTAATTTACGGTTGGAAAATTTATTCGATCCGGAAATCTCGTTCTGAATGTTTTAAAAACGAGTCTATCCCTTTTTATTATTTCTTTTATTCTTCCTTCTCTCTCTTTGTTTTTTTTATTCTTAGGTTGATGAGTGCCTCTCCCCAACGTTGGAGAATGTAGTAACTTCTCCCAATCTGCACCTCCGACCCCTCGCCATCTGCACCTGCAACCCTGTGATTTCTACACCCTTACACATAACCCCAGCAGACCCATGGCTACTTTCCTCTGTCTTCTTTCACCTCAGCTCATCTCCTCCCTCTGCAAACGTTTAGCAACCCCAACCCCCTCTTTTCTTTCCTCTTTCTTTCTCTAGCAGTGAAAAGGCTCCCCTCTGTTTGTTCCTTCTCACCGACTTTTCCCGCAACTGTGCAACCGCCGGAGGATCTGCGCCACCAGGGAACCACCACGAGGAAGAGAAGCCACAAGCTAGCCGAACTTTTGCCGCCGCCTTCTCTCCCTTTCTCTTCTGTTCGCACTGCCGCCAAGGAGCAACTAAGGATGCCGGATTCGGGCTGCCTCTGTTGCCGCCGACTGGGCCGCCTCCTCCTCCCTTCTTCCAACTTCCGTCGCGCTAGAGCGCCTCCCGCCGTCGACCCTGCAATCCCTTCGAGCCGCCAGGGAAGCCCTCGCCACGGCCGGCCGGCACGAGCCCTGGTGGAGCCGCCTTCCTCCCGGCCGGAGCCCTAGCCGCCGCCAGTGTGCCTTCCCTCTGCGTTTTCAGATGAGGGGTATCAAACCCTTTTCCAAATTTAATTATTCCCCCCAAAGTTTTGGTATAATTACAAATTGTAACCATTATGTTGTATTTGCAGATTTGACCCTAATTTCTGAAAGTTTCAAATCTGCCCTCTGCTGAATTAATTACAAAAAGGGGACCAAGTTTAATTATGGAAAATAACCCAAGCTTTATGATATTGTCATATTTGCCTAGAAAATATTTTTACGAGTTTTAAACTTGGATTTTATATACCAGTTATATTTATATATTACCTATTGTGTCCTTGTTGTTTTATTTATGGAATTTGCCCCAAACTTTTATTTAGATATTATGGCTTAGCTTTTGGAAATCATCAATGTTTCCCTTTGTTGGATTAATTACAAAAAGTGACCCATATTTATACTTGCGGGTTATGACCCAAGTTTCTAAATGGTTAATTTTATCCGAAACATGTATTAGCGGTTTTAACCTTAGTTTTGGAAAATCGAGTTTTACCTTAAGCTTTATATAAGTTACATATCCCGTTCAAATTTAGCGTATAAGCTAAATTTGCTTAACTTTGGTGTTACGTCCGGAAGCGCCCCGATAAAGGCCAACGATTCCAAACTCGACATCCGTAGATCGACTTCCGTCTTTTGACGTCGTGTGAGTATTCTTTTCCTCGATCTAGTTATGTTAAGTTTTAGTATCATGCTAGCATGAATCTAGCATAACTTAGAGTTAATGTCAAGTAGTGGCTTTGAACCTTAGGTGAGTTTCGAGGATTTGATATTGTTTGATGGATTGATGTTGATTCTAAGCTTGAGGTGTTGGTTATCTTGTGAGGTTGTTATAAGGCTTTAAGTTATATGTTTGATCTTGTGAGCGGTTTGAGGCTCGAGGTGGGGTTGTATGATCTTGTGGGATTTTGGAGTTTAAGTTTGGTTTATCCTAGTTGCATTGTGAGTTATGATCTTGCGAGATCCGAGAGTTTAGAAGTCTTAAGACTTCTAGCTTGTTGAGTGTAATGTGAGCATGAGGGATTCTAGGATGCGGTCCTAGAATTGAGAGTCAAATGGTCTTGTGTTGACCATTTGTATAGAAGTCTTAGACTTCTATTGTGAGAGTGTTGTTTTTGATATAGTTATCTTCTTGTGAGCAGGTTATGGTCTTCCTCCCCTAAGGAAGCGAGAGTGTTGTGAGTTGAGTGTGATGACGAGGTAAGTCTTTGGACTTACTTAGCTCGTATTCTTTGTATTAGCATTATTGTGTGTTGGGTGGTGTGTGTTTATTATTTACTGTTTATAACAACTAAACCGGAAATAGGATTACCGACCTTTATATTATTTGGCCCAAGTGTATGATAACGGGTGGTGACATCACTGCTTGGCTCCCCGTGAGAGCTAGGGGGATCTTGGCGACTGGCCCGTGCTGGTTAGACGGTCGGAGGCATCCGACCGTTCCATTGCCGGAAGAAGGGACCGAGGCGAGTTTCGGAGGATTCTCGTGTCACAAAAGAAGTTGAACTAGAACGGGATATGACTTAATAAATAAAGATAATAAACCGGATTTGTGTGCTTTGAGTATGTTGTGTGACTATGTTGAATTAGTTGTGTTTGTGTCTTTCCCTTTAATTCTAATGCTTCGAATGTGAGCTAACGGTTTTATACCGAATGTTGTAGTTTGTTTTGCAGGTTAGGCATGCTCCGAGAGATCCGGAAGGGTGGGCAGCCGGGGTCTGTACATTTTAGGAAGGGTTTTGAGTTGGGGTTGTCTTGTGTTTTGGTCTTTCGGTTATTATGTTTCGTGTGCCGCTTGTTTGGCGTTTGGTTTAAGTTGTACCTCGGCTGAAGTTGTGGTTGCATTCTTTCGGGTTTCTTATCATTTGCATTAAAACTGATTTACGATTTTTCCTTTATTTGTGCCATGTTGGAAAGGTCCGGTGAAATTGTTGTCAAGCTAAGGGTCGGGACCCATTGTGAGGTCTCGCCCGTAGCATCCCGATATCCCGCGGATTTGGGGTGTTACAAAAGTGGTATCAGAGCCCTAGGTTGACAACAATGGCACTCACAATCTTCTAAAGGCCGAATGAGGAATAAACAAAACCCACACGGGTTCTGACTTTTCGTTTTCAAAATCACATGCATGAGTCGGGGTAGAATGTACGGACCAGCACTTCTTCCGCTGATCTCGGCAGCTTAGTTTATTGGATTTAAATATATATGTAGATATGTAGGTGTGTATACTATATGTGGATTGTAGTTGCATGATGACTTGATTTATATATATAGTGAATATATGTGGATTATAGTACATGTTTGGACCTTGTGTTGTTGTATTGAATTTCCGGATGTGATATATTAGTAGTAATGTGAACATAGGACTTATATATATAGTTATATATACATACACATATGGTATGCTAGTATTATATTAGTAGTAGTTGGCCTTATAGTTAGGTGATAGGGAGCTACCATCGCCCTTGGACAAACACCCTTTTGGCATTAGGATAGTATATATACGATGATGAGTATGCTCAAGTACCGAGTTGAGCATCATATTCTGGCGAACACCCTGGCGATTCATCGGACTCCTTTTGGGGACGCCAAAGAAACCGTTTGAAGGATAAAGAAGACATTAGCGGCAAGGACGAACAAATAGAAGGGAACTTTGAGTCAACTTAAGAGAATTCGAGATGGAAGCAATACAAGTAAAGAGAGCAACGTTAAGGTGTACAAGTGGTTATAAAGAATCCATGATTAAACGACAACGAGACCAATAGAGATAACGAACTTATGGTTCTTCAAGAAGACGCGTGGACAACTAAAGATGAGAATCGAGAAGGAGGGGGATACATTCTAACAAGGTTGAAGATGACATTCCATTAAATGTGAAGTTTCCTTCGACGCTCCTAAGCATTGGAGTCAAGATGAGAAGAGTGAACGAACCATGTGGGATAGATTTAAGACACCGTAAGTTAAGCTTACGAGGTATCAAGAAGTGAATAGTCAAAAATACGAAGGTTACGAGGAGGATCACGTGGCGAAAGTTCACATAGTAGAATTATCTGGTAGAGTCAATCATTTTCCTTCATTGAGATGAGACTTAGCAACGCTAAGAAGGAAAGAGGGTGTGTGGATGATGATCTTAAGAAGATGACAAACGAAACGAAGAGCTTTGGTCGAGAGATTTAAGATACCAACCAAGAGGAACGCGAGTGGATGCTAGCTAAGGTTATAATATTTGGGAAGGTGCTCTTGAAAGACATCAAAGAACAATGGTTAAGTCTATGAAAGGGAGTTATATGAAACAACAAGACAAAAAAAATATAGTTACCTTATAAAGAAGAGGAAGCATGGAATGAAGAAAGAGCTAATGAAGTTTGAGGTAAAGTACCCCGAGGAGGGTAGCCTTCATGAGAATGGTAACATGAGAAGTGTAGTAGAATAATAAGTCGTTGACTTCGGAGAAGGTCAGATGCAAGTTAATCGGTGACAACTGAGAACGCACA
>BSUD01000003.1:136103971-136138942 GCA_033239045.1 Fagopyrum esculentum
TTTTGGAAAATCGAGTTTTACCTTAAGCTTTATATAAGTTACATATCCCGTTCAAATTTAGCGTATAAGCTAAATTTGCTTAACTTTGGTGTTACGTCCGGAAGCGCCCCGATAAAGGCCAACGATTCCAAACTCGACATCCGTAGATCGACTTCCGTCTTTTGACGTCGTGTGAGTATTCTTTTCCTCGATCTAGTTATGTTAAGTTTTAGTATCATGCTAGCATGAATCTAGCATAACTTAGAGTTAATGTCAAGTAGTGGCTTTGAACCTTAGGTGAGTTTCGAGGATTTGATATTGTTTGATGGATTGATGTTGATTCTAAGCTTGAGGTGTTGGTTATCTTGTGAGGTTGTTATAAGGCTTTAAGTTATATGTTTGATCTTGTGAGCGGTTTGAGGCTCGAGGTGGGGTTGTATGATCTTGTGGGATTTTGGAGTTTAAGTTTGGTTTATCCTAGTTGCATTGTGAGTTATGATCTTGCGAGATCCGAGAGTTTAGAAGTCTTAAGACTTCTAGCTTGTTGAGTGTAATGTGAGCATGAGGGATTCTAGGATGCGGTCCTAGAATTGAGAGTCAAATGGTCTTGTGTTGACCATTTGTATAGAAGTCTTAGACTTCTATTGTGAGAGTGTTGTTTTTGATATAGTTATCTTCTTGTGAGCAGGTTATGGTCTTCCTCCCCTAAGGAAGCGAGAGTGTTGTGAGTTGAGTGTGATGACGAGGTAAGTCTTTGGACTTACTTAGCTCGTATTCTTTGTATTAGCATTATTGTGTGTTGGGTGGTGTGTGTTTATTATTTACTGTTTATAACAACTAAACCGGAAATAGGATTACCGACCTTTATATTATTTGGCCCAAGTGTATGATAACGGGTGGTGACATCACTGCTTGGCTCCCCGTGAGAGCTAGGGGGATCTTGGCGACTGGCCCGTGCTGGTTAGACGGTCGGAGGCATCCGACCGTTCCATTGCCGGAAGAAGGGACCGAGGCGAGTTTCGGAGGATTCTCGTGTCACAAAAGAAGTTGAACTAGAACGGGATATGACTTAATAAATAAAGATAATAAACCGGATTTGTGTGCTTTGAGTATGTTGTGTGACTATGTTGAATTAGTTGTGTTTGTGTCTTTCCCTTTAATTCTAATGCTTCGAATGTGAGCTAACGGTTTTATACCGAATGTTGTAGTTTGTTTTGCAGGTTAGGCATGCTCCGAGAGATCCGGAAGGGTGGGCAGCCGGGGTCTGTACATTTTAGGAAGGGTTTTGAGTTGGGGTTGTCTTGTGTTTTGGTCTTTCGGTTATTATGTTTCGTGTGCCGCTTGTTTGGCGTTTGGTTTAAGTTGTACCTCGGCTGAAGTTGTGGTTGCATTCTTTCGGGTTTCTTATCATTTGCATTAAAACTGATTTACGATTTTTCCTTTATTTGTGCCATGTTGGAAAGGTCCGGTGAAATTGTTGTCAAGCTAAGGGTCGGGACCCATTGTGAGGTCTCGCCCGTAGCATCCCGATATCCCGCGGATTTGGGGTGTTACAAAAGTGGTATCAGAGCCCTAGGTTGACAACAATGGCACTCACAATCTTCTAAAGGCCGAATGAGGAATAAACAAAACCCACACGGGTTCTGACTTTTCGTTTTCAAAATCACATGCATGAGTCGGGGTAGAATGTACGGACCAGCACTTCTTCCGCTGATCTCGGCAGCTTAGTTTATTGGATTTAAATATATATGTAGATATGTAGGTGTGTATACTATATGTGGATTGTAGTTGCATGATGACTTGATTTATATATATAGTGAATATATGTGGATTATAGTACATGTTTGGACCTTGTGTTGTTGTATTGAATTTCCGGATGTGATATATTAGTAGTAATGTGAACATAGGACTTATATATATAGTTATATATACATACACATATGGTATGCTAGTATTATATTAGTAGTAGTTGGCCTTATAGTTAGGTGATAGGGAGCTACCATCGCCCTTGGACAAACACCCTTTTGGCATTAGGATAGTATATATACGATGATGAGTATGCTCAAGTACCGAGTTGAGCATCATATTCTGGCGAACACCCTGGCGATTCATCGGACTCCTTTTGGGGACGCCAAAGAAACCGTTTGAAGGATAAAGAAGACATTAGCGGCAAGGACGAACAAATAGAAGGGAACTTTGAGTCAACTTAAGAGAATTCGAGATGGAAGCAATACAAGTAAAGAGAGCAACGTTAAGGTGTACAAGTGGTTATAAAGAATCCATGATTAAACGACAACGAGACCAATAGAGATAACGAACTTATGGTTCTTCAAGAAGACGCGTGGACAACTAAAGATGAGAATCGAGAAGGAGGGGGATACATTCTAACAAGGTTGAAGATGACATTCCATTAAATGTGAAGTTTCCTTCGACGCTCCTAAGCATTGGAGTCAAGATGAGAAGAGTGAACGAACCATGTGGGATAGATTTAAGACACCGTAAGTTAAGCTTACGAGGTATCAAGAAGTGAATAGTCAAAAATACGAAGGTTACGAGGAGGATCACGTGGCGAAAGTTCACATAGTAGAATTATCTGGTAGAGTCAATCATTTTCCTTCATTGAGATGAGACTTAGCAACGCTAAGAAGGAAAGAGGGTGTGTGGATGATGATCTTAAGAAGATGACAAACGAAACGAAGAGCTTTGGTCGAGAGATTTAAGATACCAACCAAGAGGAACGCGAGTGGATGCTAGCTAAGGTTATAATATTTGGGAAGGTGCTCTTGAAAGACATCAAAGAACAATGGTTAAGTCTATGAAAGGGAGTTATATGAAACAACAAGACAAAAAAAATATAGTTACCTTATAAAGAAGAGGAAGCATGGAATGAAGAAAGAGCTAATGAAGTTTGAGGTAAAGTACCCCGAGGAGGGTAGCCTTCATGAGAATGGTAACATGAGAAGTGTAGTAGAATAATAAGTCGTTGACTTCGGAGAAGGTCAGATGCAAGTTAATCGGTGACAACTGAGAACGCACAGGTGCGGGTTGTCTATTGGTGAGTGTAGAAAGGGATGAGTAAACAAGATTATGGGAATATAGAGGGATTTGGATGACCTTATGCGACCTTTGTAGGTCATGGAATTGGCATATGGGAGAACGGCACGAACTAGAGGTTTTAAAGTTTGACCACGGTAAAGGGGAAGTAGTGAATCAAGAAGAAGGTAAGGTTTCATGGAGGTGGTACATAAACGGGATTATATAGAGGATGTAGGGTATGAAATGGATGATATGTTACCATGGGCAAGAGATAAGTCAAGTTTCTAGACTCACACGGAAGAGACATGGTGGCTATAGCGTGAAAGAGAGGACCTAGATTAGGGCAACGCTGCAAGCTTAGAGTTATGATGTTAGTACCTGGAGATGTATTGAGCTTGATATTTTTGTGGTTTTGGATGGAGAGTTTCTTCTAGCATTTTCCACGGGGCATACCGGTACAGTTGTGAAGTTGTTCATGGAATTCCGAAAGATGTATAAGGTGACCAACAAGAGTAAGAGAAGATCGAAGTTTTGAAGTTTGATGTCGACAAGAGATGTACAAAAAGTATATGGAAGATTGAGGTTAGAACCTCTACCGTCGGGTTGACTTTACATAAGGAAAGTGAAGTATAATTTTTACACCTACTTGAAGAAATGATGTCTATGGTGAGAGCTTATGTAGAATACGAAGAAATCGTCCCATATGTTGGGATGTCAGGGAAAGCAAAAAAGATAAGGCCAATTGTTTTGAAGGACGGTTTAGTCCTGCAGTTTGGACCCCTATGGTTGCACATAAGTGTGAAACCTTAGAAGATTTTTACAATCGTGTCGTCAAAGAGAGAAAATGGGATTAAGTTAAGAGAATACTTAAATAAGACCACAAGAGTCAGAAGACGCAAGCAAATCTTTCCAATTCAAGAAAAGACGAATATTTGGAGGAAGACGGTCAACACTGTAGCTAGAGATGGAACAATACAGGTGTTTAAAGGACATTACCCCAACAGATCAGGGTAGATCATTTGTATCATGATCACCTGACAAGTTTTAAGACAAGGTTGTGTCGGTCTTATGTTATGGGACGAAAGAAGGCAAGACAAAAAAAAAAAACAAGATATCTTGGATTCCAATACGTCAGAATGTGGAATTTTTTTAACTAAGGTTGAGCTTGACGCACCTCCGACATCAAAGGCGCCGTATAGGATGGTGAAGATATGTGAGTCGAAGAAGCATTTGACGACCAGTTGCAAGGACTTGTTTATAAAGGTTCATTAGAACCAATGCACTGTCATAGAGAACACCAAACATCATCTTGAACTCTTGATTTAAAGTTCATATTGGAATATATCTTAAACTCTTGATTTGAAGTTGTTATGGAGAACACCAGTTGGCGAAAAGAGAGACAACTCTCTCCGTTTGTACATCGATTACCGTGAGACAAACAAGATAACAATGAAGGACAAGTATCCCTTACAACGAATGGATGATCTACTCGATCGGTTGCAAGGGTCGATAGTCTCTTCTAAAACTGATTTAAGGTTTGATTGTCACCAAATGAGAAGTCGAGACTGGGATATTGCAAACACGGCAATCCGGACAAACCAAGTAACACCATCTATGGCTAACCTACTCCGGATGACAATGAAGGTCGGAGTGAGACGAGAATTTATAATGGAGTTGCTGGGAGTTAAAAGGAGATTAATTGGTGCAACTGTTTTGAATTTGCATTGAGGTATGGTGGTTTGAAGTGTACAAGTGATTCTCCAAGACAAGGTCTCGATTGAGTATTGAGGAATGACGTAAAAGTAATAGCATACATGTCTCGTTAGTAGAAGCGGTTTAAAGTAAAATACTTCCCTTCATTTCTTGGAACTTGTAAAGATTGAGGAAACACAACAAAGATTGGTTTGACAAGAACCAAATCCAGATGTGTAAATTGGAAGTTCGATCTTCCTTATTAGAGACAAGCAAAGAGAAACATAATAGAAATGCTGCTTTGAGAAAGACTCTAGTAGGAAGTTGAGTTTCCGATATATCAGACCTTTTTGAGGTCTTAGCGTGAGTTGGGAAAGTGGTTTACCGGTTGGTGTGGCCGCCGAGAGTAGTGAGTGTTTACCTGGTGTTTCATGTGTATTAGTCAAGGGAGTACATACATGACTCAAGACGGATGGTCAGTCATGGTGGTTTAGTGGCAGACGAGAAACCAATGAGACTAACTGCAAGACGGGGGAAATATCTTTGGTTGAGTTTTATACTAAGCTAGTAGAGTCGATAGAATCGACGGTTTAGATCTGATTCTTCCCTTAGTTTAGTTATGTCCTTGTGTGATGTTGTGTGTAGTTGTGTCGCGTGCGGGAATGCGTTATATGACCTGATATACCTTGCGGTGGTAGTTTGTGTATATAGATTAGAAGGTTTCAGCCTTCCTAGAGTGAGAGTTCATACCTCGACCTTGAGTGGCCGAGAAGTTCGGCGTGTGGCAAGTTTCGGGACGAAACTTGTTTTTAGGGGATTTGATGTAACGCCCAAATTTTTAGGCGCGTTTTCGATATTTATTCTCCTACTTTTATCGATACTTATATAGCTTAAATATTTTACAAGAATGATTTTTATATCATAAACCAAATTTTTACGAGTATATTCCTATAGATGTTATTTACTTTTATTTTTATTTTTCCATAATTTAATTTACGGTTGGAAAATTTATTCGATCCGGAAATCTCGTTCTGAATGTTTTAAAAACGAGTCTATCCCTTTTTATTATTTCTTTTATTCTTCCTTCTCTCTCTTTGTTTTTTTTATTCTTAGGTTGATGAGTGCCTCTCCCCAACGTTGGAGACTGCAGTAACTTCTCCCAATCTGCACCTCCGACCCCTCGCCATCTGCACCTGCAACCCTGTGATTTCTACACCCTCACACGTAACCCCAGCAGACCCATGGCTACTCTCCTCTGTCTTCTTTCACCTCAGCTCATCTCCTCCCTCTGCAAACGTTTAGCAACCCCAACCCCCTCTTTTCTTTCCTCTTTCTTTCTCTAGCAGTGAAAAGGCTCCCCTCTGTTTGTTCCTTCTCACCGACTTTTCCCGCAGCTGTGCAACCGCCGGAGGATCTGCGCCACCAGGGAACCACCACGAGGAAGAGAAGCCACAAGCTAGCCGAACTTTTGCCGCCGCCTTCTCTCCCTTTCTCTTCTGTTCGCACTGCCGCCAAGGAGCAACTAAGGAGGCCTCTGTTGCCGCCGACTGGGCCGCCTCCTCCTCCCCTCTTCCAACTTCCGTCGCGCTAGAGCGCCTCCCGCCGTCGACCCTGCAACCCCTTCGAGCCGCCAGGGAAGCCCTCGCCACGGCCGGCCAGCACGAGCCCTGGTGGAGCCGCCTTCCTCCCGGCCGGAGCCCTAGCCGCCGCCAGTGTGCCTTCCCTTTGCGTTTTCAGATGAGGGGTATCAAACCCTTTTCCAAATTTAATTATTCCCCCCAAAGTTTTGGTATAATTACAAATTGTAATCATTATGTTGTATTTGCAGATTTGACCCTAATTTCTGAAAGTTTCAAATCTGCCCTCTGCTGAATTAATTACAAAAAGGGGACCAAGTTTAATTATGGAAAATAACCCAAGCTTTATGATATTGTCATATTTGCCCAGAAAATATTTTTACCAGTTTTAAACTTGGATTTTATATACGAGTTATATTTATATATTACCTATTGTGTTCTTGTTGTTTTATTTATGGAATTTGCCCCAAACTTTTATTTACATATTATGGCTTAGCTTTTGGAAATCATCAATGTTTCCCTTTGTTGGATTAATTACAAAAAGTGACCCATATTTATACTTGCGGATTATGACCCAAGTTTCTAAATGGTTAATTTTATCCGAAACATGTATTAGCGGTTTTAACCTTAATTTTGGAAAATCGAGTTTTACCTTAAGCTTTATATAAGTTACATATCCCGTTCAAATTTAGCGTATAAGCTAAATTTGCTTAACTTTGGTGTTACGTCCGGAAGCGCCCCGATAAAGGCCAACGATTCCAAACTCGACATCCGTAGATCGACTTCCGTCTTTTGACGTCGTGTGAGTATTCTTTTCCTCGATCTAGTTATGTTAAGTTTTAGTATCATGCTAGCATGAATCTAGCATAACTTAGAGTTAATGCCAAGTAGTGGCTTTGAACCTTAGGTGAGTTTCGAGGATTTGATATTGTTTGATGGATTGATGTTGATTCTAAGCTTGAGGTGTTGGTTATCTTGTGAGGTTGTTATAAGGCTTTAAGTTATATGGTTGATCTTGTGAGCGTTTTGAGGCTCGAGGTGGGGTTGTATGATCTTGTGGGATTTTGGAGTTTAGGTCTGGTTTATCCTAGTTGCATTGTGAGTTATGATCTTACGAGATCCGAGAGTTTAGAAGTCTTAGGACTTCTAGCTTGTTGAGTGTAATGTGAGCATGAGGGATTCTAGGATGCGGTCCTAGAATTGGGAGTCAAATGGTCTTGTGTTGACCATTTGTATAGAAGTCTTAGACTTCTATTGTGAGAGTGTTGTTTTTGATATAGTTATCTTCTTGTGAGCAGGTTATGGTCTTCCTCCCCTAAGGAAGCGAGAGTGTTGTGAGTTGAGTGTGATGACGAGGTAAGTCTTTGGACTTACTTAGCTCGTATTCTTTGTATTAGCATTATTGTGTGTTGGGTGGTGTGTGTTTATTATTTACTGTTTATAACAACTAAACCGGAAATAGGATTACCGACCTTTATATTATTTGGCCCAAGTGTATGATAACGGGCGGTGACATCACTGCTTGGCTCCCCGTGAGAGCTAGGGGGATCTTGGCGACTGGCCCGTGCTGGTTAGACGGTCGGAGGCATCCGACCGTTCCATTGCCGGAAGAAGGGACCGAGGCGAGTTTCGGAGGATTCTCGTGTCACAAAAGAAGTTGAACTAGAACGGGATATGACTTAATAAATAAAGATAATAAACCGGATTTGTGTGCTTTGAGTATGTTGTGTGACTATGTTGAATTAGTTGTGTTTGTGTCTTTCCCTTTAATTCTAATGCTTCGAATGTGAGCTAACGGTTTTATACCGAATGTTGTAGTTTGTTTTGCAGGTTAGGCATGCTCCGAGAGATCCGGAAGGGTGGGCAGCCGGGGTCTGTACATTTTAGGAAGGGTTTTGAGTTGGGGTTGTCTTGTGTTTTGGTCTTTCGGTTATTACGTTTCGTGTGCCGCTTGTTTGGCGTTTGGTTTAAGTTGTACCTCGGCTGAAGTTGTGGTTGCATTCTTTCGGGTTTCTTATCATTTGCATTAGAACTGATTTACGATTTTTCCTTTATTTGTGCCATGTTGGAAAGGTCCGGTGAAATTGTTGTCAAGCTAAGGGTCGGGACCCATTGTGAGGTCTCGCCCGTAGCATCCCGATATCCCGCGGATTTGGGGTGTTACAGTTGGAATCATAGAAGACATTCCCGTAAAACTTGGTAAGTTTTACATTCCTATAGATTTTGTCGTTCTTGACATTCTTGCAGATTATCTAGTTCCCATCATACTTAGAAGATCATTCCTTGCAACCTCCGGTTGTATGGTTGATTGCAAGAATGGGAAGCTATCATTCAATATAGGAGAAGAGAAAGTGGAATTTGCACTCTCCTCCTTGATCAAAGAGCCATCTATAGGAGAAGATTTTTGTAACATCTATGATGAAGAAGAGTCTACAGAAGTGGTGAGTTTCAATCTTGATCAAAGATCCACTTCGAAAGGTTCTTAGCATGAGTATCATTGAAGAAGGAGTGGAACATGGTTGTAATGACGAGATTCGAGCATTGGAAGATGCAGAGGAAGAGCCAGAAGCAAGATTTGAAGAGCTGAAAAGAGCTCCGGAAGAAGCTGAAAAAATCGACCTACACAAAGGAAATCGACCGATTTTGGATAATGCAAGTCGATTTTTGACAACGGAAAGAAAAATCGGGTCAGAAATCGACCGATTTGCATCAGGGGAGGTCGATTTTTCGGCAATTTCTTCGACTTCTACAAACTCAATTGCAAGTGTTCTTAACTATAGCAGCACACTTCCTCAACCTTTAGAGGCTCCTCCAATGACACTCCATGGTCAAGAATCCTCAATCAAAGCACCACCTTCATTGGAGTTAAAACCCCTCCCTACACATCTAAGGTACGCATTTCTTGGACCTAACTCGACATATCCTATCATAGTTAGCGCAAACTTAAGTGATGATGAACTTGAGAAGCTTATGAATGTTCTGAAATAACATAGGAAAGCCCTAGGGTATACCATTGATGATTTAGTAGGCATTAAACCTTCCCTTTGTATGCATAAGATCTTAATGGAAGAGGATTATAAACCTTCACGTCAACCTCAACGACGGTTAAATCTAATCATGAAAGAGGTTGTGAAGAAAGAAATCCTTAAGTTACTTGCTGCAGGTATCATCTTTCCTATTTCTGATAGCAAGTGAGTGAGCCCCGTCCAAGTAGTTCCAAAGAAAGGAGGTATAACAGTTGTTGCTAACAAGAACAACGAACTCATTCCTGCAAGAACAGTTACAGGATGGAGAATGTGCATCGACTACCGTAAACTGAATGTTGCCACAAGGAAGGCCCACTTCCCCCTACCTTTCATTGACCAAATGTTGGAAAGGTTAGCCCAACACTCTTACTTTTGTTATCTAGATTGATATAGTGGTTTCTTTCAGCCCATTCATCCGGACGATCAAGAGAAGACAACTTTCACATGCCCATGGGGTACGTTTGCCTACAGAAGAATGCCATTCGGTTTATGCAACGCTCCAGCCACCTTCCAAAGGTGTATAATGCCAATCTTTTCAGAATATGTAGAGAATATCATGGAAGTATTCATGGATGACTTTTCGGTATATGGTTCTTCCTTTGATAACTGTCTCTCTAACCTTTCCCTTGTTTAGAGATGCGAAGACACCAACCTAGTCTTGAACTGGGAGAAGTGTCATTTTATGGTTACCGAAGAAATTATGTTAGGACATTTGATTTTGAATAGAGAAATTGAAGTTGATACAACTAAGATCAAAACTATAGAGAAGCTACCTCCTCCATCTTCGGTGAAAGGAGTTAGAAGCTTTTTGGGACATGCAGGTTTCTATAGGAGGTTTATAAAGGATTTTTCTAAGATTTCAAAACCTTTAGCTATCCTTTTGATGAAAGACATAACTTTCGAGTTTTCAAAAGAATGTTTGGATGCCTTTTGCAGGATTAAGGAAGCTTTGATTTCAGCCCCTATCATCCAACCACCCGATTGGACACTCCCTTTCGAGATCATGTGTGACGCAAGTGACGTAGCCATAGGAGCTGTACTTGGACAGAAGAAAGATGGTCGTACTCACGCCATCTACTACGCTAGCAAGACGCTAGATGAAGCTCAACTGAATTACGCTACCACGGAGAAAGAGCTTTTTGCTGTTGTTTACGCATTTGAAAATTTTCGTTCCTATCTTGTTGGTGAGAAAGTGATAGTCTATACGGATCATTCAGCAATCCGTTACCTATTTGTAAAGAAGGATGCGGAGCCTAGACTCCTAAGATGGATCTTGCTCCTACAAGAATTCGATCTAGAGGTCCGTGACAAAAAAGGCTCGGAGAACTCGGTCGCCGATCACCTTAGCCGTCTCCCACACCTCACTTGCGAGACGGATGACCTCCCTATTGACGATTCATTCTCCGACGAGCAGCTACACGAGATTTAAAGAATGTCTTCAACAAATCTCGAAAGGTAATTATCCATGGTTTGCTGATATTGTCAATTACCTTGTTTGTCAAGAACTCCCACCCGGACTTTCAAATGCTCAAAGGAAGAAATTCTTTAGAGACATCCGACACTTCTATTGGAATGAACCTCTACTCTTCAAGAGACGTCCCGACGGTATGTTCAAAAGATGCGTTCCAGAAGTTGAAGTGGAAAGAATTATCCGTCACTGTCATTCTTTGCCTTGTTGAGGACATGCTAGTTCCCACAAGACATGTGCTAAGGTACTCCAATCTGGCTTCTTTTGGCCTTCCCTATTTAAAGATGTGATGAACAATGTTATTGCTTGCGATGCTTGTCAAAGGGCAGGTAATATTTCAAGGAGGAATGAGATGCCCCTCAACAACATCCAAGAAGTAGAGATATTCAACGTATGGGAAGTGGACTTCATGGGACCATTCCCATCATCTTGTGGAAACCAATACATACTTCTAGTTGTAGACTATGTCTCAAGATGGGTAGAAGCAATCGCTTCTCCAACTAATGATGCAATGGTAGTGGTGAAGCTCTTGAATAGAACGATCTTCCCAAGGTTCGGGACTCCCCGAACCATCATTAGTGATGGAGGAACGCACTTCACAACCCGTCGATTTGAGGCTCTACTACCTAAGTATGGGGTAACCCATAAGATCGCCACACCATACCATCCGCAAACAAGCGGACAAGTTGAGATATCCAACAGGGAAATCAAAGGAATTCTAGAGAAGACTATCTCTAGAACAAGAAAGGACTGGGCAATGAAACTCGATGATGCATTATGGGCATACAGGACCGCTTTTAAGACACCCATACGAACAACACCATACAACCTAGTGTATGAGAAGTCTTGTCACCTTCTTGTAGAGCTAGAGCATAAAGCATATTGGGCCGTCAAGTGGCTCAACTTTACCATGAAAGAAGCCGGAGAAAAGCGGTTGTTGGATAACAACGAACTAGAGGAAATCCACCTGAATGCGTACGAGAATGCAAGAATCTATAAGGAAAGAATGAAGCGGTGGCATGATAAGCATATCATCCTAAAGGACTTGAAAGAAGGAGATCTAGTTCTTGTATTAAACTCAAGACTTTGACTCTTTCCAGGTAAGCTTAAATCCCGTTGGACAAGACCTTTTGTTATAAAGCGTGTTTTCCCTCATGGTGCAGTTGAAGTATGGGGTGAAAAGTGAGGAAATTTCAAAGTGAACGGCCAACGACTGAAGAAGTACACACCGGAAGTCCCGGTTGAGGAGATAGCCCTTATTCTCCTCCATTGATCACCAAAAGAGTAACGTCCAGCTAGCGACGTTAAATCAAGCGCTTCTTGGGAGGCAACCCATGGTACTTCTAGTCTATTCTTTTCTTTTTACCTTAGAATAGCTTAGGTTAATTGCTTGTTTATTTTTGTTTTTGCTTTGTTTGTTTCCTCGATGCGCTCTCGGTTTGTTTGTGTCATTAATTGTAGGAACTAGGTAAAATCTTGGAGAATTGATGAAGAAAGTTGACGTAAGTTTGATCAAACACACGTATCAAAGGAAAGAATAGGGAAAAATCGACTTACCACTAGTAGATCGACCGATTCAGGCTATAGAGCAAGTCGATTTTTGGCAACAGAAAGAAAAATCGGATGAAAAATCGACATACCTAAGAAAAATCGGTCATTTTCCCTTATTGATGTGTGAAAGAGAAGAAAAATCGGCCCAATGAAAATCTCGGGCTAGAAAATTGGCCGAATTTCTTCATATTTTGGCCGCCCTATATAAAGTCTTCTCCACTCCCTTCTTCATTCAACACTTAACAATTTTTCCTTCACCCTTCACTCCAAAGAGTCGAAAAAATCGCCCATCTCCCATTTCCTCAATTTGAAAGCATTTTGAGTGATTCTTGAGTCTACACTGAAGCTCTTTCAACAAGGAAGAAGGATCTAGCATCAGCAAGCATGACAAACTACTCATTCATCAGGAATTCAGGTTTTTCCATCCAAAACCTAAGTATTTCGTTTAATTTTGAATCTTGCCTAGAAGTTGTTAGATTGTTGAGTTTGATAGAGGGCTTTTCTTAGAAACAACCCTAGGAGGTTGTTTGTGGTGTTGCATTGATCAGAAGTTTACATATTTGTGAATTGGATTGAAATCGTGGAAAAAATCGGACCAGCCCAGAAAAATCGGCCGATTTTGCGTTAGAACAGCCCGATTTTTTTTTGTGCATAATGGAAGCCTTGAAGAGAATTACTAGAAACTCAACCAAGAAGAAATGTTCTTCCTTTAAGGCACCTCCCACACCACCACCACCTTCCCTAGCTAGACCACACCTTCCCCCTCCCCTTTCCAAACATAAGAAGAGATATGAACGTCTCTTAGATCGACCCATTACCCCTCCTCGCTACATTGTGTTGGATGACTAAGATGCGTTGTTTGTGAGAGACGACATTGACATGATGTTGGACAGGATAGGGCTAAGTCAGTTTGCACTTATTCCGGAGGATGACTACACTGAGATTACACTTGAGTTCCTTAGCACCTTCGAGCATGACCCTAGAGATAGGAGAGTTATCTTCCGACTCATGGATGAGGATCGTGCTATGTTTATTCCTGATTTTGGAGATTTGTTCGGTTTTCCTTCATCTTCTGCAGGCAAATTCCAAGAGGAGTGAGCGCTAGTGCATTTTGGGAGAGTATCTCCATTGGGAAAGCGGTGGAGATAAGTGGAGACCGGGCAACTCAAAGGAGACAAGCATTTACTATCTTTCTTTCAAGATAGCTCACCGGATCCTTAGCGAGTCTTTGTTTGCAAGAACGGAGACACCACAGAAGATCAAGGCGGATGAGCTTTACCTCCTTCATTGCATGACCATCGGCACCATTCCGGATACTACTATCATGCTTGCCGACTATCTTGGAAAGATACCCAACAAGTCGAAGAGAGATATATGTGTTGGAGGTCTTGTCACTTATGTGGCTAAGGCATTGGAGCTTGACTTCTTGGATTGCCGCTTGGCTGAGGGTGCCCATCCTCTTGGCTCACAAAGATTAGTTGCTCGACAGGTTTTGATTCCAAGAGGTATGGGTTCTTTGCATGTGTCCATGCCATGGGAAAATCACCATTAAAGAAGCCAGCTGAGATTGAGTGAAAGTCCGACACTATTCGGAACAAGAAGAACTGGAAAGAGACCTTCGAGCATCATTTTGATGAGATAGCTCATCCGGCTATATATTATGATGATGATTAGGATGGAGAGGACGATGAGGAGGATGACTATGAGGATGGAGTTGCAGCATACCAGCCGTCCATGCTAGAGTTTGAGAGTGACACATACAACGGCCATGCTACGGACGCTATGGATACTGACACACATGGCGCTGAACCTAGCAGGACTAGTAGAGGTATAGAGGAGACCGAGGATGAAATGTAGGCTCCCCGTCATTCGTTTGCTCACGCACCCAGCTGCCATGGGAGAGGACGCGGGCGCGGATCTAGGCTCCATCGACAAATTGGGGCATTGATTTCTGGCATTCAGAGTTTACACACTAACTATCAGGGCCTTCGTTCCCATATCAGGCCCTTCACACCTACTACACGACTTTGGACACCCAGTTTACGGAGTACCGTCAGGAGACAGATGCGCGGCCCTCCTCCTGCAATGGACAGATGAGGGACATGTACTACCACACCACCGCCAACTGAGGATTGAGACATCACTTCCTATTACATTGTAAGTATTTTTCTCCATCTTATGCTTGACTTTTCACATTGGGGACGATGTGAAGGTTAAGTATGGGGTGGGGTACTTACAATCTCTTTCATATTTTCGCACTTTATGTACTTTGCATTGCACTTGATGACTTGGTTTGTAATAACTCTTGCACTATCGCTTTCCACTATGACATTTGCATCGCATGCTTTCATTTAAAAATTTGTGAGTTTTTCAAAAATTTTAGTGCTTCTTATGATGGAAATGACCTCTATGATGATGATTGTGATATGGAAAAGGCAAAAGGATGATTTAGCTATGTTGAGATTTTAATGGTAGCATGAATGAAATTTGATTTTCTTACTTGAATACATGTATGATTCATACGATCTTGATGTCTTGATAGGAGAATGAAATAATGATCGAAGCTATATTATAAGTTCTTTTGCATCATGTTGGAATGACGAAGGAAATTCATTTTTTTTCACATCTTGTTCATGCTAGCTCCTCAATGAAATAATTGACCTCCTTTTGACCATCCGGGAATTAGGATAAGTGGTTATGTAAGGCATGTTTGATGAGGGAGGGCCATTGTGAAAATGTTAAGTGAAAAGTTTAGCAAATATTAGGTTTGGGGACGTTGAACATGAGGATGAGTAACTCGGCACCATTCACATAGCCGGGTGAATGCGTCTTGTCAAAGTCCGAATGAACGACAAGTCCTAACGAGATATGGTATGTACATCAAGGGTTTGAGGCATCTCAAAAATTGAGAAATGCCAATCTCCTAGGCTTCGGTTTTTGTACACCGCTGTCCATACTCTCAAAAAGTAAAGTAAAAGAAAATCAAATTTTACATGCAAAGCATGTGTGGTGAAGTTGTGTTCTTAAAGCCCTTGTTGTGTTGTTCTTCTTTCCCGGATTAGCACCACATTACCCAAAAAGTTTCTCCACCTTTAACACGTTTCTTTGAGCTTCTTCTTGACTGGAAGACCTTGGGACCTTTGTGCACATGTTTAAGGCTTCATGGCTTAGATTTGTTTTACTTTGATTATCTCTACATTTTTATCATGTCTTTTATTTGTGTCTTTGAAGCAAGAAATGATGATTTGTTCATGATATGGTTATTATTGATGCATACTTTGTCCTCCTATGTCTTGAAGCATTACTTTGAGGGTGATCCAAAAGAAGAAGTACTTTTCAAAAAGTTTTTGAGTTTTTCGCATCATATAATTCATGACATCTTGTATTCTAGAATTGAACCTTGCTTGGGGACAAGCAAGAGGCAAGTATGGAGTATTTTGATGACATGAATTATATGTCATTATAATCATGCATATTGTGGAGGTTTTACTCAATTTCCTTGCATTCGGAGAAATTTGTGTACCTTTAAGGTTTATTTTATTTATATTTCGGATATAGAGGTCTACACGAGTTTTGGTTGAATTATAGATAAATTCGATGGAATTGGAAGCAAAAGTGGAGCAAGAAGCAGTTAACATCAATAAGGAAACTTAAGGAACCTTTGAGGAGTCATGAAGAGCAAATAAAGAGCGTAAAGGGTCAAACAAACAAGGAAGGAAACAAGTCAAGAGACGAGCACTTTCTGTTGTAAAAAATCGGGTGATTTATGAACAAATCGGACGAGTTTCGTATAGGATAAATCGGTCGAGTTTCTGCCCAGATCGCCCGAGTTTTGCTTGTAACCGTCTAAAAATATTACGTTCAAAAGCCCGTTGCTTTTGGGCTTGAGAAGTGATATGCCAAGCAGCCCATTATTGAGAAAGAATACATTGGAACCCTAGGAACGAAAATCGGGGGTTAGCAGCGTGGAAGATTTACAAGATTTTACGGAATTGAAGATTCTTGGAGAGGGGATTGAAGGAAAGGAACAAAAAGTAAAGATTCAAGAAAGTTTGTGAGATCTTTTGTTTCCTTTGTGATTATTGTGATTTGTGAACACATTGTTGAGTGCTTTGATAGATTCTTTGAAAGATTTTAAGGTTTGATTACAGGTTTGGAGATTCTTTGGTTTTCATGCAAAGTTTGATTTTTATTTGGTTTTCTTTATTCAATCTTGATTTTGATTCAAAAATAAAAATGATTGGCTAAAAACCTTATGATTCTGAAGAGAATAGTTGATGATTGAGGCTTAGATGATGATATACTGAACTCATTTAACCATTTGGACCCTGAGAGTTGAGATTTAACCTTTGTGACACCGAAAAATTGGACTGTTCTTGAGCAGATCAGCCGAGTTTTACCAAGAACAGCCCGAGTTTTCCCTCTGACATCCTTTAATTGCTTTATCCTTTAACCAAAGTTAAACCTTGCCTAAATCCTAATCTTGCCTAACCTTTCTAACCCCTATCCAAGTGTAAGAAGATACTTCATCATTGATTCTTCATTTGGTAGCAAAAGTTGCAAGATTTGGGTAATAGAGAGACTCAACATCCTCTATTAAGGTTGAGTGTGCTTTTCATCTTTACCTTCGAGAGTCAAATCCTTGGGTTTGGGTGGATAGTTTGAGTGTTAATCGTTCCTGTGAGTACTCTTCTTGATGAGACTCAACATCCTTCGGGTTGAGAGCTTTTAAGTAGGTATAAGTGAGTGTTGGAACTTCACCGTACAATATTCTATTCTTCGAAACACATAACCTTGGCAACGCCAACTCTGTCCTTTAAATCTTTAGAAGTGTCTTGAATCGAAATCCGCAGTCGGATACTTGAATCCTTGGGATCATTGTCTCCTTTATATTTACAAAAGCTTTTACATCCTGACAGATATTTTGAAATCGATTTATTCTCACCAAATCCTTGAGTTCGACTATGGAATTCCTTGTCTTACTACAGTTGATCCGTACACTGCGGATTCGCTTTTTCATAAGTTCTAGATATAAATTTAAGACTTTGACGCACACACTTTTGAGCGAACAATATCAAGAGAAGGTTGGTTGCAAAAACCGACAGTGATTTTCTCAAAGCGGGGTTGCTAAGAGGAAAACTCTTCGTATGAGGAAAAAACTTACTCTATGACTTGAATCTCCTTCGATTAAATGGTGTGGATTAGGTTGGTGTTCTCGATCCCTATAGAGCGACAGAGATGCCTGATGGTCCCTAGGTTGCAACACGCCCGGTCGTTAATTAACTCCTCGCGTCAATTCTCCAGACACAACGGTAGATAGGCGTCAAAGAGACATTCTCGTTCCAGCAAACAAAAGATGCTTGTAGAAAATCACCGAATTAGTTCGACCAAGAAAATCATGGGATGGGAAGCGGAAAGGAATGTACTAGAATTTTTAGCACGTAGAACCATCAAACTAGAGACCAAAGCATCATTTAATTTTTTTGAGTAATAGTTTTGTAATTATTCTATTTTTCGATAAAAAAAACATAAAAGAAACGAAAGATATCGAATAAAAAAAATATTTCAAAGGCAAATACATATGAGATAGGGGTGGGCCTAGAGACATTCAAGCTAACATAAATTTTAAGGTTAGCCAAGTTAACCATTAAAACCGAAGCCTTGCATAACAACTCAATACACTTAATCACCACCCGCATCTAAGTTATTGGAGCCTCCGCGAAAAGAGTGATGTCATCAACAATAAACATATGAGATAGGGGTGGGCTTACTCAAGATAGAAAGAGAGGTTTCCAACTCTCTTGTTCATCAATGGACTCAAAGATCAAATGACTTAGACGCTCCACACACAAAACAAAAAATATGAGAAGATAGGATATCCTTGCCAAACACTAAAAAAAAACTCACTCCACAAACAATAACTATTAACAAGTATTTAGGAAAGAATATTACCTCGTACCCATGTTGTGAACAACATGGTGAAGAAATTGTATGAGTAACAAGATGCATTTGAGTCCTTCATGTGGCGGTCCGGTCCTTGAAGAGGTGGGCGTCATCTTCTCTTGATATCATGCAACACTGAAAAGTATCATCTCCCCTCAAGTGTTTTTGTTTGCGTTCTTCATTGATTATAATACCACCCTTAGTAACTTCTAGGTAAATATTCGGACCCTTGATTTCTTGGATGTGAAGATTCCACATACCCTTATACCTATGATGCACAAAAACCTTTGGGTAATGTCTTTTCCCGTGTAGAAAACTTGGAAGCTTCAGAAAACTTCTCGGACACAACCAAAATAGGGATGACACGGTCAAGAGTCCTTTCCAACATCGAAAACGGGTTGGACACAATTTAACCATGGTCATAGGTGGTGGCTTAACTTGGGCATTGGGAGGGATACGAAAGAGATAAAAAAAACAAAAAAGAAATGGATTTTTCCTCTTGTGCCCTCAAGGTTTGAACTTTTCCTCTTGGTAATTACTATGTTCCAAAATTCCTCTTAGTTTAATTTGTTTTCTCTTTATAGCCATTCTTAATATGTTACACTAAAAATTGATCATAAAATAACAAAAAAATCAGAAAAATAAATTTAAAACTAATTATGACTTCATTAAATTTTAAACTAATAAATTTATAATAGATGTACTTTTTATATAATTTTTTGAATTAAAACAAAAAATTATTTTTGATTTAAATTAAAAAAAAAATTTAAAAAAAATTTAAAAAATATAAGAGTCCAGAAATTTTAAAAAATGATAAATTTTTATTTATTTTTGATTTTAATTTTCTCAAATTTATTTTAATTTGAAAATAAAAAAATATAAATTTTCTTATGATTTGATTTTGATTTTTCTGTATTTTATATTAAATCGAAAACAATTAAAAAAGTATTTTAGTTAAAAACTAAAAATTATCTTTAATTTACTTTTCTGAATTTTTTTAATTAAAAATATATAAAATAATTATATTATAAATTTATTATTTTAAAATTCTTTGAGTTCATAATTAGTTTTAAATTTATTTTTCTAAATTTTTTATTATTTTATAATGATTTTTTCATGTAATATAGTAAAAATGTGTATAAAGAGGAAACAAATGAAACCATGAAGGTAACAATAGAAAATTTAAAACTTAGTGGATAATAATAATATAAAGTTTAAACATTGAGGGCAACAAGAGAAAAAATTCCAAAAAAAATGCACTGATGCTAGGTTTTGTTTTGTATTTTGAAATTCAAGATAAACAAGATATCCATGGTTGCTACCAAAATATAACTTAACCCAATTAATTTGCTTAATTCTTCGATACTTCTACAACTAATGACATCCATGGAAGCTTCCGGAAGCTTTGAAAATAAGGCAATTTTCTTTCACTCCTAGACTTATAGTTTAGTTAATGAAGAATCGTCATTAGTATGTGAAGATTCACATCCTACTTTTTGTGATTTTATTTGTTGAATATGCATGAAGGACCCCATGTAGTTTTTCTTAATGTGTTTCATACCATGAAGGACCCCAAGTCGATCAAAAGGCTCAAGTGCATCTACAAAGAAGGAGGACTAGATTCGTGCCTGAAGACTTAGGCTTTCCCACAAAAGAAATCAAGCAAAGAAGAGAAGTCACTATACAACGAAGAGCCACTCGACTGAAGAACAAAGAGGGACTCGGGCTGAAAACATGTCAACGCCACTCATCAACATCAATCGAGTCAATTTGGGGTCGACTCTATCGAAGAACAGTGACGTTACAATAACTCATCGCGTTCTGTGCTGACATTGGCAATCCGTGCCGATTTCCCTCTATTTTCAGCCTATATAAAGTCCTTAGCTGCATGTATTTCATACCAATTCACTACTCCACAATTCTCTCTGAAAGAATTCTCTCTTATATTGGAGCAAAGTCTCCTTAGTTTAGTTTAGAGGTACCGAAGCTTGTAAGAGGATTTGTGCCGAGTTGAGCTGAATTGAGTCGAGTTAGAGCTGGATTCTTTGCTACTTGCCGATTTGTGTTTGGTAATATCGATTTCTCTTAGTTCTTTGATCATCATCTCTCTCTCTTGATTATATGGATTCGTTGTGTTCGAAACTGGTTAGGATTCATGTTTAAGCGTAGCTTAGATTGTTCCTTTATGCACTTTTTTAGTCTTGAGCATGATCCTATGTGATGATAATTGGCCGGCTAGTATGAATGAGACTCGTAAGTAATTTCATAATCTTGTGAGGAATAATTGATTGCTAACTTCTCAAGTGTAAATCCACTCTAGATCCTTATATTTTATGCAACACCATGTACCACGTGTGTATCTTGTATTGATCACTAGAAATTTCAAATTTATGTACCCAAAAATTAGATACCAGAAATTAAATAACATAAATCATATACAAGAAATTAGATACCAGAAATTAAATAGCATAAATTATATACAAGAAATTTCAAATTTACATACCAAAAATCTGTATACCAAAAATTTAAATACCAGAAATTTCTTACAAGATTTACGTTCTAGAACAACAAGAGAATCAAGTTAATGATGCACACATTGTGCAGCCTACACGGCACAATATTTTAACCTTGCACTAGATCTATCTTGATTGGAACTTGCTCAACAAACCAAAAGACTCAAAGCCTGCAGTAGATCTGGCTCAATTGGAGCTTACTCAACATACCAGAAGTTAAGTTTTATAGCTAAGTATTCTGCGAGTGAGTGCAAATGTCATCAAGGACAACAAGTATTTTAATTTGTTATGAGATTTAAAGCTCAATCATAATTTGACTGACACCGATGACTGAATACGAAATATTCTTTGACATTGAACTCAAAGCTTGTGCAAAAGGATGGGAATACCCTGTCGTATTTGAGCATAACAACCCCTTCACATTGATGAGCAAGTTCGAGATCAAGTTAGACCAGTTGATCGGAAAAGGTCCGGCTTTGTTATCGGTTGGCGGGTTCATGCTTCCACCTGTGCAAGTTGGAACTGCCTCTGCATTCTTTAGGATGTATGAACATCGCGAGCATTTGAAGACTGGACTAATTATGCGTGGAGTCATCATCAAAGCTGCAAAGTGAACTCAAGTATTTTGTAGAAATCTATCTGTATAACAAGATATGGACTACTCACCAGCGTAATTGAAAATTGCCAAGGGTCTGACGACATAGAAGGCATTCGGGAAGCTTTTCTGAAGGGGGAAGTTTATCGGCTATTGAATCGCCGAAATTGGGGAGTGAATCCCAATCCAGATGTAACCTCTCCCTCTATCTTCATCCCACAACTCCAACTCTAGACATTCTTTAATCTCTAGTTCCTCAAGGGCATTGAGACGTGCAATTAGCAAGTTCTTCAACTGTTTACAGATTTTAATTTAAGAGATAGGAGAGTTGGAAGTGCTTCAACATGAATGGTCACAGCCCCATTGCAATCTTTGATCGTTATTTTTTGGAGATGTGAGGGGATGAAGAAGAGAGTGTGGTGAAACACGGCTCTCCTTCAGATCTAGGGTTGGGTTTGGAGAATTGGGGAAGATGATGTGTTTGACGGTAAAAAAATAAAGGTGGGGTACATTTACTTAATAGAATAATCATAAAGGGCTAGTTTGTACAAGTAATTTCAAAAAAGCCTAGTTTCCAAAAAGGCCCTATATATATATATATATATATATATATATATATATATATATATATATATATATATATATATATAGGGTGTTGTTCAAGTAAGGCACATTATTCCGGTACGGCCGTACGGCCGACACGTGTCCCGAAAAAGAAAAAAAAATTTTAAAAGAACAAGTAAAAGTAATAGTTCAAAATTTATTATGGAATAGTTCATAACTTATAAAAGGATAGTTCATGAACTATAATAGGATAGTTCATAGTGCAAAATTTATAAAGGAATGAAAGTAATAGTTCAAAACTTATTAAGGAATAGTTCATAACTTATAAAAGGATAGTTCATGAATTATAATAGAATAGTTCATAGTGCAAAATTTATAAAGGAGTGAAAGTAATAGTTCAAAACTTATTATGGGATAGTTCATGAATTATAATAGAATAGTTCATGAATTATAATAGAATAGTTTAAAGTGCAAAAATTTATAAAGGAGTGAAAGTAATAGTTCAAAACTTATTATGGGATAGTTCATGAATTATAATAGAATAGTTCATGGATTATATTAAAAAGTAATAGTTCATGGATTATATGAGAATAGTTCAAAGTTTATAGGAGAATAGTGCATAAATTATGACATGGTAGTTCAAACAAATTTTCATTCGTTTCCGAAAAAAAAATAAAAATTTCGGGACACGTGTCGGCCATACGGTCGGCCGTACGACCGTACCGCAATATATGAATCGTACCTGAACATTTACCTATATATATATATGTATATATATATATATATATATATATATATATATATATATATATATATATTAGAATTCGTTCGTTCAAGTATGATCAAGATCGTAGTACAAACAAGTGTAAACTAAGATAATTATATCTTAATAATATTTATAGTACGATCTAAGTTAAAGTGATATATTATTATATCATTTTAATATTACGGTTTAGGATTTTAGGTTGCACCACCAAAACATGTATGTAAGACTGATAAATACGTAAATAAAAACCCAACATGTAGTTTGTCATGCATTTGATCAAATTGAATCGTGATTTGACATATGACGTATTCAGAAACTTCACGAGGGTGTTATCCTTATATGATAAAAAAAACCAAATTTATACAGACATGTACATAATTTACGCATATAATATACATTTTAATTGAAATGTTATCCTCATATGTTTCAAATTATATTTTCTGTAAGTAGGAACGAGTATGATACTCTTAATTCTTAAAGTACAAAAGTTTATATAGTTTACTAACTTTTACTTCATAATCACAAGATAAATGTCAATTTATATTATATTAATATACATTTTAATTGAAATTATTGACGTAAATCAGTTGGTTGTTTAACCTATCACCTTATCTAATTTGCCAAAGTATAGGTATATTGTGTTTATATTAAGTTTCGTTCGTTCAAATGGATCGAGACTCGTAGTACAAACTAGTGTAAACTAAAATTAATTATATTTTACTAATATTTAGATTACGATCTCAAGATAAAATGTTATTTTTTTATGATATTAATTTCACGGTTTAGGATTTAAGTTGCACGTCAAAACACGTATTTGAGAGAGTAAGACGCATAAAAAAACACATGTAGTATGTCGCGCATTTGATCATCGAGATTTGATATTTCAGACTTAAATAAAATTTTCACGGATGAGTTGGGTAAGTAGGAAACTTATGTAATAATGTGTACAAACTAGGGCCATTTTGTTTCATGTTAACAAACTAGGTCCCTCTATACTTTACTAAAAAGATTAATCCCATATAATATAGAAGATTCTGTAGATTTGCTAATTATCGCTCTATCTAATTAGGCATATTAATTATCTTAATTAAAAATATTAATAGTTGTTGTCAACCGGTAAACAAGGAAATAAATCGTGGGCAATCTCCATTAATTTGGGGATATCAATCAAACGAGCCATTACAGAGAAAATTCGGACGCCATTGTTGCTGCAACCGAGTTTATGATCTTGAGTTCTTCAAAATGGATCCATTGTTTCTCCTCTTGATTTCTTCGTAATTGTTGATAGAGATCGATCAGATTCATAAGACGGAGACAGTCTGATGCATATTGATTGTGTCCTTCGAAATTTGTTGATATAGATCGATCTGTTACATAATACGGTGGCAATCAACTACATTATTTGCTTTATTTAAATAACTCGTACATAATGTTTATCAGCAAATATTTATCAGCAACTGTGTGATGCATAACTAGTGCATAATATTTATTAGGAACTACATGTGATACATAATGTTTGTTTTGGCAAAATTGGGTACATAATCTTGTAATATGTCGCAAGAAACTTACATCCAAGTTAAAAAATGTACCTGTTTTGTAGTCGGAGAAGACGATAACTTGTGAAGAGGTTTCGAGCGGCCTTCAATGGAAATAGATATAACCGACCTTCAATAACCTTCAATGGAGCGGGATAGAAACGAAAACTTGCATCGGCTTCAATGGAGAATAAAATAGAGACGAAATGGAAGGGAGAAAGATGATATCTAGAAGGGAGAAAGATGAGACTTTGAATCTTCCTTCAATGGAGATGAAAATGAGAGTAAAGCAGCGGTGATTGTGTTTGTGATTGATGGATGTAACCACTCATGTATAGATTGCGAGAATCTCTCCCATTCGGTTTCCTTTTTTTTCAAATCCGTTTTAATATTTAAGGTAGTTTATTATTGTGGATTTATTAAATGCCCAATTATCCCCCTAATTTATCTCTTTAATACTTTTATTTATCTTTATATTTTTGTTGGATATTACTAGGGGCCTAGTTAATCTACGCTAAACAAAAAGGGCCATATTCCACTAATTTTCTCAATTTTCACAAGGGTGTTATCCTCATATGATCGAAAAATAAATTAATATAGGTTAACAATAGCCTAATTTAAACGTATAATTATCAAATAAATAATTAAACTTAAAAAAAAACTTTGTGTAAATAGGAACGAGTATGATACTAAAGTACATAAGTGTTTATAGTTTCAAATTTTAATAAGAATCGACATTTTTTTAATTAAATTTGAAACTACAATGAAAGTCTAAAATAAATACAATTTGTTTATTTATATATTCCCAATGGGATTCTCATCGGGTTCTCCAACGGGGATTCTCATCGGGTTCCCCAACGAGGATCCCCATCGAGTTCCCAGAGGGTTTGGGTACGGATCGGGGAGCGGGGCGAATATCCCTATCTTCATTCTCGTCCCCATCCCTAAGCGGGTAATCATAAACTTCTTCATCCCCATCCCCGTCCCCATGACGGGTAATACCCATGAATTTCGGAGAATCCCCGCCCCATTTACACCCCTAAAATTCACACTTAACCATCACTCTTGAAGTGTTACTAGTCGATCACTTGATCACATCTTTTGTTTTCTTTTACACACTTGCTTGTTCTCTAGAAGGTTTCTTAGAATAAGGTGAGGATAACATAATCACTAAGAGATGACCTTCCCTAGTAGTCATATATTTACATTGACACGACCTTTCTCTTTGGGGTTATATGACGCTCTCGAGGTGAAGAAAACGTATGCAAAAAACAGGGAAAAGAAGAGAAGATGGGTTTATATAGAAAATGGGTGGAAAGATAGAAGGAAGAACGCTCTAGGGTTAGTAATAAGATAGAAAAGTCGGTCCATAAGATAGAAGATCGGATCTTCCATCTATGGAAAGAAGATAAAACGAACGAAAATAGATCGGGCACGATTTGTGGCTAATCCTCAGGCGCGGATCATACCGATGTTGTAGATGTTTATATTACCTTATGTGTGTTTGTGCCTTTAAGTTCTTTCTGATATCTAGAATGTTAGCTAACGTTTTATACCGATGTTGTAGATGTTCCGCAGAAAATGATGTTGCTGAGTGATCCAGACGGTGTGGTCAACTGGGGTTCCCGTACATTATAGGACGGGATCGGGTTTATGTTTTTGTTATTGTTCATTCCTTTCTTTTGAACTCGGATGCGAGTGTTTTACGCTTCCCTTTGTTTAAACCTTTGGTTTTATTAGAGTTTTGATTTTCATTCATTTGTGTCTTATTGTAAGATCTGTTGTATCATTCCTACTCTAAGGGTCGGGACCTATTATGAGGTCCTAACCCGTAACGCTTCAAGTTCCCAGAACTTGGGGTGTTACAATATTGTATTAGAGCTCTAGGTTGGCAACAACTGCACTCGAAATCTTCTAAAGGTCGGAACCCATTGTGGGCCCCATTTTGTAATAAAATAATAATTTTCTTTGTTTTTCTGTTTTTCTATTTTTGAATTTATTTTGTTTCTTTTTTGTGACTATTATTTACCGATTAATTGTTCATTTCAGCCTTAAAACATAAATCAAAAAAAGAAAGGAAATAAAGGAGAAGTGAAGAGAAGAACACCAAATCGAATCTGAAGAAAGCAATGGAGAAGGCGAAGTAAGGGGAATCGAGAAAGAAATCGATCTTGGAGAAGAGAAGAGAACGTGGGGTTTTCAACTGACAAGCTCAAGCTCTACAAAGGAGCATTCTACTCCAAGATCAACATATTCCCAATCTAGGCTATGTCACCATGGTTTGCTAGAGAGACATTCTATTGTTCGTACAAAGGAACATTATGAAAGAAGGTTTTTGGTTGTCCTTTGTACAAATTAGGTGAAAAGTGCAGTCATTTTGTGTGGGATGATGAGAAATTTACTCCAAGATCGGCATATGTTATCCAACAGCTGGTGAGGGAGAATGAAGAGTTGAATGCTGCTAACAGGGAGTTGAGACAATCAACAAGAGTTGCACAAGAGAAGATTAGGAAAATGCTTGAAGAGCTTGCTTCTAAAAACAAGTTGATATGTGAGCTGGAGATGGAGAATGAGAAATGCGGGTTGGAAAATGATGATTTTGTGAGAAAGTTGAAGAATGAACATAATAGTCGTTTGATGATGACAATTATTGGCTTGTTGTGTATGATATTGTGCTTGGTACTTATTGTCAAGCTGTAAGGTTGGAAAATGTTTGATTATGGTTGAAAGTTTAAGCTTTTAGTTCAATCTTTTGGTTGTTGTCATTAAGGTCTATTGTCAAGTTTTTTTACGAGCAATTGTTTATGAGAATTGTAGGTTGTAATATGATTGTTTTGTTGTTTACAAACTAATGAATGAGCAGTTGTTTGATCCTTGTTTATGAGCAATTGTTTAAGAGCAATTTAAGGTCTATTGTCAAGGTTTTAATGTACAGTTTTGCAAGCATAGATAATGAAATTCATACTTTGACATTAACTATCAGATTGACAAAGGCAAAGATAATATAAACCTTGACAGTTCATGGCCTTGACAATGTAATTATGTCAGACAGATGCAATAACCATGATGTTCTGTATATAAAAATCTTGACAGTTCACGACCTTGACAGTGTAGCCATAAAATTCTTCAATTGTTTATGAGCAATTGTTTATGAAATTTTGTAGATAAAAACGACAGTTCATGGCCTTGACAGTGTAGCCATGAAATTCTTCAATTGTTTATGAGCAATTGTTTATGAAATTTTGTACATAAAAACCTTGACAGTTCATGGCCTTGACACTGTAGCCATGAAATTCTTCAATTGTTTATGAGCAATCCTTTATGAAATTTTGTACATAAAAACCTTGAAAATGCATGGCCTTAACATATGCAATAACCATGAAATTCTGTACGTAAAAACTTTGACAATGTAGCCATGAAATTCATAAGAAACCATGAAATTCTATACATAAAAATCTTGACAGTTCATGGCCTTGATAGTGTAATTCTGTAAGAAAGATGCAATAACCATGAAATTCTGTACATAAAAACCTTGACAGCTTATGACCTTGACAGTGTAGCCATGAAATTCCTTAATTGTTTATTAGCAATTGTTTATGAAATTCTGTACATAAAAACCTTGACAATTCATGGCCTTAATAGATGCAATAACCATGAAATTCTATACATAAAAACCTTGACAGTGTAGCCATGAAATTCATAAGAAACCATTCTCAGATTGACAAATGCAATAACCATGAAATTCATAAGAAACCATTCATAAGACATTCATAATAGATGCAATAACCATGACAATACAAAAGGCTAACACATTGGCAACACTGTGAATTGTATGAGACAATACAAATGGCTAACACATTGGCAACTGATGTTCACTCCAAACTTAGACTAAGAAAACATATTTTATGGTCCTCCTAAACCCTGAGTTGATGCTTGTTCTGGACCTTGACTTGATAAACTCCCTCCTGGTACAGCTGAGCATTGTGTTCCTAAATCTTGTCCTCCTAATATGCTCATAACAAAGCTCTATTTAGGCTGCAAGAAAACAGATTCCAAATTAAGTTGAACAAAAAATATGAAGAGCAATTGAGAGCTTTAAAAGAAGGTTACCCTCTTTGTGTATTTCCTTTTCTGAGAGCCAACTTCCACAGTGTTAGGGTTCATTGTCCTTCCACCATGATTCACAGGCTTTGGTGGTGGTGGTGCTTTAGGTGGGTTTTTACACCTGTATTTGTAGTGCCCTTCTCCTCTACAGTTTGGCACTTCACCTTGCCAGATCGAACCCTAGATGTAGCACTTGGAGGATCTTCTCCCTTTGACTTTCTCCTAACCTTCTTAGGCCTCCCAGGTTGTACAATGTACTTTGATGGACTTGGCTTCAGGTAACTAGTGCATTCCCATTCTGATTCTCCAGGTTGAGGGTGAATTATACTGTCATATACCCTCATGTAAGTCTCCCTTGTATAGTAAGGGTGCACAAAATCATCCAACTTCCTTCTGTAGTGTGCAATACAACACATGGCATGTGGCATGGTATTCCAGTCAAGTCCCACTTATAACAGCCACAAGTTTTCTTAGCCAAATCAACAACAAAGGTCCTATCCACATGATCAACTTGAAACCTGTTTCCACCACCCCAAGTAGGTGTCCAAGGCTTCACACCTTCTTCCATTGCATACTCTATCTTCTTCAAAGCTTTTGGTGTATATTTCCCTTCATACTTGATGATTCCCTGATTTTTGGTGACAAATCTTTTCATCAACTGCCTTCTAAAAGACTCACACATTAACAAAATAGGTTTCTCCCTTGCTTGAAGGATGAAAGGATTAAAGCTCTCACACACATTATTGAGTAACATATCTGACTTGGTGTATGATTTGAATCCATGCTTAGACCAAGTAGTAGGGTTTGCTTCCATAAGGTATGTCCAAGCAACAACATCTAATTCTTTCACCTCATTCATTTCATAGTTGAAATCAACAACAATTGTTGCTCTTACAGCAGCCCATAGAGCATCCTTTAAACTCTTCCCAAGAAACCTTTGCTTGAAATTATTGTAGAGATGCCTAACACATACTTTCAAACAAATTATTGAGGGTTTTACTACTGAGATTGAGAGCTTGAAGTCTGAATTGAAAATGCGAGATGATTCTATTGTTGTATTCGATCAAAACATCAAGCATTTGTCATCTCAAATAAAAATTGGCCATGTCCTTGAGGCCGAGAACACATCTATGAGGAATCAATTGTTGGAAATTATACAACATCTACAAGAGAGAGAACATACCTTGAGTTTGTTTCATGCTAAGTTAGATGAGATAAATATTGCCAATGAACTTGAAATCAGCAATCCAGTGCAGAAGTTGGAGGAGATCCAAAAATTATTTATTAATTTGCACGGGATGGTTGTTTCTTCTGAGCAAGAGATAAAGAAAGCTAAAAGGGCAGCCAAACTTCTCTTAGCTGAATTGAACGAGGTCCGGGAGAGAAATGATAATCTGCAAGAAGATCTAGCGAAGGCCTATGAGAAAATATCTGAGCTCTCAAGGCAGAAAGATGTTGCAGAGTCTGCGAAACTTCAAGTTATCTCACGTTTACAGGAATTATCTCAGCGTGTTGAGTATGACTTGTTGAAATCTCATGTGCATAATCTCGAGAGAGGTTTGTTTGATGTCGGAAGTGTGATTGCTGATGTGTTTGTGAAGGATATGTGTAATATCCGGAATTTTCATTCCGTTTATTCCATAGCAAACCGGATTTCGATCCGTTGAGCTCCATCTATCTACTTAGTTCGACACAATATTTCAAATTTCATCATTTTATGTAACTTCATTTCACATAAAATGATAAGATTCTTATAACAAACCCTAATCCATCAAACCCTAATTTTTACATGACTTGTCTTTGACAAAGTCATGACGTCCTAGTGACGAGATCGAGACGAGCCCAAGACAAGGTCAAGACGAAACCTTGACGAGACCATGACGAGTTACGACGAGACCAAGACAATCTCGTGACAAAGACATGCATGAGGTTGACAAGCCATGACTGTAACGACCCGAGTTTTAAGTAACCCAAGACGTCACTAGGCTAAGGACCACACAGTGGGTCCCATCAGTTAGCCTGACAACAACTTCACAAATAGGACCTTGCAACAAGAAGCACGAAGAAATAATGAAAACATTCAACCTGTCATTTAGAAAACGTTTACATAACAACCATGCATGAAGTTAGTATGTATATCCCAAAACAACACTATAAAACATGACACCTGAACAGGTGTCTTAAAACTTCAGCCTGAAATCAACATGTGTACACAGTTGCACACAATCAACAAAAGACTCGCTTGCAAGCGATTATTTTCAAAAGCAAGTTCAACCAACCCTTGGGTTAACACTGCCCCGGCTGTCCACACCCTGCAGCTGACATCCCTGAAGCGTTCCTATGATCAGCATTACCTAAAAAGATTCGGTTTAAAACCGTTAGCTACTGATCATAATCTATCCACGAGAGATTATATCATCACATCACAATACAACAAATATATTCAAATACCATATACCGTGCTCATGAGATGATATCATGCTTTTATGAATGATGCACGTGAATGCAGTATGAAATTTACAATTTTCGATCCCGGACCCATTAATCCGGAACCATTGCTTATACGGTTCTGGCTTTGGTGTGAGCTCACCATTGCACAGATTAGGTTAATTCAGACATTTGCTCTTAGGTCGTAGCCAGACTGATCAAGTCTACGGGCCAGGCTTTCTCGTGGTGAGTTATGGTCTTAACTCCTAACCATATGCAACATTTTGCCATTCATGTTAATGCAAACATTTACCATTTTCATTAGGTGTGCGACCCGAGCCTGAAGTCCATCAGACTCGATGTCATTCTTATACAACGCAAGTGATCCGGGCTTGGCCGAGCTCCGGTATTCACTGCAAAATACTCACTTTACATACTATTGACCTTTACAGGTCATCATCATATCACATGCCTTAAAAGGCTTATCATCTCATACATTATCATGTTTCAGTAAGCTTATCATGTCATTCAATAGCACGCCTCAATAGGCTAACACATGTTCATTTAACCATTTCTCATAATTATGACATGATAATAATCACAACAACATTAAGCATGCTTTACACATCATAACGTCATTTGCATCATAAACACATCAAGCATGCTTCACACATAACACATCTCAATGCATATCAACATTCACATTTCAGCACAACAAGGCATTTCAAAACAACAACACATATCAACACAGTGAGATATAAATCTCTCAGGCACGGTTTCTGCAGATCGAAGCTAAGTAAGTCCGAAGACTTACCTGGATACGCTCACTGAGCAACTAAGCTATAGTTAGTCTACCGTCTTCAACACCACCTGTCGAGAATATCATATTCCTCGTATTAAACTTCTTGCTTCAAACATCAATTAAATTCATTCCTTTGAATTTAATTAGCTTATAGCGTTTTCTAGATTCCCAATTTAATTAATTAATCTTTAATTAATTAATTAAAATTCATCAGAATAACCTTTTGCCCGCAGGCAGTTTCTCAACCCAACTGTCATCAGATCTCATCAAACAAATAGCCCATAATCACCAGAATATTGTAACGAGCATAATGGAATTTCCAATTATCCATTTTGACAAGCCTAAGGTCAATTTAGGCCAAATCGCAATACTGAAAACGAATAAATTCATAACTTATTCGTTACTAACCCGATTGACGATCCGAAAGAAGATTCGGAATCACAACGACGCAGGCTACGCTCTGACACCATCAGATTCACCGGAATCTGAGCGACGGGACCGGCCAAAACACTAATATGCTCGACCAGCCCTTTATGTGCTCGGAAAAACACAAACTCGGTACCGAAATGAAGAGGACGAAGAGAGGAATCCGAAAACTCAAACGGAATTGAAATCGGATTACAAACGAAGAGTAGATCTGAATTTGAAGGTTGAGAGAAATCAGAGCTTTTACGAGGAAACGTGAAAGGAAATGAATTATTAAATGAATTTCCGCTATTTATAGCGGAGACGATACTTATCCTTTAGCAAAGTCGATAATTATCCGTTTATCGATCCGAAGGCGGTTTGAGCCCCTTCTCCAAACTTCTCGAAATTGGAATAATAAATCTGACATTTTGTGTGGATAATTATTCCGCAACTTTCTCGGAAAACGCGTATTCCTAAGCCGTCTTTCTTAGCCGCTAAGAAACGAAATAGCGGCTCTTTTGGCCATTTTGTCTTTCCATGTTATTTCATATCTAGAACATACCCAATGTCCTGATCATTTCTCTCAACTGCAATTTTATTAATTGAAGCTCCCAAATGCTCCAAATAATACCAGAGGGTAAAAATTATTCCCCGGAGGAAAAAGTAAAATTTTCCCCATACGTCCAAATTTACGTCAAAATCATAATGGTGAAATTCATACTCGTCATCTACACACAATTCGCGAGTTATGAGTCAATTGTTATCGATGATTAACTTAATCACTCTTAATCATCCTTTATTAGGATTCGAAAATCCTAGCTTTTACATCACACACCCCTTAAGAAAAAGTTTCGTCCCGAAACTTTAGTACACAGCTCATCAGAAGACTGAATCTGTCAATCACATAATTAACCTATCTTTGCATTTCGTGCAAGCATAGATTATTATCACGTTAGCGGGGTCATCACGTTCATACTAGGAAAGTCTATCACTTCCTATGTTAGCAAACACAAATCAATTCACACACACATAAATCACATAAACATAGAACCATATAAGCACATTAGTTAGTGGAAAAGTTAGGTACTAATTCTTGCCTCTATCCCAATCACCGCTCAAAGAACTAAACACCTCTGGTATCTCCAATGATTGAAGTTCTCCTCCTGGCCTTTGGTGTTCAATTTTAACTTGCTGACATGTTTGACACCGTGACACAAACTCAGCAATATCTTTCTTCATACCTTGCCACCAAAAGTAAGGTTTAATATCCCGATACATCTTGTTTGATCCTGGATGTATGGAATATGGTGTTGCATGGGCTTCCACAAGAATCCTTTTTCTAATCTCTTCATCTTGAGGAACACATACTCTTCCCTGATATCTCATTATATTGTCAGTATCGATATGAAAATCTGAAGATTCACCATTTCCGATCACTGACCTTATTTTGATTAAACTAGGACAACTTAGTTGTTTTTGTTGAATTTCTTTCAACCAATTGGGCACTATCTCCAAGGTACACAGATACCCTTGTTCTTTCTGAACCCATATTTCAATGCCACTACAAATCATATCTTTTTGTATTTCAACTTGTACAGTTAATCGAGCAATCGCTTTTTCTTGAGTTGACTTCCTACTCAAAGCATCAGCTACCACATTAGCTTTACCAGGATGATATAGTATCTCTAAGTCATAATCCTTTATCAACTCCAACCACCTTCTTTGTCTCATATTCAACTCTTTTTGAGTGAAAATGTACTTCAGGCTCTTATGATCTGTCATGATTTTACACGTCGTCCCAAATAGGTAATGCCGCCAAATCTTAAGTGCATGAACTACTGCTGCTAACTCCAAGTCATGTGTAGGGTAGTTCTGCTCATATTGTCGCAGTTGTCTTGATGCATAGGCGATGACTCTTTCATTTTGCATCAAGACGCATCCCAAGCCCATTTTAGATGCATCACTGTAAACAATGAACCCTAGCGTTCCATTCGGCTGAGCTAACACAGGTGCAGTAGTCAACCTCTTCTTTATCTCTTCAAAGCTTTCTTGACACTTGTCAGTCCATATAAACTTTGCCTTCTTCTGAAGTAAGTTGGTCATAGGTCTTGCTATGATGGAAAACCGTTTTACAAAACGTCTATAGTATCCTGCTAATCCTAGGAAACTACGTATCTCTTTGACGTTCTTGGGTGGTTCCCATGCTAGCACGGTTTCGATCTTGGATGGGTCAACTTTGACTCCATCTGCAGTAATCATGTGTCCCAAGAATGTTACTTCTTTCATCCAGAAGTCACACTTGGATAACTTAGCATAAAGCTTTTCTTTCCTCAATACTTGAAGAACTGCTTTCAAATGCTCTGCATGCTCTTCACTACTTCGTGAATAAACCAATATATCATCTATAAAGACCACAACAAACCTATCCAAGTATCCAATAAAGATCCGATTCATCAATTCCATAAACGCAGCAGGTGCGTTGGTTAATCCAAATGGCATAACCACGAACTCGTAGTGTCCATACCGAGTCCTGAATGCTGTCTTATGGATGTCATTTTCTTGAATCTTCAACTGGTGATAGCCTGACCGTAGGTCTATCTTGGAGAACACCTTTGCTCCTTGTAACTGATCTAACAAATCATCAATTCGCGGCAGTGGATACTTGTTCTTAATCGTCATCTTATTGAGTTCTCTATAGTCGATACATAGCCTCATTGTACCATCCTTTTTCTTCACGAACAACACTGGCGCTCCCCATGGCGATACACTTGGCCGAATAAATCCTTTATCTGCCAATTCTTCCAACTACTTCTTCAACTCAAGCATTTCCACAGGTGCCATTCTGTACGGAGCTTTAGAAATTGGTCTAGTTCCAGGCTCTAGATCGATTCTAAAGTCAACTTGCCTAGTAGGTGGCAATCCAGGTAATTCATCTTGAAAAACATCCTTAAACTCACGTGCAACTGGAATGTATTTCAATTGAAT